>CM059971.1:18248358-18848358 GCA_030490835.1 Annona cherimola
ACTGACTTTTATTTCCTCACCATCATTTTTTCTTAGAATTATTTCATAGGTCGTCAATAATCCAATTAGTTGATCAACAATCATTTTAGTGCAATGGTAGTCAATTTTGCTATCTAATTTGAAAGAAGAGAATGAACTAATTCTTCACTTTTTCTTGTACTTCGAGAGACTTAACATATTCAATATCTATGAACCTGTCATACATCCCATAAATTAATTTAGTGATTTGATAGAAAATATTTCATATTTATGCATAAGCATAATAATTTTTTTTTTGGATTTCTTGATCATAGAAGTTCCTTTGTTAGTAATACTAGGAGTGTCTCATGTTTCTTTATCTGTATAATAAGATAAAGGGTATGTTTGTCAATGGTTAAAAAATTTCAAGTTGAAACTTTTCTATCTAAAACTTTTCACTTTCCACAAATATTATATTTTTTAATTATTTTTTCAAACTTTCTTATATAACTATCATACTTTTCAATCATTTCTACACAATTACCCATACAACTAACCTATCTATTTTAACTTTATTATCCTTATCGCTATCATTACTCCTATTATATCACATCATTTCACAACTTTTACTCTTCAAAATTTTTTCATCAAAAGTTTTATCCATTCCCAAACACACCCAAAATAAAGTTGAATTCAGATGGGGATAAAGCATAATATAAGGCATTTAATGTCGTGGCATGCAATTCATTATGCTAATGATAAAAGACAATAAGAATACCTTCAATATGTAGATTCAAACTGGATTCAATAATATTCCACAATTTTACATTTTGAACCATGAGAAATATTTTCAAGCGAAGTTTCCAATACGCAAAATTAGGCTGAGAAAAGTATGGATGACTTGTTATGGATGTATGACTTGCAATGGAATGTCCCTTTAGCAAATCCTTGAGATCTTCATTGATCACAAGATCTCTTTGAACAGTTCAAAGATACGCTTCGATGTCAGTTGTTAATCCCATGATATGGCTAGTAAAGTAAACTTTACAAAAAACTACAATGAATCAATCATAAGCTCAATCACAAAATAATTAAACCACATCAATAATGCGATTATAGTGGTTTGGTCTCCTGACCTACTCTATCCTCCAAGCACCTAATGCTTGAGTTTAATTAATCACGATTTTTAGTTTTGTCCCTAAATTTGAGCTTTTAAGCCACCATTTATGCTAGTAGTCCATGTACTCGTGATGATTATGACAAAATGATGTATTAAGGGTGATGTTTTTTGTTGAATCACAATGGTAGGCTTGTGTTTATGCATAAATATTGAAATAGATTTGGGCTTTGTGCCTTTGTCATCTTTTGGATGAAGTAGTAGTGATTCTCAAATCATTATGATGGTATAACAATAGGGTGAATGCAAAGTAGGATAATTATGTGCATAGCTAGATGAGCAAAAATTTGTGATTTTAATGTTAAATTAATTAATTCATTTAATACCAATCGAAAAATTAATTTATTTAATGCAAGTGTGTTATGGATCAAAATCCTCAAATCATGACGTGCCATATCAGGTCTATATGATGGCCAAATATGGACAGTTTGGGTGAGTTAATGAATTTGACTCGGAATAATCTATTTTAACAAGTACTTTTTATAGCATATTTTAACGAGTAGTTGTTTATTGTAAACCATTAGATATGATGTGGGGAGGAAATAATGTGAAATCCCTAAGTTCTAGTGCTAGAACCAAGCATGGTACTATTTATTACCGGATAACCTCATATATAGGGGAATGAAATTAATTTTGATGGTTTTTAATGATGGATTACGAATTATAATACAAGTATACAATGTTAACATGTTAATTGTTGAATTTATATTATGAATTATATGAGAATTAGATAAAAGCCAGTTGTACAGTCAGGTTGTGTGGTAGTGAATGATAATTTTGAGCTTAAAAGGTTACAAGAAATAGGGTAATCCTGTTAAGGGGTCTTTTAACCTTGCCTATCAAATTAATGAGTTAAATTTCATTTTGATATTAATTTCATTAACTTTTGAAGCTTGAAAATTTATTTAAAATGGGGGCAGGAAATAGGTATCCATGTGTATGTGTGATTTTAGCTATGTATGTCGATTTTAAATTTTAGTTATTAATTTTTAATGTATATACACAATGCTAGGATATTGATTTAATGCTTAGGGGTATGAAAAGACAATAAAGATAGAGTAAACCCAACAGTCCAATCTACGACAAGTGTGGTGGACCATAACTTAATGTTTCAATACTTAATTCATGAATAGTTCGCCCAACGAATGAGTACTTGAATTTGAAGTGCTAAATTCTATGACACATGGGCTACAGATATTTACATGTTTAAATAATTTGAAACATTATTTAAAATGATTAATTTAAGGTGTGTGAGGAAGTGATAAAACTTTTTAGATGAAAAGATTTTTATGTAAAAGTTATTAAATCGATAGAAAATAATGTAATATGATAAGGGTATTGATGAGGTGTAAAGAGAATAAACTTAAAATAGATAAGTTAGTTATATAGGTAGTTTCTTAGAACTGATTGAAAAATATGGCAATCATAGGGGTGGAAATTGGAATGGGTTGAGATGGTTTAAGGTGTGCTCAACCCTAACTCTATATTTTTAAATTCTTATTTGACCCTTATTTTTATAGTGGGTCAAGATAAGGTCGGTTTGACCCCTTACTTTTTTCAGTAGGTGACGAGACAAACTGCGGATCAGTATTGGGACAGTGGGTTGGGTAAAAAATGCAGGTCAAATGAGATGGTTTTAAGAATTTATAAATCTATCAAGTATAAAGACATATCTATTCTAAATTTAAATATTGCATACTTCATCCTGTTACTATACTTAAATGAATACTAAAATAAGTTCATGAAACATACCTCATTTATAATTCTATTTACAACTTGAAGAACCACTAATTTCTTGAACTCATTTAATGTCCTTTGTTGTTCACCTTCAACAAAAATAATATGGATGTTACATTTAAAGTTAAAATGAAAATTGCTTAAATATATAGTACCATAGTAGTTATACCTGGAAACTGAAAAGAATATTGATGATACTTTTTGTTGTTTTGAAAACACATAAAAAGCATTACCTGAATAACACCTGTGCAAATGTAACCAATAAAACAAAACTACATCCAACAATACTTTCCATCACAATTGGTAACACATATATGCATATAAAAGTTAAAATCACAACCAATTTAACTAATAACATAAGTCATTCATCCACCATCAAATAAAAAGTTTTAAGCTTAGCAAACACACATGAACTACACATACTTGTTCAATATATCAAATTTAAATACTTTGTTTTTATTGTAACATGTTCATCATAAAATCAAGAAGTCGATTGTTCTTCACTATCATCTTTTCACAAGTCATCCATCAATGGCAATGTCTCTTTGAAAATCAAAATATTTTCTTATTACTATATGTGATAACATAACAAGTTAAAGAAAAAATAAGAAAGTAAAAGTTGTTAAAAAATTAATTGTATAACATTCACACTTGTTGGCGGGCGAGGAGGACAACCACTATCTTCTCCAACTTCATCTTTAATGGCTACAATATGCAAAACATAAATTAACTGACGACTTTCAAAAAGAAAAATAAATTATTTATTCTAAGTACAAAAAAAAAGTTAGATATTGAATTAGGTAAATTACCTCTAATGTCTGTGGTAAGTTCTTCTACATCCTCTTTAAATCATCTATTTTTGGTATTGATCACATTCGATTTTGAGCACAAATTAAGCATTTCACAAGCCTTGGAGAGAAAGAACTCTTATATGAATCAAGCACACAACTACTGGTATTAAAAGCTGATTGTGAAGTAACTTTGGCATAGGAATGACTAATAAATTATGTGTCATGTAAGACATTATTTTATACTTGTAAACATTTACTTTACATCATATTAAGATGACAAAACCATAATCCTTGACCATAGTATGCTGTCTTAAGTAGCTATTAATTTTTGTCTTCTCATTTTCTGTCTCATCCACTGCCAAAAATTTTAGATATACTAGTCTTGAAGGTCCTTTCGCCTTTCTTTGTGGTGGAGCTTCTACTTTTGTTTTGCTTGAAGTAAAGAATTTAGCCTCCTAAACCTTAAAGAGGATTTCAAATTTGATTCTCACATTATTAAGGATCTGCTTAACCTTGTCAGTATCATACGCTCATGAATAGTAAAATTTTAGAAACTTTAACTTACATATTGGATCCAAGACATTTGAAATCAACAGTCACATGTTTATTTTATTAAAGCTAGCCCAATACCTTTCGAATTTCTCTTTCATCTTTCTGCACATGTCTTTAAGGATTAGACCTTTTGAGTAGAAAATTTAAACAACAATATTTCAATCTTATGAACCTCATCTAGGTAAAGAAAGAAAGTAACATATGAGGTACCAGATAATGTATTTTTAAAATCATAAAAATGTTCTAAAAAAAAACACATGACTTTACCAATTCTCCAATCACCATCTGAAGGAGTATCTTCTTTTACAAATGCAGCATCATATAACACAAACTAATCAAACATTTTTTGATACTTTAAAGCCTTTTCTAACATTATGTAAGTAAAATTCCACCCTGCAGGTGCATTCATGCACAAAGCTTGGAAGTAATTCCTTCCTTCTTGCAACATAGTCTAAAACTTTGTTCTCTCTATGGAGAGCCTCTTACAAATCTAACACACTTTTGGATTCTCTTAATTGATTGATTAACTTCATTTAGACCTTCTTGCACAATCAACTTAATAATGCATGCAACACAACATACATGAAAGTGGCCTCCTTCACATGTTAGAAACCCTTTTTTCACTAACATTCTCCTGAGAATTTTAATGCAACGTCATTTGCAAATACATTATCAACAGTTAAAGTGGTAATCCTATTCAACCCTCAACAAATAATCCTCAACTGCTTGAGCATTGGCATCACTAGTACGTGGAGTGAGAGCATAAAAAATTTATTATTTTCTTGTGCAACTTCTAGTTATCATAAATGTAGTGTACTGTGAAACACATGTAACCATCACTCAAAATAAAAGTCCACAAATCTGTAGTCAAACACACCATTTGAACTTTATCTTCAAAGATCTTCTTCAATTTCTTCTTTTCAACTTCATAAATTGCATTATAATCATTGGCAATAGTTTTCCTAGCCATCCATTTAAATTTTAGCTACAACTTGCTAACCCATCTGTAGTCGAGTTTTTAGCATTTTACACCCTCTAAAATTTTCCATTAGCATTTTAAACCTTGTAGTTTGGTCATTTGCATTTAAATACTGAAAACTTTAGTTCCTTTGCATTTTTATCGTTACTTATAAGGACATCAAAAACTACAATTAATTCATGCAAGATGATGTGAATGCCCTTCAATATTTTTTTAAACAATATTTCAATTTGTACTAATGATGAAGATATTATTGGAGCCTTCAAAAACAAAATAGAGAAAGCCAATGGTCAAGTTTAAAATATAAATTTTTAAATATTGAAGGGTATTTATGTCATTTTATATGGATTAACATTAGTTTTTTAATACTATTATGGGTCAGGGTTTAAAATGTAAAGAAATCAAAATTTTCAAGGTTTAAAATACAAACGTCAAAACTTTGGGGTTTAAAATGCAAATAGGTACAGTTAAAGGGTTTAAAATGCAAAAAACCTTCCGTAGTCCCTCACGCTCTACAATCTTAAATGGTTTCACATCTATAACGATCATTTGAGTAAGTCCCCTTTTATACTTAGCTTGATCAAATTTTCATATACTAATGCACCATTCTTCATTAGAGTTGGACTATGGTGAAGAGAATATCAACAACTTTTACCTCTTATTTTACCTCTACTTTGGAAAAGCTTTGCATCTTTTGATATACCTCGAAAGTAAATTAGTACGATATTTACTGTCACACTTAAAAAATCATTTACAGTAATTAAATGAAGTAAGTTGGTTCATTTCCGGCTTTCTTTTCATTTTTGGTGAAATGCTTCTAAACCAAAAAGGTAAGTTTGCAATTGATAGCCAGTTCATTATTATCATTTGTATCCTTTTCAGTAGCAATAGGATTAGCATTCTCTCTGTCCATGTCAACTATTTGCCTCTCCTCTCCATTATCATATGCATTATCATTAGTATTCTCACGTCATTAAAATTCTTATTCTTATCTTTTGACATATCCAGTGCAACTCCTAAAAATAATTCTTATAATAGATAATCAAAATTTAAACACTGAGTTATCACAACAGCAAATCATCGATAGTTAATTATTTATAGTTTAATATTACGTAGCAATAAGTCATTCGTAGCTTAATAATATATAGCAATAACTCATCCATAGCTTAATATTATATAACGATAAATCATTTATAATTTAATATTATTATGTGTTCACAACTGCTAAAAATGATTGTTGCTGGAAATGCGTGTCATCAAAAATGGATATTACTAGAAATAATTGCTACTGAAAATGAAAAGAAATTTAAAACCTAGCAGAAAATGGAAAATGGAAAATATAAAAGGAAAAATCAAAACCTAAAATGAGGAAATGGTTGCTGACCACAAATACTAGCTGTGAAAGATGGAGGGGAAGTCAGAGATGGAAGAGATGACACTAAATGATCTTCTTATAGGGGCGTACACTGGTAGGAGCAGATGAACTTGGGGCTGATGAACAGTAAGGGTTCGTTGAGAGGGGCAGACGAACGATGGGAGCAATGGTCGACGGACTTGCGCAAATGGGAGAAGGCAGCAGGCTGGATGCTAAGTGATGATAGGTTAGAGTTTTCTATTTTCCCCCTTTAGTATTTATATGGTAGAATGTTCAGGTCAAGACAGGCACAAGGAGGTCCAGGTAAGGGTAAGTCAGCCTTAACTTGACATTTTAAAAAAAATTCTAAATTAGTAACCCGACCCGCCCTGTCGGGTAAAGAACCACTCCACACCCTAATATAAAATAGGGTCAAGTCGATGTGGGTCAAAGGTCGATTAGCCCTGAGTCTCACCGCTAGATAGTTGTATTTGAAAATGTAAATAAATAATTTTAAAATATGATAATTATAAAGAGCTGAAAAAATTTAATTTGAAAGGTTTTTGTTAAAAACAAACAAACCCTTATTTTTAAACTTTAATATACATGTGGGTGTTAGGATTTCATTGTTAAAGGGTCAATTGTAAGGTGATCAAAGAGAAAACAACTAAGTTGATGGGTTGTTTGACAAAATGAGTAGATTTATTATGTTCAATTTATAAATTTTAAGGAAAAAGGAAATGATTTTAATGTAAAATGATGAGTTTAACCATGCTTTACATGATTCTTATAAAGTATTCAATTGTTTTTGTATATGACCATTGAGCATAAGAATTGATTCTCTTGCAATGTTGCAACCATGGTCAAACTATGTAAGTTTATTTGCAATGTTTGGAATTAACTAAGTGTTTTTGTAATTATAGTACGTCAAACAATGGGGTCCTCATGGTGTGAGTATATTTACAAAAATATGGACATGGGGGTTCTTAATTTTTGACAAATGGAGATATTTGTAATTATAGTCAAACTATGTGAATATATTTACAAATTACCGAAATAGTTAGCTTAATTTATTTATTATGAGCAATTCATAAATGTAACTATGACGATCCAACCAAAGCAAATGTTATAGTTATGTTTCTGCACTTAGTACACTCATTGGAAACAAATTTACTATAAGCGTGGTTTCAATAAACAAATGTAAAAATTACCATAGAACGTAACAAAAATATTACTTTAATTATTATCTATGCATTCCAATTTTTTCTAATTTTTTCATATAATTATCTATTTTATCTTTATTTTCTTTACTCATTTGGTAATAAATATAAATATGTACTTTCTTGCTTCTTCTACCAATATTTTTCAAGAAAATTTGATATTTTAACAATTTAGCTACTTTACTTTTCATTTTTTTTCTAATGTTTTAAATATTTTCTTACATAACTACTCTATTTATTTTTATTTTACCTATATCATATCATACAACTTTCATACTTTTAAAATATTATCTTTCACGTTATCCTACTTGTCATCCTACCCATAGTTATCAAATGGACCTTAATATTACTTTTATCGTATCATATTAGTTTCTTACTCATGCAAAATTTTCTCATAAAATTTTCCTTTTTTTAGGTGTCAATCCAATGTAAGTTTTTGCATTGAGCTTTAATATAGACGTTTACTTCACCTTTTTCTTAAATTTTCGAATTTTTTGGCACTAATGTGAGGGATGAGTATGTATTAAATATTAAATTGTATAATTTTTTGATATTATTTAAGATTGTTAAAATGTTGAAAATAAAAATCCATTTATAAGCACCTTGCACTTGAAAGATGAGATTTTTTAATTCTTAATATTCAAAAAATTATTAAATAATATCCAAAAGTTATAAAATATTATATCTTCTTGGCTTGATATGTTAGTGCAAAACTTGACCAAATTGACTCTAACTACACTAAGCCACTCGATACTTTGATAGTACCTCTTGATATATCGATAATACCTTAGAAAAAGACTGATGGAGGTCATTGAGAAATGCTAACCAAATTTTTTGATGCAATTGACAATGAATTGGTTGCTGAAGTGTATTCGCAATTAATTAAATTGTTTCATGGTTGCTAAAGCTATCGTTAAGAGCTTATTGCAATGAAATTGTTTTAATTGGAATACTTCATAGTAGCAACAAATGATTTCATTGCAATAAGTTCGCTCCTTTTTATGAAACAATAAATTCACTTTTTGTTTTCAATGATTATTGTAACAAAATTATTTTCATTGTAAATACTTCATATGGCAGCTAAAAATTTCATTGCAATAAGTTCACACTTTGTTCTACAATAGGTGTAGTATTTCCAACGATTGTTATCATTGCTAAAATGGGAGCAAATACTTAAGCAATTATCAATGAATTTATTTCTTTGCTATGCATGGGAGGGTAACTACGGAAAATACATTAGCAACGAATATATTTTGTTGCAATAGGTAAAATTTTTCATTGTAGTAAGTTATATTTTTCTATTGCAATAGGTAAATTATGCCCCCAACCCATGACCTATTGAATGCCTTGTATATAGTTTCCAAATTTCATTCCCCAATTAATATGATATGCAATCAAATGCATATATATAAAGAGAGAACCATTCAACTACAATTCATATGCACTATACTTATAGGGTCTTCCATTGCAATATGGACCCTACATATATTAAAATATTACAATACTCTATAAAGTATGACCTGATGAATGCCTTGTAAGTATACAAATTTCAATCCCCAATTAATATAATATGCAATCCAATGCATATATATAAAGAAAGAACCATTCAAGTGTAGTCTGTATGCAGTATAATTATATGTATTCCATTATAATATGGACCCTACACATATTAAAATTTTACGATACTCTATAAATCATTATTCATATAAAAAATCATATTTTAAATAGTTTAAATGTTGAAAATACAATTTTGAAAATTATATTGATTTGAAACTATTTTATTACGTTGATTTGTTCCATTTTAAAATAGGGCTCCATACACGTGTTTGATTTAAACGAAAATTGATATGCTATTAAAGTAAACAATTATGTGGAGTTGATATTAATTTCATGATCAAATATGCCCCATTTTTCGGTAGACTTCAGATGCACTTAAATATTATATATATATATATATATATATATATATATATATATATATATTAAACATCCATCACCTACATGTCAAAGTAGGCCAAATAGAAACACACAATGAAATACTATTCACATTTCAGAAAGAAAACGCACTTTCAACAAGTCTAATGTCAAATACATCTCATAATGGTTATAACATTAAGAATAATCCAAAGTTTACAGGTCGCAAATTGAATACGAGTATCTTAGCATATCACAACGCTCTTCCTACAAACACTTTCCCTTCCATTATATTGATTCACTTTTGTTTTGAAACTTTTTACTTCCATTGAATGTTATTCAATTCAACGTCTGAATTAGAAAATAGATCAACGTAAGATTGATATACAAATAGAATAACAAATTAATAAATTTAGCGATCCCCATAAAGAAAAAGTAGCTAACCACGGAAATATCAAATATTTAAAAAGGAACCATTGCAAGTGTAGGCATGTGAGAAAAGAGGATATTTCATACTGATTTATGAGCTGCGTCTACTCTTTTGGTACTTTGCATGACCAGAAGAATGCATAACCATTATGGTTCTGTAAGTCAAAAATTAGTATTAATAATGATGACCAATAAAAAAGAAATCCAACAGACATTCAATTATATAGCTATATGAGAGAATGACATCATTGCATTTATAAAGCAAATACTAATAAGAGAATAGCTTGAGTGCAAATATGAAGAGCCTATGTTGTCCAAATTTAATAAACAACAAAAAATTATATTACCAGAAAATTCTAATCATTTTCATCATCTTCATAATTATACCCATGCTTTGTTTTGTACAATCTATCATCTTCATTTGCCTCAGTGCTATCAAATCTCTCCCCATGGTAAACCCATACCGTGTAGTATGCAAGCATTCCATCATGTAACAAAGTGTTCTTGCCTCTATTGTACTTCTCGCATGAACATTTGGGCATGTAACACTCCGACCCAACTGTCGCAGTTATTGTCCGCTTTGGGCTTTAGCCCGCACGGTTTTGTCCTTCTGGGTACCTTGAATGTACCCCCCTCCTTCATCCTAACCGATGTGGGATGTTACATCCACCACCTTGAGGCTTCAGCGTCATCGTTGGATGAGTTCCCGCTGGACACACCGGCAGGATATCGGGAGTCGGTTCTGATACCATTTGTAACGTCCCGACCCAACTGTCGCGGGTATTGTCTGCTTTGGGCCTTAGCCCGCACGGTTTTGTCCTTCTAGGTACCCTGAATGTACCACAAAAGGCACCTCGACAAAGTTACCAGCGGCCTCCACTTTTAGCTCAGGCTTCCTCTTTCGTCCTAATTGATGTGGGATGTTACAGGGGAATATATACATGGCAACGAATTTTTCAAGGATTTCAATGCGTTGTTTTGCAAAATTCAAGAAAATCAGTCACTCGATTCATGTACCTATTGTTTAACCTAATATGGAAATCTTGTAGCCAACTCTTATCCATGTCTATAATCATGAGCGTATAAACACATACATTAGCCAATTTGTCTTTCCATTAGATTCAATCTAAATCATGTAATGTCCAATTCTAATAATGCACCATCAGAAGAAGAAAACAACTCCAAGTTATATTCAATATAAATCATGTGATTCGCCAGGCTGTCCGCTTGACAATGCAAAGGAAATGAGTATTAATGTTGAACATTAAGGAAAAATCCAGTGAATTAGTACATTGCTATAGAAACTTGACAATGCAACCATCATTTGGAATTCCATGTTAAATAGTCCAATATAATAGTCAAAGCTTGATGAAAATCTATCAAGATTTATGTAAAACAGGGATACATGCATAAATTTTGATCTTTAAAATAACATGCATTAGCAATAAAACCAAGCAATTTTCATCTAGGCCATTAATAAAATGAAGATTGGAAGATATTTATATCAATAGAAGCATGACAGGAACAACTGGGTTCATTTGCATGCTTAGTTGAACCGAATTGCATCGGCACAAATGGAAACAAAAAAGTTACTCAGATGGGACTGAAATAGCTGCATTGATATTTTCAAAGTTCAAATTAATATCTTCAAATTTCGAAAACATTCAATGTGTTTCAAACGTTCTTGCGAAATGCAATAACTTGCCATGTTTTAATTATCACTATGTAGAAGTGGATTATTACAATTGAATCCAATTTAACCCAATGGCTTCCATAACGTGAATTTTAAAATATTACGGTTCTGTCAAGGGCAATGAAAATTCACAAACACAAATATTAATTGTCACCTTGCCGGAAAAGTAGGTCACCAAATTACAAAAACTAGATTTTTTGATTCCTAATATTCAGCAAGTTATTAAACAATATTCAAAAATTAGAAAACTTCATATCTAAGAAGAAAAATTCTCATTCGATGAACATAGCAGAGCTCCCTCATTTCCATTGCTATGCGATCTCCATGCAAATTATCCGACAAAAGGTATTCAGTTCATATACTTCCACGGAAATCATCCTCATTACCATTGCTTCATACACGCGTGATTGCGGAGCAAAAAGTAACTTTTGGATTGCTTCATACACACGTGGTACCAAGTTATGGCTCATTTGCTCAAGTGACTTGGGTTCAATTCTTGCCGGCTTCCCTTTGTATGAAGAATTTGTGGTGGCGTGACTTACGGTGCATATATATGCACTAAAATATTTTTCTTTATTTTCATCGTATAATATGGTCTATTGCGTGTCAAGTACTTTTGATATTTAAAAATTTCTAATTTCTTTTTGAAAATTATCTAAACGGACATTCATACCATTAGAAGTTTTTTAAACATCCAAGTCATTTCAAATAAAATCAATATGTATATATTTACGATACAAAAATTATTTTTATTAAAAAAATATTCGATTGGGATATAATTACATATATATATCTTAATACATATTATACTGAAGATCTTAGACATTCTTACAAATCTGGGACATACATATTTTCCCAAAAAAATCTGGAGACATAGTTCTACGAAAGAATTAGGAAGATACAGCTTCCAACCAACCGGGAGACCACCTGCTCCCGCACATATATTTTTTTTTGGCTGAAATCTCGAATGGGATTCGAACTTGCACCAACCACCCAAACACCCTTTTTGCGCAGCTGTCGGTGACTAACTTAGCTAGCCTCGATTATTTTTATTAAAAACTTATATGCAATGTTCTATCAAAAAAAACTTATATGCAATGGAAATTTAATATCATTTGAAAGCGAATATGAATTTGTTAAAATTTGAAAATAATAGAATTTAAAATTTTTTAGAATATTGATTTTCGGCATCATAACTATATATATATATATATATATATATATATATTCCTATGCTGTGAAGCTGCACCGAAATTAACGGTATATTTAGCTAAAAATGTGTCCTATATATATTTAAAAATATTGATACTTTATACAATCATTTATCTATATATAAATTTTATAGCGAATGATTTACATGTTGGAAAAACCACTTTAAAGTTGTTGTTTACATGAAATTATTTTATTCCGTTAAATTTGTTACCATTTTCAGATAAGGTCAATACACATATCTAATTGGGATAAAAATTGGTATGATAATAGAATACATAATTTTAAATACCACGAGTGAAATAGATTAAAATATTATGATTATGTGGAGCCTATTTTAAGGCAACTGTACGATAATTTTGGTATAATGAAACTGCGCATAAATATTTCTTTTATATATATATATACATATGGGCTCCACAAAATATATAACTTCTTCAAAATTTAGAATTTTGATCTTTGATGAAAAATATAATCCATTTATTGTGTTTAACATTATTTGTTTAGTCAAAAGACTAAGTTTTATTCAAATCTAATATTTGCATTGGCTACGTTTATTTAAAAATATATATTAATGTATAAATTATGAAAAACACTTAGATTCATTTGTACATATTAAAATATAATAACATGTTATAAAATCATTTATTCACATATAATCGATATTTTAGACATTTAAATGTTGAAAATATTACTTTAAAATTGATATTTTAATATCGAACTATTTTGTTATGTTAATTTTACACGTTTATACATGAGACACGTACACAATAATACTAAACAAAGTATAAGATTTTCATGATAATATAAATGATATAAATATAATAGACGAAGTGAATTTCCTCAACTATCACAATTTTAAAAATTATTTTGATAATTGAAAACTTGCACGTTTTCAAAATTTGATATGTTTATGTAATTTTTAGGATCATTAAAAACACAAACAAATAAATACTATAAATGGTTTATATATTTAAAAAAATCTTTCTAAAAAATATAAACGTTGTATAAACACGTGTGTTGCATTTATGATTCAATTTTTTTTATTTGACGATTGACTTATAACCACATTTAAGTTTAATTTTGGATCTACTTCCTTCCTAAACTAATGCTAACTTTGCTTTCAAACTAATTTTTGCGTAAGGCTGAGCAGTGCAGAAATCTCTGCGCCCAAGTTTGGCTAATTAAGCTCCAAGACACTATTAGACCTTCGAAGTAAGCATCCATTGAAGAAATGGGGAAAAATAAAAAAAATCAAAAAAGCATCTAGGGAACTATGTACCCATCAGTGCGTGAATTACCACAAAATTAAGCATGCAAGAAAGCTTGAAGTACTACTAGTTAAAGCCGAGGGTTTAACTACTCTGTTATAAGCAAAGGTCTTGAATTGACTCCACTAACATATATAAATAAATATATTTTCATTGATGATATAGACATAATTTTAATTTTGAAATTGAAATTATTTTTCGGGCTTTATAAATAAATGGTGGCATATATAAAGGATGACTGGAATATGTAAAACATACTGTATGAAGTAATTAACGGGATCACATAATAGTCATTCCAATCCACAATGTAAAAATGTTGACCCACCCTTTATTTCAGATACACGCGAAATAAAAACTAAAAAGAAGCGAGAAAAAGCATGAGATAATAAATGCATCCGAATCCATCGATGCCAAGGACAACTGCCATGCGCCCCACTAACACAAGAAATTCAATGTCAGCCGGAGCTGCAAGAAAAATATTCTATTTCTCAGCAGAGTAGGAATTCGAAGCAACATACCAGTGGAGGTTGTGAGGTCTCTGCAATCTACCCGCCCTTGGTACCCTACTCAAGCTCGGCTGCGACAGACGAAGAAGAGCTCTTCCCAATCCACTCCTCCCAATAGCCGTCTACTCAAGCTCAAAGCATAATTTTAGTTATATTTACAAATGTCTTTGAATGAAACTGGTTTTTTGTCCGCATGCATACAGCATAATTTTAGTTATATAATTTGGCTAATTTTGGTTTTTTTCCCCTCTACAAAATACTTAGTCGAATATGAGTGATGGCATTTAGTTAATGCCTGCTGATCTTTTGAAGCGGATGCACATCCGGCCCAAAAACTTATTTTTTTAAAAAAAAATTCATGGGTAAGTAAATCTAGGTGTATTAAATCTAGAAACTAAGTTTTACCATTTTTTAATGTTTTTAAGTATTTTTTGGGATTTTTAAACACAGTGGCATTTTCGTAATTTTCTGAGATTGAAAAATTACGAAAATGGCACTGTGTTTAAAAATCCCAAAAATACTTAAAAACACCAAAAATGGTAAAACTTAGTTTATAGATTTAATACACTTAGATTTATTTACCCATGAAAAAATAAAAAAAATTAAAGAAATAAATTTTTGGGCCGGATGCATGGCGGTTCAAAAGATTAGGACTCTTAGTTAACACCTCTAATGCAATAAAAAATACGTTAGATATAGGTATCTAAATTGGGCTGCGAATGGAACAGATATTAGCTGCGTTTGAATTTAATTTTTCCTGAAAATGGTTGAGACATGCAAGAAATTCTACTGTAGTTTATTTGTAAGCTTCCTTTAGTTAATGTACAAAATCACATTATGATTTTGTGAAGCATGCAATGGAATTGGATTTAGATGAAGAATTTGAATGAACAAAGAGCTGTTGTAGTGCGCACGTGAAAAACTGAAAACGAGAATGTTATCATGCATTGAGAAACGGGAGCCTTTTTTTCGTTACGTAAAAAATAATCTAAACCAATTCCATTGCATTGACCTAATTAAAATCATCATCATCATCCAAGTTATATGCAAGCAATAGATGAAACTAAACTTTAATTACCTATGTTGTGCATCTTCCATGTCATCCTACTACGATGAGGCGGGAAAATTTCCTGAAAATTGTTGAGTCCAAAATTATGGACATAGGCACGCTCCAAAGAAGGCATTACTCTTTCAATGTTTGCCCAGTCTTCCTTCAACCCTTCCATCCAACTTACATGCAATGTCTTCACTTTCCAATTAGGGAAAAATTCAAGACCTAACTTCTTAAATCTTCCACTGAGAATAGAAAGATACTGAAGATTGGGTAGAGAAGTAGGAGTCAACCAAGCAGGCCAGTTCTCTCCTGGATAGTAGATAAGATCTAGCAATTGGAGATGCTGAAGAGGATGGCAGAGTGGACGATCTATCCGCTCTACAATTCCAGAGAATCGTGAAAAGTGTAACCAGATGGATTGCAATGATTCTGGTATTTGCAACACATTGCATTCCTCCTGATGATCTATTTGCATTGCTACCTGCTTTAGTTTTTTTAGCTGCTTCAAGTCTGAAAGTGACATTGGAGAATTGAGTACGCCGATGCAACGTAACTGTTCAAGATTTGAGATCCTTCCAAGCACTTCGGACAAGCGTTCTATTGAATCACAATCCACCACATGGAGAACGGACAATTTCTCCAATCGTGTAATGGAAGATGGAAGGCTTTTCAAATTGCGGCACCAAAGAATTTTCAACCATTGGAGATTGCGCAAGTTTCCAATTGAGTCGGGTAGTGTTATCAGAGCATGCACAGATTGTAAGTGAAGATAGACAAGGTGGTGCGGTGAATTAATCCCTTTCAAGCATTTTGAAAATGGAGCACTTTCAGTGGTTTCGATAAGTCCCATATGTAGCATCCTCAACCTTCGAAAATTCTGGAGTTTAGCTTCAAAATTTGGAGGGACAGCCTCTGCATCAAATAAAGCCAAAGTCCGTAGTTGCCAATTGTTATTGTATTCAATGTTTTCTTGAGCATTGTTCTCATAGATAACAAGACGACTGGACAGCTTGCTGGCCATGTGCTTGCCTCTGTGGTACGCACTAAAGAAGTTCTCTTCCGTTGCAATTTTTATCAACATTTCTCTTACTGCATCATGCACTTTATATGTAGGAAATGGACCATGGTATTCGTCTTCCTCTGTTAATATCAAGAAACGATTACATAGCTCATTTAAGCATTCTTCTCCTATTTGTAATGCTGTTTTGCCCCTTCTTCCCCACACAAAACCTTCAGCAATCCACATGCCCATAATTCCCTTTTCTACTACGTCAGAATCTTCAGGATACATGGCACAGCAAAGCAGGCAAGGCCTCAAGTGCACAGGAAGCTCTTCATAGCTTAACTCTAGCCTCGAAATAACCACCTCATCTTTTTTGCTATCTATCATCTCCTCCTTCAAGTGTTTTGATATTCGCTCCCATTCATTGATGGAATAGCCTTTCCCCAGCATCATTCCCCCTACCGTCTTGATCGTTAGAGGAAGGCCCGCACACTTTGCCACAATATCTTTGCCATGCATTTCTAATTCTACATTTGGGCTGATACCACCACTTCTTGCAAAAGCTACTTTGCAGAACAATGACCAACTATCTTCATCTGATAAAATCTTAGCACGATGTATATGTTCATCAATGGCACCCATTGATCTGGCCACCTCCTCGATCCTTGTTGTTACCATGACACAACATCCTTTCCCATTTGGCAATGCAGATGATAAGCTTTCCCACCATTGTCCAAGCTTATCATCCAGTCCCCACACATCATCCAAAACTATCAAACATTCTCCATCTAACTTATTCTTAAGATCTTCTAAAAGATCGCTAATATCGTTGCTACGAAGCGATTCATCTGCTACGCGTAACTTCTTTAGCATCTGCCTCAAAAGTTCATCCAATCTGAAGGTTTGAGAAACAGTAACAAAAATCAAGTGCCTGAAGTTGTCCTCAATGTTCTTACTCTTAAATATCTTCTGGGCCAGAGTGGTTTTACCGATTCCACCCATTCCAACTATTCCAACCACTTTTAAGCGTTCTTTTTTTGTAAGGAGCCAACCTATGATTTTCTTCGATTCATCTTCTAATCCCACCATCCTTTCTTCATTCATTAGGATAGGATAAGTCAATGGTATATTTTCGCCAACTTCATTTCTTCCATCGGCAGGAAGTGGAACTGGGTATGTCTTCATTCTCTGCTTCACTTCTTCGATTTTTTTACTGACATTCTTCAACTTCCTCCCCAAAACACGACGAGAACTTAAAAGGGCAAAAAAACAAGAAGGGGATGCCCACCTCTGTTTTTTCTTCAGGGACAGAAGCTGATAATCTGCTATTATTTCTTCAACATCATATATCAACTCTCTTACATTATTCATTATTTGCTGGAGAGTCTCTGTTCTGTTTCTCCTCTTCACTCGCTCAAAATCCTTGAGATAGTTTCGCATATACTCAAAATCATTCCTGATTTCATCAAACCGGTCGTCCAATCTAAGTAACTGGCGACCTTCATCTATCAAAAATGTCACCAGCTTTTCCAATAGAACACTGACTACCGCATCTGCCATTTTTCCCCTGCGAATTAAAAGAGTGTGATTCGTAACTTACACACCATAAAGCAAAAGCGAAACAGAGGAAATAAGAAATTTCCTAAGTCGTTACTTGCAATAAAAGCGAATCAAGACAGTAAATTCCCCGAGTTAAAACCAACATATATAATCAAAATGAAGCAGACAAAAAATTAAGAAGTTGATACCTCTTTAATTAATTTGCGTCTAATACAAGCACTAATGCATGGCAACATTCAAAGGCTAAGAAAGAGTAAATCAAATCAACAGGATTCCTGCAGAGAAAACGAATGGATCTGGCTAGATAGGCATCCACCTAAAACTCAAAGACTCAAAGGCTAAGACGCATGTTGTTTTTTTATTTTTAGGCTAAAGAAAGAGTTTTAAATATAATAAAAGATTAATCTTTTTTTTTAAAAAAAAGAAAAACCAAGAGGAAATCAGCAGCGGTTTCTTAGTTCTAGTCATCCAGTCCGGCAAGATGCCAATCCACCATTCCATCATGTGACCTGTCCGCCCATCCAATTTCAGCCCGCAACAACGGCCACGATTTGCTGCTCATCAAAGTCCAATCCAAACAATCCTAGCCGTCCAAGTTCTGCAACGGACGCCAAGCAATTTAGTGGCAGCAACATGTCCAGCATCATGGCTCAAAATTTCGACCATCGAAGCAAATCGCATAAGCTACCAAACAAACTATCCATCATAAGGTGCCAGATATGCGATCACAAAGGGTTTTGCTTTATCGTCTACGGAATCAATTCTGGACCATCCCTTTTTCTGAACAGCCACTTTAATCAAAAAATGTACGGAAAATATTCAAATACATTTGACCTGTAACATTCAATAGCTAAGAAAGAGTAAATCAAATCAATAGGATTCGAGCAGAGAAAACGAATGGATCTGGCTCGATAGTCATCCGCCTAAACCTTAAAAAGTACAATCATAAAAGGAAAAAAAAGAAAAAAAAAAAGAAAAAGAAAAAGGAAAAACTTAAGAATTATCTACTGTGTTACACACTGACACCTTGACTCAAAAGAAAAACATCACACAAAAATCAGAACCTAGGACGACTACCAAAATCCCTTATTTCAAGCAAGTCATTAAGTTAAAACTTGAAAGTCTCCATGACTAAAAAGAAAAATCTACAGGAGACAAAATGTTCACCTGGGATGAGCTTGAGATCACTGCCAAGATTTCGCACAGAGCTAGGGAAGCTGAGATAGGGTTGAGGCCGGAGATGAATTGTTGTTAAAGGGCCCGGTTATAAAAGGGTAAGTCTCTCCTCTTTCGGTGACAAGTGCTCAATTCTAATGTTGCATAGAACCAAGGAAGCTGAGAATGATATAAAAATGAACTATTATTGAAGGGCAAGATTATAAAAGGGAAAGTTTCCCTCTTCCGGTGACAAATGAATGCGCGTTTTTTGCATTCTAAACTCTTTGACTTTGCCTATTTGCATTTTAAATCCCAAAGTTTGGCCATTTGCATTTTAAATCCTAAAAACTTTTATTTCTCTGCATTTCAAACCTTGCCCCATAATGGTGTTAAAAATCACTGTTGGTCCATGCAAAATGACAAAAATACCCCCCAACATTTTTAAAAATATTTTTTACATTTTAAACTTTGACCATTAGGCTTTTTTATTTTATTATTAGAAGCTTTAATAACATCTTACCTTTGATATAGATTTAAGTGTTTTAAAAAAATATTAGAGGGTACTTTTGTAATTTTGTATGAATTAACGATAATTTTTAACCATAATTTTGTATGAATTAACCATCTCGAAAAATATATTTACAATAACTTTTTAAATTTTTCTTCATACATTTGTTTATCTAAGTGTATTTAATATGTAGAAAGTACAAGTTGACAAATAATGTGATATAATAGGGGTAATAATGAGAAATAAATAGGATAAAGTAGAAATAAATATGTTAGTTGTATTAGTAGCTGTGTAGAAATGATTGAGAAGTAGGGTAGTTGTATAAAAAAATATAAAGAAACAATTAAAAAATAAAATAATTATAGAGAGCGAAAAATTTTAACTTAACAACTTTTACTTATTCACTAACACAATCAACCTAATTAATTCGTGGAATGTTACGAGCAACGGTAAAAGTTGCGGGTATAAAAAAGTGAACTTGGATCATTTACCGTCCGCCCGGGATTTCGACCATATGCGGATGCCCGACATCATCGTAACCGTACCAATTTAAAATGGCAAAAGCAGTTGCTGTCAGGCATTAGTGACTCCGAAATATAATGTGCAGGCCCTCAGTGGAATTTTTTAAAAAACAACCTTCTCTCTGCTTTTGTCCCTCTCCCTCTCAGATCCCACTGTCGGAATGTGGTGGATGCAGCTAGGGATGGACGGCATCCGAATGTGGTCGAAAATCCCAGGCATTTATGCCTGGACGTAAATGATCACCATTCTAAAAAAAGTTTTTTTTTGTTTTTAGATTTTGGGTGTGTTTTGTAATGAATAAAATTTTTGATAAAAAAATTTAAAGAGTAAAAATTGTCATATGATGTGATATAATAAGAGTAGGGATGAATAGTAGAGAGGATAAAGTTAAAATAGATAGGTTACTTATGCGAATAGTGTGTAGAAATGATTGAAAAGTAGGGCAGTTGTATAGGAAAATGTGAAAAAATGATTAAAAAATATGATAGTTGTGGAGAGTGAAAAGTTTTAACTTGACATTTTCTTTCAATTGCCAAATACACCATTTATAAATAAAAGAGTTCATGATTAATTAATGAGAGTAGTATTAGAAAGCAAAAAAGCAAGAAAGCACTTTTGTCATTAGCTTGAGGCTAATATGGTGCATATCAAATATGGTTCTGAATATTGGTATCGGGCAACAAATCAGGCTGTTGAAAAACTTACATGGTATAAGAATATCATATCAATATCCAATTGTATTGTGGTGAATTTTTTAAGTCCAAAAATATATAAAAAGATCCAACGGATTAAGAAAATTGAGAAAAACAAGAATATATTGTTATTTTAGATTTTGCATATGACAATGATTGTGTATTAATCTATTTCTATAATAACTATATGATCTTTCAATATAACTATTTGATGCAATTATGCAGTGAATATATGATATATCAATTTCAAAAATAAAGAAATGATATATTAGAATGAGCAATAGGAATTTACAATTTGGAACAACATAAATTTTAAGCTAATACTTTCATAAGTTACAACACAAGTTCATAAATAGGTAAAATGCGAAAGTGATGACTTGAAAATTCATAAACAAAATTTCAGATACATTAAGGCATGCTAGTGAGTTGAAGCACTAGTGATGAAAATATTTTACCACCAAATTGATGTACCATCTCTTTTCGTATTGCAAAACCTAGTAGCAACCCCCTAGTAGTATTAACCCTTGTGTCTTAGGTTTCAGGGTAGAGACATGAAATTCATTGAATCTTGAAAATTCTTTGTTGAATTTTACATTCTCATCTTGCTCAGTTAGACTCCTAAGTGGGCTCTTTTAGAACATAATCTCCAGTTGACGAATAGACTAGCGATTCTTTAATATTAGAAGTGAGTGAGAACTTAACACTTTTGATCCACATTGGGACTCCATAATTCGTCTCATCAATTTGATTTCTTCTTAAAGATCATGAATAAGCTGTGACTTTGATATAAGAACTTCTTCTTTCTTCTTCATTGCCTAAGATGATACCAGTTCATTAATTGAAGGGTTGATCTGATGCCTTCAAGATGCAAAAGGCTATAGAAGTTGAGGTCAAAAGCATTACAATGACTCTTGATCATGTCATTCTATCAAGAGACCTTGATGTAATAAGTTGAGTGACATGCAGTACGTCGACTACCTCTATGTTAGAATAGTTTCTTCATCTTTTAGCATCCTTTTTTGGTGTGACCCCCAATACTTACCACGTGTTGGGACTTCGACAAGTTGGTGGTAGGTCAGGTCTTCTTTATGATTGCGAAATAAGGCAAGTTGATTTGGATGGATAAGGTTGGGTATCGAGTCAAATTATTGAACATGGGTATATTGTATGACACTTTTGAGATGCTGCCATCCACCAGTGAGCTGTTATTTGGGTACAACTTTTGAGGCAGCAACTTTATTCACTCTTTGCTTTTGCTAATCATTCTTCTGAGAATGATGTCAGTAGAGCTTGTATCTTTATCCTAATGGAAAAGAAGTAGAAGCTTGCAGATTTAAGTGGGAAACTACTTTTCTACAGGACTATCATGTGAAGCCCTATTCCTTCGCCTCCCGTAGAGGAGTGATGATGTCTCGATAACTTGGGCAACAAATTGATTTTGTTGACAAATCTCTAAGTATTAAAGACCATTGCTATTGTTATCTTTTCATTGATATAACAATGAAATGTGTTGAAAGTTTTTCCATGACTTCCAAGTACACGGGGAAAACCTGTATCTTACAAAGATGCAAGAAAAAAAGAGTACACATTGCCCCCTATTATGACTTAAAAAGAAGTGAGTATATGTTGTCACGTGTAATGAATCAGATAGCTTATGTATCAACAATGTGGCATGACTAACCAAATGAGTGGATTACACGTTGCTATGCACCTTGACTCAAAAAAGGATGAATGCATGTTGCCATGCACCATGACTTAGATGAGTTTACACTTAGTCCATTGACTAACAATGCCCCAATTTAGGATTTGTGAGGAGCCCATTGAATGTACTAATGACTCATACATAGCAAGTTACCATGCTTTATGCAAACTACGTATAGCTCTTAGAGATAAAAATAAATCAATGCACTTCATATATGATTCTTAGGGGACATGGCAAGACGATAATTTTTGTATATAACTTTTAGATCGACACAGCAAGATGATGCATTTTGCATATGACTTCTAAATTACTGTAAGTGATTTTATATGTAAAGTTGAGTTTAATCGAATTTTGAATGATAAGTCTCTGGTCGAAGCAACTACTTAGGGGACTTAGGCTCAACTAATCAAAAGTTGAAACTTAGGCTGGACTAGGTCGACAAGACAATACCAAGGCTAAATGGAGTGACTTGGTTTCTTAGTTTGAGTAGTGTAGACATTACACTTGCATATATCATAATAAATCTAGCATGGCTCTAATTCTGACTTGGTAAGAAGATCTTTTATAACCTCTTCAATACGTAATAGCTTTTACCTTTATTGGATAATACACATCCATGGGTCACACTGCCAAATAACAAATCTATAGATCATGCATTTTTGAATATGAAGGGCAGAACGTGGGCATGAAATTGGCTATGTCAGCCTCTTACTAAAGCAAAAATAGAATCTAATGTATAGATCTAATACGATTGATTATTTAGATCGTGAAAACTAGGTGGAAGTTGTCATTTTTTATCCTGTAGCGTGAAGGCTTGAATTGAACAACACAAGTAAAACTAAGGCTTAAATCAGGCAGCATGGCAGCTTAATTTGATAAGCATAAGGACTAGAATCATTCCAGGCTAAGATTCTAGTTGGGTAACATCATGGCTTAAGTCTAACAGCAAAAAGACTAGACACAAACAATATGAGGACTAAAATAGATAGCATAATAACCTTGGCTAGGTAATTTGGAATGAGTTTTTGAATCAACAAGGTGGTGGAGTACTTAAGGAAGCCTTATAATTCATGTTGACTTGAGTGAGGTGCACCCGTATATATAGAAGGTGAGTAAGGTAATACAGTGAGTCAGTTAGATCAAGTACTTCTCCTTTGCCACCTCAAAATTTGAACTGTAATGGACATGTGAAAACTTCTTAACCAGAAGGTATGGCGGGTAACTCATCTTCCAGCACTTTCTTATTTTAGCCATTGGACAGGTGGCATGCCCATGGGGAGTAGGGTAACTTGACTAGGCCCCCTAGGATTAGGCCCACTTAGGCCACGCAAATGGGCCCACACCTAGGCCTGGTTCGGTTAGTCTTGACCCAGTATAGGTGCAACCGTCAACAACTTTGCTGCTGGTTGTCACTAGTTGTTGCCATTGCCAGTAAGGCCTATGGGACCCACCTGATTGGAGGAATAGTTGAGCTTATAGGCCCAATCGAATCTAGGCCATAAGTATCAGGTGAGTCATTTTGCAATTTTCACAAGAAAGATATGTGTTTAACTATCCAAGTAATAATTTATCAAAAAAATCGTCCTAATAGTAGGGGTGTTTTGCAAAATTTCTATTGAGGGTTGTTGTGTAAAAATTCTAGGATGAGTTCTATACAGCCGCGGCAGATGAATGTTCTATGTATCTCTGTCCATTTTAATCAATTTTAATTCCATTCAGTAATTCTATAATAATATAATTAAGTTAACTAAGCATTTTTTCACAATTAAATTGAATAAATGATTAATTATAAACATGGGAATAATTAAAAAATGTGGCGTATAATACCATCATCAGCGTAACCAATCCAGCTTGAAAACTTGACAAATTAGGTACATGTTATCAATTCATCGTTACGATTGAATAACGATTATTAGTTACACGATTGAGAGAATAGTCAAATAATTTAATCGACACGTGCATGCATGATTGGAAAAATGATGATACAGCTTGAGTGCTTGTGTATTTAAAGAGCCCAGCTAATTAAAGTCCAGAGTCGAGTCAATCGGTATTGACTATGTAGTCTATGCCCAACTTTGTCCACGAGGTAAAACTGCCTTATATATCTGTTAGGTGAGGGAAAAAAAAAAGGAAAAGGAAAAGATAACGAAGAAGTATTATTCTATGTAGGGATATAAAAATTATATTAAAAAGAAAAAATAATTTTAAAAATTATTAACAGAATTTCATATAAATCGAATAGTCAATCAATTATTAACATAACGATGATTAAAGGGCACAAGAAACAGGATGTTAACATATTAATTATAAATATATTTCTAGCCATAATCAATCATTGTAAAAAAAATTAAATAAAATCATCAGATTCATGTAGTACATATCTAGATTGAGTTCCAAAGCATACAACATCAATACAATCACAGCCAAAAAGCAAAAAAAAAAAAAAAAATTCAAATCCGTTCTTGGGATCGAAATGGCAATATGACATCCGTTCTATGACGATAATCGCTAATTTGTTCGTATATAGACTTTTGACTCTTGTTTGACGGAATCGTTCCTATACTTTTTTTTTTTTTTTTTGTCCCCCCTATACAAGGTAGAATATTTCTACCCTTTACGGCTTTACCATCCATATTTTTGCGTAATTTAAGCCACATATTGTAGATTGAAACGCATACACTAATATAGAGTTCGCATAGTATGTGGCCCGAAAATAATATTAAACCATATACAATACAGATCACAAATGCATTATATTAAACGCCTTCAAATTTGTTCCAGGGGGTGCATGGTATGCGATTGAATACAATCATTAATACGTCAAAAATTGCACAATAAAATTCCCCAGGAAGTAATTTTTTCGACTAACACTTTTAACAGTATCTGCAGGAGATAACGTTACTCACAGTGGGAGACAAATGCTCCCCAACTAGGGTTGAACCCTAGTCGCCGGACACGGAGGCTAGAGTGTGGACCAATATGCCCCTCGTAACATTTGACAATTTTAACTGAAATTATATCCTGGAAAATGTCACAGCAAGCCATCTAATGCTGCAATCCGAACGTCTCATGGACCTAAGCTATGTGTTTAATAATTTACATATGATTATATATGTTTAATTACCTATTGCCCACCTATTATTTTTTTAATGGTTGTACACAATATTACATTTCATCTTTATATGACAAACAAGCTCACCAGAGACAAAAAGCTCTCACGGTCTCACCCATCAGTCCGAGAGATAATAAGCTTCCTTTTAATAGTAAATAGTCAAAGCGTCCCTTACAGGGGTTCGAACGTATGAATGGGCCATGCTGTGCGTTGTCCTAACTGGGCTGGTTCTGGTTGGTGCCCACCTAGCATTTCCGTTGAAATATTTTGGGTATAGGATAAAATATATAATGTTAACTAAAACAGTGCAAACCATGGGAGGGGGGAACGGTGTGGATGTTGTTGAGCAGTTAGACTTAGGTGGGGGTGAAATGGGGGAAGCATTCAAACCTATGGACAATGGCGTGTTGGGGGGCAATGGGCGGTGGAAGAGGAGAGCCCGGCATGGGGTTGTTAGGGAGGGGGCTAATCTTAACAGCTCGGTGGCACTGGGGTTGAATAAAAGGGGGCGTGGGGAGCAGATGGATGAATTGGCGAGTCAGCGGAAGCGGGCTAAGGGGTCCGGGTTGGTGATGAACAGGGAGGTGGTGGTTGTGGAGGTCCCACAGCCCCACCTCAAGTGATATGGCCATCTTAGCGTGGAATTGTCGCGGGCTTGGGAACCCGCGGGCAATTCGAAATCTTTTTGACCTTGCAAGGAGTCAAGCGCCCAAATTAATCTTTTTGTGCGAGACGAAGTGCAATGCTAGGGAGATGGAGCCGATTAGGAGGAAGCTTCATTTTGACTCGTGTTTTGTTGTCGACCCCGTGGCTAGGAGCGGAGGTTTAGCTTTATTTTGGAATAACGACCATCCGGCGTCGGTGAGGAGTTTTTCGGCTCATCACATTGATGTCGACTTTTTGGGCTGGCGCTTCTCGGGGTTTTATGGTCATCCCGAAGCTCATCGCCGCTATGTTTCCTGGCACATTCTCAATCAGTTGGCGGGTGGATCCGACTCTCCATGGCTTGTTATGGGTGATTTTAACGAAGTGCTCGGATCATCGGAATATCTCAGTTCAAGGAACCGGAATCAAAGCCAGATGGAACTCTTTCGCTCTACGATTGAATCATGCAATTTAATGGATATCGGCTTCATCGGTGCGCCTATGACATGGAGCAATAACAGGCGGGGGTCTCAGAGGGTGGAAGCCAGGCTTGATAGGGGGCTTTCTACACCTTCGTGGAGCAACTTGTTCCCTCATGCCAGGGTCGTACACCTCTCGACGGCCACGTCTGACCACTGTCCGCTTCTTCTAACGCTTGATCCAAGGTTTGGGCATGGGAGGCCGCCTAAGGTGTTCAGATACGAGCTCTTTTGGGCTCGTGATGCGGAGGCCACCGAAATCATAAATGGAGTGTGGGATTCTCATCCTCATGGGAGAACCTCTGTGACGGACTTGTTGACTTGGAGAATCAGAAGGGCCGGCAGGAAGCTCCTCAAATGGAGCATGTCAAAAAAGGGAAATCTCATACTGGCCATCAACAGAAAAAAGGATCAGCTTGCTGCGTTGTCGGGCCTTCGTCCATCTGATGACCGTGATGAGAAAATGAGGAAACTTAGATTCCAAATCAACCTTCTGTTAGAAGATGAGGAGCGGTTGTGGAGTGTCCGAGCTAAAACCCATTGGCTTTCTGAGGGTGATAGAAATACTGCTTTCTTCCATCATATGGCCTCCAATCGAAGACGCACGAATTCCATTGAGATGCTCAGGGGCATTGATGGCAGGTGGGTTAAGGACCAGGACGAGATGCTGAACATGGCGGTCTCTCATTTTTCGGCGATCTATTCTTCCTCATGCCCACCGGCTGCAAATTGGTTATCCAGCCTTATCACAAGGAAAATTTCAGCGGCGCAGAAGGGGTATATGACAAGGCCTCTATGCATGACCGAAGTTGAAGTGGCGGTCAAGAGTATGCGTCCGTCCAAAGCGCCGGGGCCGGATGGAATGTCCCCGGGGTTTTTTCAAAAGCACTGGCACACAGTGGGTCGGGATGTCTTTCTATGGTGTAAATCTTTCATGGAGGAGGACAACCAAGCTGGTGGGGTAAGTCATATCCAAGGGGTTAATGCTACCACCCTGGTTCTGATCCCGAAGACCAAGGGGGCACATGAGTTGTCGCAGTTCAGGCCGATTAGCTTATGCAACGTGGTTTACAAGATACTGGCTAAGGTTCTGGCAAACAGGCTCAAGGCCACCCTCAGTGATGTTGTTGGGGCGGAACAAAGCGCCTTTGTCCCGGGCCGCCTTATCACGGACAATATGTTGGTGGCATATGAAGCTATACATTCTCTCAGGAGGCGAAAGGTGGGCAAACGTAGAGAGGTTGCTATTAAGCTTGATATGTCAAAGGCTTACGATCGGGTGGAGTGGTCGTTCTTGGAACAGGTCATGGGGGCTATGAACTTTAGCTCGGTGTGGATTCGGTGGATTATGTGCTGCGTATCTACGGTCAACTATCGTGTTAAAGTTAATGGCTTCCATTCTGGATCCTTCCTACCCCAGAGGGGGTTGAGGCAGGGGGACCCGCTTTCTCCTTATCTTTTCCTCCTTTGTGCGGAGGGGTTGTCGGCGCTTATCTCGTCGGCAGTTGATCATGGCTCATTGCATGGTATCAGAATTAATCCAAGGGGTCCTCAGATTACTCATCTATTCTTTGCGGACGATGCTCTTATTTTCCTAAGGGCTGATGATATGGATATCATGAAACTATTGGATATCATTAGCATTTATTATGCATCTTCTGGTCAGATGCTCAACGTGGATAAAACCTCGTTATTCTTCAGCTCCAACATGGATCGTCACCAGAGGGAGGGGTTGGCTCGGCGGTTGGGGTCTTCGGGGCAGATTGTCCACCATTACCTGGGCCTCCCGGCGTGGCTGGGGCGATCAAAGGGGGTTCTTTTTAGAGGCCTCAGGGAGCGCATTTGGCACAAGATTCAAGGCTGGAAGGGGCGGCTATTGTCCTCGGGTGGGAAAGAGGTCTTAATTAAGGCAGTTGCTCAAGCGATACCGTCCTATTCTATGAGCATTTTTCTGTTGCCTCAGTACGTGTGTCAAGGTATTGGTAGTATGTTGAGCAGGTTCTGGTGGGGGAAAAACGGGGATAAGCGCAAGATGAGTTGGGTGGCTTGGAAGGATATGTGCAGGACCAAGCGGGAGGGCGGAATGGGATTCCGTGATCTGATGGCTTTCAACTATGCTCTCCTTGCCAAACAAGTGTGGCGACTGTCGACCTGCGCTACATCCTTCTGCTACAGGGTTCTGAAGGCTAAGTATTTTCCCAACTCTGACATTTGGAGCTGTAAGTTGCGACCGTCTGACTCGTATACGTGGAAGAGTATTCTTAAGGCGAGGGATGTGATCCGGTCTGGATGTCAATGGAGGATTGGTGACGGGAGGGGGGTCCGCTTCTTCTTGGATCCATGGCTCGACTCGGAGGTGTGTAAGGCGGGCCCTCTCCCTCGGACGATCCCGGAGGGGGTGATGGTTAGCCATTTCATTGATGGTGGTACCCGTAGGTGGAATAGGGATCGGGTCCTTGCGGCTGTTGGGGAGGGGGGGTGGAATACTATCAGCATGGTCCCTCTCCCCTGTAACCCTGTTGCTGATTCCATATTTTGGAAGCATGAGCCAAGTGGTCTGTTCTCAGTTAAGTCGGCACATAGATGGCTCAGGGGGGAGGCGGTGGACCCTATTTTCTCCACGTCTTGCAGCGCTATTTGGAAGACCGGGCTACCGAGCAAAGTGATGATCTTCGGGTGGCGTCTCTTCAGGAATGCCCTCCCTACCTTGTGTAACTTGTTTAATAGGGGCATTGATGTGGTCCCTCTCTGCGGGTTTTGTATGAATGAGGAGGAGGATGTTGATCACCTTTTTTTGGAATGTGCTTATGTTGCGGGGTGTGCTCGGAGGGTGGTTTCTCTTAGTCCCTCGGAGGGCACGGTGAAGGGAATTGTTTCTTATCTGGCGGAAAATGACAGAAGCGACGAGTTGGCTTTCTTCCTAGTGTATTGCTGGCGACTATGGTTTCTGCGCAACAAACTTAGGGTTGAGGGGACCCAGCCTGTGTTTGCTGATCTGTTGCATTGGTGTCGGGATTATATTGATAACGTGAGGCAGGTCCGTCTTCTTCACAAGGTGAGTACTTTCGACATTCCTTTGGTTCCTAGATGAATTAGACCTCCAGATGGGGCACTCAAGATGAATGTGGATGCCAGATGCTTATCTGATAGGGGGGTCGTGGGCCTTGCTGCAGTCATTAGGGATTCAAGTGGTTGCTTTGTGGCCGCTAGGGGTTGGCGTCGGTTGGGGGTAGGGGTGTCCCTTCTTTTGGAAGCTGAGGCATTCAGGCTTGGCATGATGTGGGCTCTCCAACTGGGGGACCGCTTTGTCCAGATCGAGACTGACTCTCTTCTTTTGTGCTCTTTTCTGGCGAACGATTGCCTTGTTCTTTCTCCGGTTGGTCATACCATTGCCTATATTAGGTCAATCCTTGGTACGAATTCTCATATCTCGGTTCACCATGTTCTAAGAAATGGGAATACGGTTGCACATGCCTTGGCAGATCTGGTTTCTATTTCTGATTCGGACCATATGGATTGGAGGGGAAATCCTCCCCATGTTATCATTGAGAAGATATGTAATGACAATCTTTTAGCTATGAATTGTTTGGATTTCTCTAGCCCGAACCTCTTCTTGAGGTGAGGGGGTCTAGAGTAATCTTTTATCAAAAAAATAAAATAAAAAACAAAACGAGTGGATGTTGTTGTAGGAATAAAACAAATTAAGACCCATTTTCTCCATTATTGTACTTGTAGAGTCTCAATAGTTAACCTCTATTCTATCCTTAGCCAATAATCATCGCATTTCATTAGAAAATCGGACAACATTTTCTCAGAACCATGAAATTGAAAGGTTAGATGGAATCACCCGTACAAGCTTACTAATATCATATAATCTATTAAGAAACATAACATAAAAATATGGAAGCTAAAATCCATAAATCATCCAAATCTTTTCCAAATCACAATCATCATCAACCATACATGTATTCCATAATAAAATTAGTTTTACAAAAGAATTCTCCACTACATCACTTATTTATATATCAAATATATGTTAAGTTTAATTTTTAATACTAATTAAGAGGTTAACTCATGTATAATCCCACGGACCAGGATCTCTCTTCATTCTTGCCTAAGTACTAACCTTATGTTGAACCCCTACCTCAATCTCTTTATCTAAAAGCATCAATATAAGAAAGCCTGAGTTCACATCAACTTAATAAGAAAGAGAATAGGAAAACTCAAATGTTAAACTCAAGCGTTAAAGTAAATAAATATTATTTTCATAGAAATAACTCAAATTATCAAAACCTCACAAATACATATACTCATCCATTCCATGTTGGTGCGAGCATGATGCTCCAAGCATTAATGTAATGCAAAATGCTCATCTTTATTATTGTTATCCATCATCATCATCCAAGTCACTCCAACATCTCAATGCACTTATAACCATCAAAATGCCTTACGTGGTTATACTAAAGTATACCATAATTCCTCTTATTCTCAAGCTCGCCTGGGGAATTATCATATATACATCATGCTCAACATATAAAAATGTACTCATTTGTCGTGCCCATGCTCATATGCTCATTTTAAAATGTGGTCATTAAACTCAAATAATTTAATTGATTTAAAAAATATCATCATCATTAACTCAAAATAATTTCTCAGACTACTCAACTCCATGAAAAACATAATATCAAGAAAAAACTTTCACAAAAATCTCAAATAAAATATATAAATCATCATAAAACATTTATACTTCTGATAAATAAACGTCCATAAGCATTAAAAAATTTAAAAAAAATTTGCTTGCTTTTTGGGCTAATTTCTAAACCACTAAGCTTAGGCTTACAAGATTCTAATGCCTTTTTGACTTTAATATACACCGAAAACAATATAATTATATTTTAAAAAATATTATAAAATTCATTTCTTAATTTCATCCTCAAATACATCCATTTTTCATTCCCAAATCACTAACACTCATTTGCAGATACCCATCTTCCAAAGCATAACGTAGCTCTTTTTTGTCTCTAGTTTGCTCGAATAGTCATCATACGTACATCATGCTCAATATAATAAGTTCACTCATTTATTATGCCCACACTCATATGCTCATTCTAAAACATATTCATTGAACTTAAATAATTTAATTGATTTAAAAATTATCATAAAGTCATTATTAAATCAAAATAATTTCTCAGACCATTTAACTCAGTTAAATAATTAAATTATTGAAAAATTACATATCAAGAAAAAAGTTTCACAAAATTCTCAAACAAAATATATAATCATCATGAAATATATATGCTAGTAATAAAGAAACGTCTATAAGTATTCAAAAAATAAAAAAAATTGCTTACTTTTTACAAAAATTTCTAAACCTACAAGTTGAGGCTTAACAAGACACTAATTCTTTTTTACTTTAGTCTATATCAATAATAATAATAATATTTTTAAATAATATTCTAAAATTTATTTCTTAATTTCATCATCAAATACATCCCTTTTTTAGTTCCAAGTCCCAAACATCTATTTTGAGACGCTCATCTTCTAAAGTATACTATAATATCCCATAGCTCCTCTTATTCTTTGACTCGCTCAAAGAATCATCATACATACATCATATTCAACATAAAAAATGCACTCATTTATCACATCTAGGCTCATATACTCATTTTAAAATGCATTCATGGAACTCAAATAATTTAATTAATTTAAAAATTATTATAAAGTCATCATTAACTCAAAATAATTTCTTAGACTACTCAACTCAATTAAGAGTGTGTTTGGTGTTTAATAAAAATTTTGAAAGAAAAAATTTTGGTGTAAAAATTTTTGAATGGGAGAAACGAAAGTAATATAATAAGAGCAATGATGTAGAATAAAAAAAATTAAAGTTAAGATAGATATGGTGGTTATGAAAATTCATGGAAAATGATTACAAATTAAGATAGTTACATACAAAGATATGAAAAAGTGATTACAAATCAAAATGTTTTCTTATTACTATATGTGATAACATAATAAGTTAAGGGAAAAAATAAGAAAGTACAAGTTATTAAAAAAATTAATTGTATAACCTTTGCACTTGTTGAAGGAAAAGGATGACAACCACTATCTTCTCAAACTTCATCTTTAATGGCTACAATGTACAAAGCATAAATTAACTAATGACTTCTAAAAAGAAAAATAAAATATTCATTCTAAGTGCAAATAAAAGAGTTAGATATGGAATTAGGTCCTATTATGTCGATGATAAGTTCTTCTACATCCTCTTCAAATTCGTCTACTGTTGGCATTGATCACATCCAATTTTGAGCACAAATTAAGCATTCCACAAACCTTGGAGAGAAAGAACTCCTATATGAATCAAGCACACATCCACTAGTACTAAAAGCTGATTGTGAACAACATTAGCATAGGAATGACTGATAAATAATGTGTCGTGTAATACAATATTTTGTGCTTGTAAACATTTTTTTCCATCATGTTAAGATGTCAAAATCATCATCCTTAACCATAGTATGCTCTTTTAAGTAGCTATTAATTTCTGTCTTCTCACTTTTTGTCCCATCCACTACCAAAAAATTCAGATATGCTACTCTTGAAGGTCCTTTTGCCTTTTGTTTGTGGTGGGGCTTTTAATTTTGTTTTGCTTGAAGTAGAGAATTTAGCCTCTTAAACCTTAAAGAGGGTTTCAAATTTGGTTCTCGCACTATTAAGGATCTGCTTAACCTTGTCAACATCACACACTTGTGAATAGCAAAATTTTAGAAACTTAAACTTACATCTTGGATCCAAAACATTTGCAATCAACAATCACATATTTATTTTATCAAAGCTACCCTAATACCTATCAAATTTCTCTTTCATCTTCCTGGACATGTCTCTAAGGATTAGATCTTCTGAAGTAGAAAACTCAAACAACAACATTTCAATCTTATGAAGGTCATCTAGGTAAAGAGAGGAAGTAACATATAAGGTAGTAGATAATATATCTGTAACATCATAAAAATGTTCCAAAAAAGAACAAATGACTTTGCCAATTCTCCAATTGCCATTGGAAGGAGTATCTTCTTTTACGAATGCATCATTATACAACACAAACTAGTCGTTTCTGACATTAAGTAAATAGAATTCCACCTTGTAGGTGCATCTATGCACAAAACTTGGAATTAATTCATTCCGTCTTGCAACATACTTTAAAACTTTGTTCTCTCTGTGGGGTCTCTTACAAATCTAACACACTTTCAGATTCTCTTAATTGATTCATTAACTTCATTTGGCTCTTCTTGCACAATCAAGTTAGTAATGCGAGCAACACAACATACTTGAAAGTGGCCTCCTTCACCTACTAGAGACCCTTTTTTCACTAACATTCACCTCAAAATTTTTAATGCAACATCATTTGCAAATGCATTATCAATAGTTAAAGTAGTGATTCTATTCAACCCCTAACTTAACAAATAATACTAAACTGCTTGAGCATTGGCATCACCAATATGTGAAGTGGGAGTGTAAAAAATTTATTATTTTCTTTTGGAATTTCTATTCATCATCAATGTAGCGTATTATGAGACACATGTAACCATCATTCAAAATAAAAGTCCAAAAATCTATAGTCAAACTTACCATTCAAACTTTATCTTCAAAGATCTTCTTCAATTTCTTCTTTTCAACTTCGCAAATTATAACATAATCATTGACAATAGTTTTCCTAACCATCCATTTAAATTATAGCTACAACGTGCTAACTCATTTCTATAGTCGAGTTTTTTACATTTTAGATCCTCTTTTTCCATTTTCATTTTAAATCTTATAATTTGACTGTTTGCATTTAAACACTGAAAACTTTAGTTCCGTTGCATTTTAATCCTTGACTCATAACAACGTTAAAAATTACCATTAATTCATGTAAGATAATGTGAATACTCTTCAATATTTTCTTAAAAAACATTTAAATTTGTAGTAAAGATGAAGATATTACTGGAGCCTTCAAAAACAAAATAAAGAAAGCCAATGATCAAGTTTAAATGTAAATTTTTTTAAATATTGAAGGGTATTTATGTCATTTTATATGTATTAACGTTAGTTTTTAACAATATTACGGTCAGGGTTTAGAATGTAAAGAAATCAAAATTTTCAGGGTTTAAAATGCAAATGTCCAAACTTTGGGGTTTAAAAAGCAAAAAGATAAAGTCAGAAGGTTTAAAATACAAAAAACCTTCCATAATTCCTCATCCTCTACAATCTTAAATAGTTTGTCATCTATAATGATCATTTCTGCAAGTCTCTTTTTACACTTAGCTTGATCAAATTTTCATATACTAATGCACCATTCTTCATTGGAGTTGAACTATGATAAAGAAAATGTCAATAACTTTTGCCTCTTATTTTACCTCTACTTTGGAAAAGCTTTACATCTTTTGATATGTCTCGAAAGTAAACTAATACCATATTTACTATCATACTTAAAATGTCTTTTACAGTAATTACATGAGGCAAGTTGGTTTGTTTTCAGCTTTCTTTTTATTATTGGTGAAATGCTTCCAAACCGAAAAGATAAGTTTGCAATAGATAGCCGGATCATTATTATCACTGTAGCCTTTTCAATAGCAATAGGAGTAACACTCTCTCTGTCTAAATCAACTACTTCCTTCTCCTCTCCATTATTATCCACATTATCATTAGTATTCTCATCTCACTAAAATTCATGTTCTTATCTTTTGACAAATCCAATACAACTCCGAAAAATAATTCTTATAACAGATAATCAAAATTTAAATATGCTGAGTTTTTACAACAGCAAATCATTTATAGTTAATTATTTATAGTTTACTATTATATAGCAAGAAGTCATTCGTAGCTTAATATTATACAGCAATGAAGCATTCATAATTTAATATTATTATGTTCTCACAACTACTAAAAATAGTTGTTGCTGGATATGCTTGCTATTGAAAATGGTTATTGCTAGAAATGCATGCCGTCAAAAATGTATGTTGTTGCAAAATAATTGCTGCTGAAAATGAAAATAGAGATTTAAAACTAACAGAAAGTGGAAAATATGAAATAAGAAAGGGAAAATTGAAACCTAAAATGGGGAAATGGTTGCTGACCATAAACACCAGTTGCCAAAGATAGAGGAGAAGTCGGAGATGGAAGCGATGACGCTAGATGATTTTCTTATAGGGGTGGGTGCTGGTAGGACCGGACGAACCTGGGGCTAATGAACAGTAATGGCTCGCTAAGAGGGGTGGATGAATAGTGGAGGCGATGGTCGATGGATTTGCGGAAATGGGGAGACGATAATAGGCTGGATGGTGAGTGATGATAGGTTAGGGTTTTCTATTTTTCCCCTTTAGTATTTATATGGCAGCATGTGTAGGTCAAGACAGGCACCAGGAGATCCTTGTAAGGGTAGGTCTACCTCGACTTGACATTTTCTATTTTCCCCCTATTGAATGCCTTCTATATAGTATCCAAATTTCATTCCCTAATTAACATAATTTGCAGTCAAATGCATACATATCAAGAGAGAACCATTCAAGTGCAATTTGTATGCATCATAATTATATTGTATTCCATTACAATATGGACCTTACATACGTTAAAATGTTACAATACTCTATAAATTATGACCTATTGAATGCCTTGTATATAGTATTCAAATTTTAGTCCCCAACTAATATACTATGCGGTCAAATGCATATATATAAAGAGAGAGTCATTTAAGTGTAGTCTATATGCACTATAATTATAGTGTATTCCATTATAATATGGATCCTACACATATTAAAACGTTACAATACTCTAGAAATTATTATTCATATAAAAATCATATTTTAAATGGTTTAGATGTTGAAAATATGATTTTAAAATTGATATTTATGTTAAACTATTTTATGATGTTGATTTTGTACCATTTCAAACTAAGGCTCCATAAACGCATTTGATTTGAATGAAAATTGATATTAATTTCATGATCAAATGTGCCCCATTTTGCAGTAGACTCCAGATGAACTTGAATATTATATATATATGAACATTTCTTGTGCAGTGAAGTGGTACCATAATTAATTGTGCATTTGGCAAAATGGGCCCCACATTTACTTAAATGTATTGATATTTTATATAATCATTTATCCATATATAAATTTTATAGCAAATGATTTACATATTGAAAAAACAACTTTAAAATTGTTATTTACATTAAACTATTTTATTACGTTCAATTTCTACCATTTTCAATTGGAGTCCACACCCATATCCAATCGGGATGAAAATTAGTATGGTAATAAAATACATAATTTTAAATACAATGAGTGAAGTAGATTATACTTTTATGATCATATGAGACCCATTTTGAAATAACTACACCGTAATTGTAGTGCAGTGAACCTACATATAATTTTTTTTTCTCTCTCTATATATATTAAACATGCATCACCCATATGTCAAAATAGGCCAAATAGAAACTTACAATGAAATAACTATTCACATTTTAGAAAGAAAACACATTTTCAATAACAAGTCTAATGTCAAATACATCTCATAATGGTTTTAACATTAAAAATAATCCAAAGTTTACATGTCACAAATTGATTACGAGTATCTTAGCATATCACAATGCTCTTCCTACAAACACTTTCCCTTCCAATATACTAATTCACTTTTGCTTTGAAACTTTTTGCTTCAATTGAATGTCATTCAATTCAACGTCTACATTAGAAAATATATCAACGTAAGATTGATATACAAATAGAATAACAAATCAATAAGTTTGGTGATCCCCATAAAGAAAAAGTAGCTAACCACGGAAATATCAAATATTTAAAGAGCAACCATTGCAAGGGTAGAAATGTAAGAAAAGAGGATATTTTCATACTGATTTATGAGCTGTGTCTACTCTTTTTGTGCTTTGCATGACCACAAGAATGCATAACCATTATGGTTCTGTAAGTCAGAAATTAGTATTAATAATGATGACCAATAAAAAAGAAATCCAACAGACATTCAATTATATAGCTATATGAGAGAATGATATCATTAAATTTACGAAGCAAATACTGATAAGAGAACACCTTGAGTGCAAATATGAAGAGCCTATGTTGTCCAAATTTAATAAACAACAAAAGATTATATGAAAAAAAAATTCTAATCATTTTCATCATCTTCGTAATTATACCCATGCTTTGTTTTGTACAATCTATCATCTTCATGTACAATCTCTCATTTGCTTTGTTTTGCAAAGGCAATGAGTATTTTTTATTGATATATTTTACATTCATTTCAACACATATTACACTAAAGTTCTGAGACATTCTTACAAATATGGAGACACTCAGCTCCCCCAAAGAAATCCAGAGACACAGTTCCACCGAAGAATAAGGAAGATACAACTTCCAACAACCGAACAGGAGACCACAGCTCCTACTAACAATTTTTCACTACTGGCCAAAATCCTGTATGTGGGATTCGAACCGCACACCCAGCACCTGCAGAGCTCTATCAGGCGTTCGGTGATCGGTTGGTCAAGGAAATGAGTATTAATGCTGAACATTAAGGAAAAATCTAGTGAATTAGTATATTGCTGTAGAAAACTTGACAATGCAACCATCATTTGGAATTCCATGTTAAATAGTCCAATATAATAGTCAAAGCTTGATGAAAATCTATCAAGATTTATGTAAAACAGGGATACATGCATAAATTTTGTTCTCTAAAATAACATGCATTAGCAATAAAACCAAACAATTTTCATCTAGGCAATTAATAAAACGAAGTAAGATCGGACGATATTTATATCAATAGAAGCATGACAGGAACTAATGGGTTCATTTGCATGCTTAGTTGAACCAAATTGCATCGGCACAAATGGAAACAAAAAAGTTACTCAGATGGGACTGAAATAGCTGCAATGATATTTTCAAAGTTAAAATTGGATATCTTCGAATTTCAAAAACATTCCATGCGTTTCAAACATTCTTGCGAAATGCAATAACTTGCCATGTTTTAATTTTCACTATATAGAAGTGGATTATTAAAATTGAATCCAATTTAACCCAATGGCTTCCATAACGTGAATTTTAAAATGTTACGGTTCTGTCAAGGGCAATGAAAATTCACAAACACAAATATTAATTGTCACCTTGCCGGAAAAGTAGGTCACCAAATTACAAAAACTAGATTTTTTGGTTCCTAATATTCAGCAAGTTATTAAAAAATATTCAAAAATTAGAAAACTTTATATCTAAGGGAAAAAAAAATTCTCGTTCGATGAACAAAGCAGAGCTCCCTCATTTCCATTGCCATGCGATCTCCATGCAAATTATCCGACAAAAATTCACAATTGCTTCATACACGCGTGATTGCGGATCAAAAAGTAACTTTTAGATTCTTGCCGGTGGTACCACGTTATGGCTCATTTGCTTCAGTGACTTGGGTTCGATTCTTGCCGGCTTCACTTTGTATGAAGAATTTGTGGTGGCGTAACTTACGGTGCATTTACATGCACTAAAATATTACTCTTTATTTTCATCGTATAACATGGTCTATTGCGTGTCAAGCACTCTAAAATATTTCTCTTTATTTTCATCGTATAATATGGTCTATTGCGTGTCAAGTACTTTTGATATTTAAAAATTTCTAATTTCTTTTTGAAAATTATCTAAACGGACATTTATACCATTAGAATTGTTTTAAACATCCAAGTCATTTTAAATAAAATCAATATGTATATATTTACGATACAAAAATTATTTTTATTAAAAACTTACATGCAATGTTCTATAAAAAAAACTTATATGCAATGGAGATTTAATATCATTTGAAAGTGAATATGAATTTGTTAAAATTTGAAAATAATATAATGTAAAATTTTATAGCAAATGATTTACATGTTGAAAAAACCACTCTAAAGTTGTTGTTTACATGAAATTATTTTATTAATTTGTACCATTTTCAGATATGGTCAATACACATATCTAATTGGGATGAAAATTAGTATGATAATAGAATTTTCAACAGTACAACGGTCAATACCATTTTATGATTATGTGGGGCTCATTTTGAGGCAATTGTACCATAATTTTGGTAAAATGAAGTTGCACTTAAATATTTCTTATATATGTATATATATAGGCTCCACTTATATATAGTCAAGTTACATAGAAGCCAAAGTATATAACTTCTTCAAAATTTAGAATTTTGATCTTCGATGAAAAATCTAACTCATTTATTGTGTTTAATATTATTTGTTTAGTCAAAAGGCCAAGTTTCATTCAAATCTAATATTTGCATTGGCCACATTTATTTAAAAATATATATCCATGTATAAATTATGAAAAACACTTAGATTCATTTATATATATATATATATTAGAATATAATAACATTTTATGAAATCATTTATCCGCATATAATCGATATTTTCGACATTTTAAATGTTGAAAATATTATTTTAAAATTAATGTTTTAACATCGAACTGTTTTAGTATGTTAATTTTACACGTTTATATATAAGACTCGTATACAATGATACTAAACAAAATATAAGATTTTTATGATAATATAAATGATACTAAATATAATTGATGAAGTGAATTTCCTCAACCATCAAGATTTTTAAAATTATTTTGATAATTGAAAACTTGCACGTTTTCAAATTTCGATATCTTTATGTAATTTTTAGGATCATAAAAAACGCACACAGATAAATGATATAAACGGTTTATATATTTAAAAAATTCTTGCTAAAAAATATAAACGGTGTATAAACACGTGTGTTGCATTTATGATTCCACTTTTTTCATTTGACGATTGACTTATAACCGCATTTAAGTTTAATTTTGGATCTACTTCCTTCCTAAACTAATGCTAACTTTGCTTTCAAACTAATTTTTGTGTAAGGCTGAGCAGTGCAGAAATCTCGGCGCCCAAGTTTGGCTAAAGAAGCTGTAAGACACTATTAGACCTTCGAAGTAAGCATCCATTGAAGAAATAGGAAAAAAAAAGAAAAAAAAAAAAATCAAAAAGCATGTAGGGAACTATGTACCCATCAGTGTGTGAATTACCACAAAATTAAGCATGTAAGAAAGCTTGAAGTACTACTAGTTAATGCCGAGGGTTTAACTACTCTGTTATAAGCAAAGATCTTGAATTGACTCCACTAACATATATAAATAAATATATTTTCATTGATGATGTAGATATAAATTTAATTTTGAAATTGAAATTATTTTTCGGGCTTTACAAATAAATGGTGGCATATGTAAAGGATGACTGGAATATGTAAACCATACCGTATAAATTAATTAATGGGATAACATAATAGTCATTCCATTCCACAATATAAAAATGTTGACCCTCTCTATTTCAAATACACACGAAATAAAAACTAAAAAGAAGAGAGAAAAAGCATGAAATGGATAATAAATGCATTCTCGAATCCACCGATGCCAAGGACAACTACCATGCACCCCCCTAACACAAGAAATTCAATGTCAGCCAGAGCTGCATGAAAAATATTCTATTTCGCAGTAGAGTAGGAATACGAAACAAGTTACCAGTGGAGGTTGTGAGGTCTCTGCAATCTACCTGCCCTTGGTACCCTACTCAAGCTCGGCTGCGACAGAGGAAGAAGAGCTCTCCCCAATCCACTCCTCCAACCAGCCGCCTACTCAAGCTCAAAGCCAAAACGGGATGTATCATGTAATAATGACAAATGTCTTTGAATGAAACTGGTTTTTTGTCCGCATATATATATATAGCATAATTTTAGTTATATTTACATGAATTTGGCTAAATTTGGTTTTTTTTTTCCTTCTACAAAATACTTAGTTGAATATGAGTGATGACATTTAGTTAACACCTCTAATGCAATAAAAAATACGTTAGATATAGGTATTTAAATTGGGCTGCGAATAGAACAGATATTAGCTGCGTTTGAATTTAATTTTTCCTGAAAAAGGTTGAGACATGCAAGAAATTCGACTGTAGTTTATATCTAAGCTTCCTATAGTTAATGTACAAAATCACATTATGATTTTGTGAAGCATCCAATGGAATTGGATTTAGATGAAGAATTTGAATGAACAAAGAGCTGTTGTAGTGCGCATGTGAGAAACTAAAACGAGAAATGTATATATATATATATATATATATGGGAAATGATCAGTGCATGCGACTGCACCGTGCAGTCCATGCACTGTGGGCCCCACCTGATCATTTCTCATAAATCCACCCCACCCATTGTATTTAGAATTGTTCACTTTATTACCATACCAATTTTCATCCAAATCCAACATGTGTGTAGTCTCCATCTTAAAATGGTGCAAAATCAACGTAATAAAATAGTTTAATGTAAATATCAAGTTTAAAGTGGTTTTTTCAACATCTAAACCGTCTAAAGTATGATTTATATATAGATAAATAAATGTATAAAGTTTCATTACAATCTAATATGTGTGGAGTCCATTTTACAGCGGACTGCACCGTAATTACGGTGCAGTCCGACTGCACACGATCATATCCCTATATATATATATATATAATAAAATAATGTTATCATGCATTGAGAAACGGGAGCCTTTTTTTCGTTACGTAAAAAATAATCTAAACCAATTCCATTGCATTGACCTAGTGAAAATCATCATCATCATCCAAGTTATATGAAAGCAATAGATGAATTTAAACTTTAATTACCTATGTTGTGCATCTTCCATGTCATCCTACTACGATGAGGCGGGAAAATTTCCTGAAAATTGTTGACTCCGCCAAAATTTTGGACATAGGCACGCTCCAAAGAAGGCATTACTCTTTCAATGTTTGCCCAGTCTTCCTTCAACCCTTCCATCCAACTTACACGCAATGTCTTCACTTTCCAATTAGGGAAAAATTCAAGACCATACTTCTTAAATCTTCCGTCGACAATAGAAAGATACTGAAGATTGGGTAGAGAAGTAGGAGTCAACCAAGCAGGCCAGTTCTCTCCTGGATAGCAGACAAGATTTAGCATTTGCAGATGCTGAAGAGGATGGCAGAGTGGACGATCTATCCGCTCTACAATTCCAGAGAATCGTTTAAAGTCTAAAATGATGTATTGCAATGATACTGGTATTTGCAACATATTGCATTCCTCCTGATGATATATTTCCATTCCTACCTGCTTTAGTTTTTTCAGCTGCTTCAAGTCTGAAAGTGACATTGGAGAATTGGGTACGCGGTAGCAACATAACTGTTCAAGATTTGAGATCCTTCCAAGCACTTCGGACAAGCCTTCTATTGAAACACAATCCTCCACATAGAGAACAGACAGTTTCTCCAATCGTGTGATGGAAGATGGAAGGCTTTTCAACTTGCTGCAGTAAATAATTTTCAACCATTGGAGATTGCGCAAGTTTCCAATTGAGTCGGGTAGTGTTATCAGAGCATCCACAGATCGTAAGTGAAGATAGACTAGGTGGTGCAGTGAATTAATCCCTTTCAAGCATTTTGAAAATGGAGCACTTTCAGTGGTGTCGATAAGTTCCGTATGTAGCACCCTCAACCTTCGAAAATTCTGGAGCGTAGCTTCAAAAATTGGAGGGACAGCTTCTGTATCAAATAAAGCCAAAGTCCGTAGTTGGCAATTGTTATTGTATTCAATGTTTTCTTGAGCATTGTTCTCATAGATAACAAGACGACTGGACAGCTTGCTGGCCATGTGCTTGCCTCTGTGGTACGCACTAAAGAAGTTCTCTTCCGTTGCAATTTTTATTAACATTACTCTTACTGCATCATGCACTTTATATGTAGGAAATGGACCATGGTATTTGTTTTCCTCTGTTAATATCAAGAAACGGTTACATAGCTCATTTAAGCATTCTTCTCCTATTTGTAATGCTGTTTTGCCCCTTCTTCCCCACACAAAACCTTCAGCAATCCACATGCCCATAATTCCCTCATCTACTACATCAGAATCTTCAGGATACATGGCACAGCAAAGCAGGCAAGGCCTCAAGTGCACAGGCAGCTCTTCATAGCTTAACTCTAGCCTCGAAATAACAACCTCATCTTTTTTTCTATCTATCATCTCCTCCTTCAAGTGTTTTGATATTCGCTCCCATTCATTGATGGAATAGCCTTTTCCCAGCATCATTCCCCCGACCGTCTTGATCGTTAGAGGAAGGCCCGCACACTTTGCTACAATATCTTTGCCATGCATTTCTAATTCTATATTTGGGCTGATACCACCACTTCTTGCAAAAGCTACTTTGCAGAACAATGACCAACTATTTTCATCTGATAAAATCTTAGCACGATGTATATGTTCATCGATGGCACCATTGATCTGGCCACCTCCTCGATCCTTGTTGTTACCATGACACAACATCCTTTCCCATTTGGCAATGCAGATGATAAGCTTTCCCACCATTGTCCAAGCTTATCATCCAGTCCCCACACATCATCCAAAACTATCAAATATTCTCTATCTAACTTATTCTTAAGATCTTCTAAAAGATCGCCAACACGTTTGCTACGAAGCAATTCATCTGCTACGTGTAACTTCTTTAGCATCTGCCTCAAAAGTTCATCCAATCTGAAGTTCTGAGAAACAGTAACAAAAATCAAGTGCCTGAAGTTGTCCTCAATGTTCTTACTCTTAAATATCTTCTGGGCCAGAGTGGTTTTACCGATTCCACCCATTCCAACTATTCCAACCACTTTTAAGCATTCATTTTTTGTTAAGGAGCCAATCTATGATTTTCTTCGATTCATCTTCTAATCCCACCATCCTTTCTTCATTCATTAGGATAGGATAAGTCAATGGTATATTTTCGCCAACTTCATTTCTTCCATGGGCAGGAATCAGAACTGGGTATGTATTCATTCTCTGCTTCACTTCTTCGATTTTTTGACTGACATTCTTCAACTTCCTCCCCAAAACAAGACGAGAACTTAAAAGGCCAAAAAAACAAGAAGAGGATGCCCACTTCTGTTTTTTCTTCAGGGACAGAAGCTGATAATCTGCTATTATTTCTTCAACATCATATATCAACTCTCTTACGTTATTCATTATTTGCTGGAGAGTCTCTGTTCTGTTTCTCCTCTTCACTCGCTCAAAATCCTTAAGATAGTTTCGCATATACTCAAAATCATTCCTGATTTCATCAAACCGGTTGTCAAATCTAAGTAACTGGCGACCTTCATCTATCAAAAATGTCACCAGCTTTTCCAATAGAACACTGACTACTGCATCTGCCATTTTCCCCCTGCAAATTAAAAGAGGGTGATTAATAACTTATACACCATAAAGCAAAAGCGAAACGGAGGAAATAAGAAATTTCCTAAGTTGTTACTTGCAATAAAAACGAATCAAGAAAGTAAATTCCCGGAGTTAAAACCAACATATATATTCAAAATGAAGCAGACAAGAAATTAAGGAGTTAATACCTCTTTAATTAATTTGCTTCTGACACATGCGCTAATGCATGGCAACATTCAAAGGCTGAGAAAGAGTAAATCAAATCAATAGGATTCCAGCAGAGAAAACGAATGGATCTGGCTAGATAGGCATCCACCTAAAACTCAAAAAGTATCATCATCAAATCGGAAAAAAACAAAAAACCAAAAAAAAAAAAAAAAAACACAAAACAAAACAAAACAACTTAAAAAGTGTTACACACTCACACCTTGACCCGTGGCTCAGAAGGCAAATATATAGCGCACAAGAACCAGCACCTATGATGACTACCAAGATCCTATTATTTCAACCAGCTAAGGTTGGAGCAGCAGAGAAAAAGAACTGATCTAGGCTAGCAAGTCATCAAGTTGAAGCTTGAAAAAAAAAAGAAAAAAATATCCTATATTCTCCTTTATGAATATTTGTATCATATGAAAAATCATTGTAATTATAGAGAGAGAACTCATCCTGTACAAAATTGCGGTTCAGTCCGTTGTAAAATGGACCCCACATATATTAGAATGTGATAAAACTTTATACAATCATTTATCCATATAAAATTCATACTCTAGACGGTTTAGATGTTGAAAATACTACTTTCAAATTGATATGTATGTTAAACTATTTTATTGTATTAATTTTGTACCATTTTAAGAGGGGACATATACACATGTTGGATGTATGTGAAAATTAGTATGCTAATAAAGTAAATGATTCTACATACAATGGATAGAGTAGATTTTTTATTTATAATCAAATGGGCTCCACAACACATAGACTACATCGTAATTACGGTGCGGTGAACCTGCACTTAATAATTTTCCATACATACATATATATATATATATATACATATGAGAGTTGTTCCGGTGCAGTGACGCTGCACCGGAACAACCATGCAGTGGCCCCAAAATGGGGCCCACATGATCATGAAATCATGATCTACTCCACCTATTGTATTTAGAATAATGTATTCTAATACCATACCAATTTTCATCCCAATCAGATATGTATATGGGTCCCATCTGAAAATGGTACAAATCTAACGTAATAAAATAATTTGATGTAAATAACAACTTTAAAGTATTATGATGAAAATTGGTATGGTAATAAAATACATTATTCTAAATACAATGGGTGGAGTAGATCATGATTTCATGATCATGTGGGCCCCATTTTGGGGCCACTGCACGGCTATTCCGGTGCAGTGACGCTGCACCGGAACAGCCCTCTATATATATCCGATCCAATGTAGACGGACTGCACCGTATGTAAAATGGTTCCCACACATATTAAATTGTAATGAAACTTTATACAATCATTTATCCATATAAAATCATATTTTAGATGACTTAGATGTTGAAAATAACAATTTAAACTTAATATTTATGTTAAACTATTTTATTATGTTAATTTTTTCACCATTTTAAGATGGAGACCATATACATGTTGGATTTGAATGAAAATTGGTATGCTAATAAAGCGAACAATTCTAAATACGATGGGCGCTGTGGATTTTCCATTCATGATTAAGTGGGTGCAATCTCATGCACTAGAATATTTTCCGTATATATATGATCTACGGTAAGTGCAAATACGTGATGGTTCTTATAATCTTTTTCTGCAATATTGTTATGGATTGTGAAAGCTTTCCGTTATGTTTTTTTTTTTAATTTTTAGGCAAAAGAAATAGTTTTGAATATAATAAAAGATTAATTTTTTTAAAAAAAGAAAAACCAAGAAAAAATCAGCAGCGGTTTCTTAATTCTAGTCATCCAATCCGGCAAGATGCCAATCCGCCAATCCGCCATTCCACCTTGTGACCTGTCCGCCCATCTAATTTCAGCCCGGCCAGGCGTGCTGGGTTGGTGGCCACACGGTAACAGAGCTTCAGTGGGGCTGTGGTCATGGGTTCGAATCCCACGCTAGGATTTTGGCCCGGAAAAATAGTGTGTGAGCTGTGGCCTCCCTTTGGCTGGGTGGAAGCTGTGTCTTCCTGATTCTTTAGTGGACCTGTATATCTATATTTCTTTTCTTTTGAGGAGTTATGTATCTCTATACTTGTAAGAATGTCTCCAAACTACAATGTAATATGTATTGAGATGCATGTAAATATAACCATAAAAAAAAAAATTTCAGCCCACGACATCGGCCACGATTTGCTGTCCATCAAAATCCAATCCAAACAATCCTAGCCGTCCAAGTTCTGCAACGGAAGCCAAGCAATTTATTGGCAGCAACATGTCCAGCATCATGGCTCAAAATTTCGACCATCGAAGCAAATCGCATAAGCTACCAAAAAAACTATCCGTAATAAGGTGCCAGATATGCGATCACAAAGGGTTTTGCTTTATCGTCTACGGAAGCAATTCTGGATCATCCCTTTTTCTGACATCCAATTATCTACAAGCCAATTTAAGCAAATATGTACGGAAAATATTCAAATGCATTTGAACTGTAACATTCAAAAGCTAAGAAAGAGTAGATCAAATCAATAGGATTCGAGCAGAGAAAACGAATGGATTTGGCTAGATAGTCATCGGCCTAAACCTTAAAAAGTACTATCACCAAAAGAAAGAAAAAAAAAAAAAAAAGGAAAAACTTAAGAAGTATCTACCGTGTTACACACTCACACCTTGACTCAAAAGAAAACATCACACAAAAATCAGAAACTAGGATGACTACCAAAATCCTTTATTTCCAACCAGCTAAGATTAATGGAGGAGTAAAGAAAAAAAAATTAATCTAGGCAAGCAAGTCATTAAGTTAAAACTTGAAAGTCTCCATGATTAAAAAGAAAAATCTACAGGAGACAAAATGTTCACCTGGGATGAGCTTGCGATCACTGTCAAGATTTTGCACAGCACTAGGGAAGCGGAGACAGAATTGAGGCCAGAGATGAATTATTATTAAAGGACCTGGTCATAAAAGGGAAATTTTCGCCACTTTCGGGGACAAATGCTCTTAATTCCAATCTTGCATAGAACCACGGAAGCCGAGGATGAGATGAAGTTGAGGCTAAAGATAAACTATTATTGAAGGACCCGATTATAAAAGGGAAAGTTCTCCTCTTTCGGTGACAAATGCTCAATTCTAATCTTGGTGGGCAGCGTATGCTTTATTCCCAGTGCGATCAAACTAAGAAAGTTGTGCTTTATTTTCTATAGAAGCAATCATGGACTCCTCTTCTCTCACATCCAATTATTTAAGTGATTTTGTTAGCCCGAACTAAGTAAATGTCTTATTTAGTTTACCTCAAAAAACCTGTTTTGAACTATTTTTATTGGTTTTCTTCGTACACTTGTTTATTTAAGTGTATTTAACATATAAATCAAGTTTTACCATTTTTTAATGTGTTTATATATTTTTTGAAATTTTTGAACATCTATGTGTATATATGTATTTAAAATATATTTATTTTTAAATATCTGAAAAATATATACACATATTCAAACATGGTAAAATTTGATTTATATGTTAAATACACTTAAATAAATAAGTGTATAAAGAAAAAACGAAAAAATTATTATAAATGAATTTTTTGAAGTGGGCTAAGTGGAATATTTATTTAGCCTAAGCTAATGAGATTATTTCTCATTATCTACCAGCCACGCTTGCAGATGCGCAAATCCAATCTTAGTAGGCAACGCATATTGGGCATTGGGCAATCAATGCAGCAAGTCATGTTTTATTCTCTCTGGATTTCACAGTTACAAAAGTGGGTGGGTTATGCTTCATTCTTTGCGGATTTAACGAGTATAAAGGGGAGTGCGGCAGTGGCCAGTAGCACGCTATTCCCGCATTTGGCGTGGGAGAACGGGAGCCTCGGCTTGGCAGGGCTTGTTTGGTTACCTACCCATGTGCAAGACTATGAGAAATACGGGTAGCATGTTCTCCAAGTTAGCCATTAATTTTATCAATCATCATATTTTTTCTAAGTCCAATCATTTTTCTTATCTATTGTCTCCATCGAACCTATTTTATTCCAACTCTACTCCTATTATATCCTAATGATCACACTTTTTTTTAAATATTATCTTTTTCGGTTCCACCGAATCCCACAAATTTTCACCTTTTCAAAAGTCCCTTTGAAGCTTTTCGCTATCCATAGTTACCCAATTTTTTAATTATTTTTTTCCCATATTCCAATACAAATAGTCAACCAATCTATTTTAACTTTATTATCTTTATTCCTCATCATTGTTTTTATCATATCGTATTATTTTTTTAGTTTGACAATTTTGATGCAAACAAATTTTTATTTAAAAAATTTATCACATCCCAAACACACTAAAAAAATTTTCATTCAAAAGTTTTATTTTTTGCTTTCTGAAGTAATATCTTGTAACAATTCTATACTTTACTTTCCTACAATACTTATTTGTTTGACCCCAGCATAAACCTATCTATCTTAGCAGGGGTGCAACTTGAGTGGTGTAATCACCAAACGGACCCTGGATTGAGTAAGGTAAAGTAAAAAATTTTACCCAAAGTACTGGTAGGGTAGAAATAGGGTAGGGTCGGCATCTTGGGTACTCGAAACTAACCCAAATGAGTACCCATATAGGTACTCTAATATATAAATAATTATAAATATGTATATATAAATAAATATATGATAGTTTCTATCAAATCATTTACCAATAAATTATTGTCGGTTTGATTTTCTTATTTATGTCTTTTATAAACTGTACAGGATTTGTATTTGCAATGACGGATGATGGTGTTAATATGATTATTAATGTAGATAATGCAGCTATAAAGAATGTAAACATATATATAAATAACAACAAAATGAAACTAACTGTAAACTGCAAAATTTAAAATGTAAATGAATATCATTTATATTATTTACTGAACTAAAAGCGCTTATGACAGGAAATACATCTGTCAAGAAAAAGACTCTCCTCCAACGCATACAGTAAACGACACAAAAATATATTTTTGCATGTATTGTCATTAGTTATTATATGAATTAATATGAAATCGGAACCGGAACCAATCCTATGGGTAATGGGTAAGGTAGAACATAGTAACAACTGACATGGCAAATGACTAAGGTAAAGTAGAATTTTTAGAAATAAGGTATGAACATATTAGACTACTGTTCAAATCTAAAGGATCTAAGTTGCACTCTGTGCCTTAGTACTTGCAAATAACGTGTAACGACGCAAATCCCCCATTCGTTGCGGGAGAGGAGTCTCGGCTTCAAAAGTTTATCTTTTATTTTCGAAGCAATGTCTATATATATCCATTCTATACGTGCCAGCGTGCTTGTAGCGTCTCGGTAACTCACGCTGCCACCAATGCTCCATCTCCCAGTTTCGCCATAGTTTCTACCGTTTTTGTTTTTCCGGTTTCCTCACTTCAGAAGGGGATGTCAAGCATCGGAGCTGAAATCCGATTTCTTTGTAACCAGTGTTTTGCTAGATTTCATGTAAAAATTGGGTTCTAATCCGCCCTCAATGATTCGCGAAGATTTCGTTTTCTTTTCAGAGTAATTTTATATTTTATTTGCAATGGTCCAGATACCATCCATGTAATAAACTCAATTAATAGATTCTATTAGAAGTGGGACAACCTCACTGTAGTGTTGTCTTGTAATTTTACAGTTGTTTTTTAATATATTCCGACCTTGACGCAAATGAATGATTTCTTCTGTTAGTTTTGTATTTTAGTTGATGCAGACCAATGAAATCTTATTCGAAATTTTAAAATAAAACTTTTTTGTTATGAAAGAAAATAAAAAATATTGTAGAAATATTAAAATTTTTTATTAAATCTAAAAAATAGGTTAAAATATAAAAATTTATTATTAATTATATTTATTAAAATATAGAAGAATTATTTTAATCAATATAGAAATTATTTAAAATAATTTCTTCTATTTTTAATATAAAAATTTAAGAAAATGAGTTAAAGTATAAAAATTTATATTTTAAGAATATTTCTTACATCTAGATCCAAAAAAAGAATATTTCTTACATTAAATAAATTACTTTTATTTGATACTATGAAAATAATTTAAAACGAAAATTTTAAGACATTCTTAATGTACATTTCTAGATTTTGGATTAAATTTGAATATTTTTATACTTTTCCATATTTTCTTTGTAATACAAATTAATTGTATCCTACTTTTATTTTTCATTTTAGTAGATTTATTAAAATTAATACATGGGTTAGTGATCCCCGGCCTAGCCCTGTGGGAATCACATGGCGGCTTTTGTATCACTACAACCGGTTTAAATGATTAAATCAACCGGTTTGAAAGGGTGATGTGAACTTTACATATTTATGATGCAATATATTTGGTTATTTTTATTTACTTATATATCAATGAAAATTAGTTTCCGTAAATTCTAAGATTACATATTAATATAAAAAATCTACCACTCTGAAGACAAAATATGCAGAAAAATATAATATGATTTTATATCTGAAATAATGTCTATAAAAATGCAAAACCCTATTTATAAATGACTAAAGTTTGGCATATATTTATGTATGGAATATTGATTTTTTCGCAAATATATATAATTATGTAAATATTTTAAAGGATATAGATCACTAACAATGTCTAGTGCAACATGTGCATGAATACTGCCAGAGTACCAAAAAGAGGGTTACCTTCTTTCCTCGTCAGTCGTTTTAGAACCCACAGCCTGTCTTCCCATGATCGTTTCCGACACGCACACGCAAGCAGATTCGAAACAGGATAACAATGATGCTGCGATTTTGTTTTGCTAGATGCGTTTCCTGTTTTGCATGTAGATCGTTGGGAGCATTCTTTCATGGTTGCCTTGAACAATGCGCGAATGAAGCCAATTTAAAATTACTGACGTAAATGAAAATATTGGAATGTTCGTTTACGTATTCTTAAAAAATTTTTAAACGTAATTCATTAAAAATTAATAAATTTTAAATGTATGATTAATTAGAATTGTTTCAAGAAGAAATTTTTTATTTTATAATTAAAAGGGTTCAAGATTAATTGATGAGAGGAGCAATATTAATTATTAAAGAGTAAGAAAGCACTTTGTCATAGCTCAAGCCTAATATAATGCATTTCAAATGGCTACTATTATGGTTAGACATGAGCCAACCTATCTTTTTGAAATAAGAGAAGCAATGTCATAGATAGAAACATTAATGAGAAGTAAATATAATAAAGTTAAAATAGATAAGATAGTTGCATAGGTGGTTGTGCAAAAATAATTGAAAAGCATGTTAATTATATAGGAAGATGTAAAAATAATTAAAAACAAAGTAATTAAGAAGACTGAAAAGTTTTATCTTGGCAATAATTAACTATAGGCTCTTACATATATGGGGGCTTATCCTCTTAGGCCAACCTAAGCAAGGCCGGCGTACAAAACATATTTTTAGATATTTTATTCTTCTACAAATATGTTAAGCTAGGTTTATTGAATTTATAAACTAAGTTTTACCAATTTTGGATATTTTTAAGTATTTTTTGAAGATTTTTAAACATAGTGGCGTTGTTGTAATTTTTTGTCTTCTAAAAATTAAGATAATGCCACTATATTTAAATTTTAAAAATACTTAAAAAATCCAAAAATAGTAAAATTCAGTTTATAAATTTAATAGACTTAGCTTAATATGTACTTAAGGCAGGCCTAAGTTGATCATCTTCCCACCTATATAGTGGTGGATCATGATGACATTTGATATGTCTTCAGCAACGTTAATATATTTTTTTTTACGGTCGACAACTTTCCTTATTCATAAAAAGAAAAGTACATTAGTCCTTGCATTTTTTCTATGGTTTAGTCCTTGCGAGTTGGGTGGGAAAGATAGATTCTATGATTGCAACATGAAATTCAATTTTTCTTGTTTTTTGATGAGTTGTACTTAGGGATTATCACAAATCTTGTTGGATGGGTTAGAGTCAACTCTTGATCCTAACTTATTTGAAAATTTTAAACCCTAATTTGTAACTTATTTAAAAAACTCAACTCTAACTCATTTATAATCTATCTAATGAAAGGCTTCGCAAGTTGTTACCGGATTATGTATGTGGCACACAAATTAAAACTAAACTAATTTAAAGTTGATTGTGTGTTGTTTGTAATTGTCATGATGAATTGATTTACATTGATAGGGCATGTGACATGACTAGATCTTCATCGCCAGAGGAGCATATATTCAAAACACTAGCACAAAGAAGGATAACAACTCAAGGAAACAAAGAGAGAGAGGAAGAGGGGTAAATAAAAAATATAAATAAAGAGAGGAAAGACCTAAGATAGAGATGAGGGAAGCAGAAGAGAGACATATAGAAAGGGGGATGATTAAATATGGAGAAAAAAAGAAAGAACATGAAGAGAGACTCAAAGATGGAAAAAAATCTTAGTAGCGATAATGATAACACCAAAACACGACGGCAAGAAAGACATTGTAGAAATGTAGACGGAGAAAACAAAATATGAAATCAAAATGGGGAAAATATAATAAAAATTAAAATGGAAAAAATGGATTTAGGATTTAGGAAATATATATATATACTTCTTTTAACATATTGTAAATGAGTTAATGGGTTATAAAATCTCAATCATAATCCATTATTTATTTAAACGGTTAAACAGGTTGGCAAATCATAAACCATTTATTTAAAATTTTCAACTTAAATCTATTTATAAATTAGTTAGACAAAAGAGCTTACGAGTTGATCATGATCATTAATACCCTTAGCCTTAGCCGTAATGTAACGAAGGCATGTATATCTTTGAAGGCATGCATGGATGGATTGACTGAAATGATTTTTGATGGTATCATTGATGGTATCAACAACTCGTTTATTTTTTATTTTACCGTCAAAGAATGCCCCATGTCAGAAGGTGCCTGTAGACACCCCAATTTTGAGCCATATTAATTAATATGGGTCTACTACATGAAATTGTGTTATTTAGAATTATAACCATGATTTGAATTAATTTGCAATGAAAATGCATCATTGAGCCAAATTTATACTTAGGTGATTATTATAAAAATTATTGGCCATCAACAAGTGTGAATCAACGGCTAAGATTACTTGTAAAGAGGCTGCATGTATGCAGATCCCTATACGCCGCCGAAGCATTAAGACATTAACTCATCTTCCCAAGAGAGTGCACGCCTTCCTCCGGAACTATTCGACGGAAAATCTCATGGAATGCCATTTGCGATCTCCTCCCACAGCAGCCGGAAGGCCAATCAGAGACGTTCATAGGGCTGACCACATGCACACCACTACTAGTCTTCTTCGACGAAGCCCTACTCCCTCATCTCCAGCAGATCAACTTTCTTCCAAGTTGCATACCAAAACCCATCTCCTCCATGGGTATTGTTGCTCTCCTCTACCTCGATCCGATGATATGGGAGAAGAAGAAACTCATTGTTGTCTGCAACCCATGTGCAATCCACTTACGCTTACCTCCATATGAAGTCGATCAAAGCCAGATCAGCCAACAGGCCACCATCCTCCTTAAGGCCAATGCACATCAGCCACTAGTCGATGCCCATCTCAAATCCAACGGCCAGAAATTCGCGGTCCACCTCCATCAAACACATCCAATAAAATCTAGGCTATCAACAATCCTAGCCGTTCGTGGCAACATTCGCGTCCTTTCTAACCAAGAGAAAGCCAAGCAGTTGCTTAACGTGTTCCGAGCACTCAAGGATCTCAGCCATTCAGAAGCATCTCCACCATTCAACTCAGTTTCTTGGGCAACAAGTAAAATACTCGGAGGTGAAGTAAAGGGGAGAACCTGCTAATATCCAGCATCAGCTCCACAGACCAACGGATTGCCAGCAGAACTGGAGAAGACACTGAAATATCCAATGCATGCCAAAGACTCTACACATCCAGCCAATAATACGAAGACATGTCAACAGCCCTTATCTAGACACTTATAAATACCGAGCTACACCACAACGTCGGACGCACAATAAGCTCTCTAAGGCAGGGAGGGAGAAGCGATGTCCATTGCCCTCCTGTGCTAGCACGCCATTTCTCTCCGCCTCATTTCTCCTGTTCATTTATCTCCGTCTCCTACCCCTGCCCAGTAAAAAATCCAAGTTCCCGCTATCATTTCCTCTACATGCCAGCAATTTAAAAATCTCTACCTTACTCTAACCTGTTGTTCCAACCGTTCAAAAATACCCAAAGCCATTGTCACGCTGTCGCTGTTCCAGCCACGCCTCAAAAGATTAGTGACAACTTCTCTTTTTATATTTTTGTTATTATTTTCATTTTAATGCTTTAATCTTTATTTATTATAATAATATCTATCTTAGCACTTATTTTCTGCGAAAGGGGCGCTATAACTTGACTACTACACTGGGGAAGTCTATATTTTTTAAATCATCATTCGCATATAGAAAGATCGGATTCATTTTTATTTTCATTTTTATGAGATTACGGTTGTGTTTGTTTGGAGCCAAAACTTTTCAATTAAAACTTTTCAATAAAAAACTTTTCACTCTTCATAACTACTCTATTTTTTAATTATTTTTTCACATTTTTTTATACAAACTACCCTACTTTTCAATTATTTCTACACAACTACCCATACAACTAACCTATCTATTTTAACTTTATTCTCTTTACTCCTCATCATTACCCCTATTATATCACATCATTTTCTATCGATTTGACAACTTCTACCTCTAAAACTTTTCATCAAAAGTTTTACCTCCAACCAAACACACCCTACATGTGATTGACACTGGTTTTTGAGCCTGTAAACAGGTGCTGGGCGAGGAAAAAGTGCAGAAAAAAGGAGCTCTGTGATCAAATCTAAGAAGAAACAAATGGAGGTATTTTTACTTTCATTTTCGTAACGTTACATGTGATTAACACAGGTTTTTGAGTTTGTAGACAGGTGTTGAGTAAGGAAAAAGTGTGCCGAAAAAATCTTTGTGATCGAACCTACGAAATTCTCAGGTCTAAAGGCGTTCGACAGATTCTGCCAGCAGCACCCCTTTGGGCATTTTTATTTTCATTTTCGTGAAGTTAGGTATGATTAACACTGGCTTTTAAATCTATAGACAGGTGCACAGACACCCGGCGAGGAAAAAAGAGCTGAAAAAGGTCCGTGACAAAACCTGAAGAGTTGCTAGGTCCGGGCGCGTCAAGATCAACTGGAAATGAAGTAGCAGCAAGGCAGCAGCTCAATGTAGAAGCAGCGAGCGAAAAAAAAAAAAAAAAAAGCCGAAGAACTGGGGGCATTTTCATTTTCGTGACACTACATGAGCTTAGTGTAGAAGCAATGGTCTGGTGCTGGACGAGAAAATAAAAGCCGAAAGAAGGGCCCCAACATCCGACTTGAAGAGTTTTTAAGTCCGGAGGCGTGAAACAAGCTTTCCTCATAACATCCCATATTTACTAGCCAAAAAGAGTTACAACTGATTATTATTTGCAGTCTGACTAATATTTATGTAGTCTATGTATAGAAAGCCAAAGAATCACTCCATCAACCCTTTCTTTCATGGCTCAAGCAAAACTAGGAGCGTATAGTTGTTTCTTGACAACTTTATAGCAGAGATAAACGGAAATGAGGAGTTAAAAAGGCAGATTCTAAAAGGGGAAAAAAAAAACAATATTAGTATTCCACTCCAGCTCATCGCATATACTTATGCATATTTATACTATTATTATTTTAACTGGCGTGTCTTTTGCATTTCCTTCTTTTTAGGATTTTTTTCACTAAAAAAATCTACTTATTTGACATCCAACTTGATATTGCATCCAGCATAGTTTCTTTTTAAAAGATTTAACCCAGTGTCGCCTATCTATACAGCACAGTATTGCACTTGAAAAAAAAAAAAAAAAAACACTTTTCATGCAGCACGATATTACGTTTAACCTCATTTTCCTTTACTTTTTTTTTAAAAAAGGAAATATTGTTCATTTATATTACAAGGCGCCAAGTTCCGTCGTTTATTTAGATAAAAGTTTTAGTCGAATTACAACAAGTTCGATTATCATATCTAACGTTGTTTTCCTTTTGTTAAAAAAAAAAAAAAAACATCGGCATTGAACTCAGACCACTTGGCTTGGGCCGCTTTGACATAAAAAGCTATTTCATATCACGGGCATCTATTATTTCATTTTTTTAAAAAAAAATTTACTCAAACCATATAGCTGCTAGCATGCTATGCTTTTGTTCTGTCGTTGATTTCTCAAAAAAAAAAAAAAAAGTAGGCAGCAACAAATTAGCAACCAGTTTTAACTTTTAAAGCATAAAGACGTTAAATCAATTTCTCCACCCTTGATTCTGAAACAGGATCCTATCATATTTTATGTAATTCTCCTTTGGCTTCTTATAAAAAAAGCAAATATATATATATATATATATACATATATATATGTACATTAAGTTACATATTTGCATGGGCCACTTTTGCTGAAATATACATAATTTATTAACGTACGAATTATGAAAACTACTTGACTTATTTATGTATGTGCTAGAATGTAATAATATTTTATAGAACAATTTATCCACATAGTAATTATATTTTACATTATATAACTATTTATCACATAGTAATTATATTTTAAATAGTTTAAATATTGAAAATATAATTTTGAAAATGATATTTAGTATTAAATTATTTTATTAAGTTCACACATTTATAGATGGTGTGTATACACAGTGATATTAAACAAATGAAATTACTTCTATAATTTTATAAATAATGCTAAATGCAATATATAGAATGAATTTTTAATTAAACATAAAAATATTAAAAATGAAAAAAGTTACATAAAAAGGTGGTTTAGGTTCCTCGCATTTGGACCTGCTTAACTGTAATATTAACCTGCTTTACAAACAGGGTTCATTTTGCAAAGCCAAACACTAATTTCCTCGGTTTGGACTTTGCCTGACCCAACTTGGCCCAAGTTACACATGTAGCTCTTATCCCAGCGGCTTCAAAAGATGTCTACCTTTCATTATTTTGGTGCAAGTCGTTATGACTTCTAAGGACTTTTAAGGTCGGGGTTGATTGATTGGATTCTGATCTCGATTTTAATCATGATGACCTATATGGTATGGGTGCGTCTGAAAAATGATAAAATATTTGATAAGAAGTTTTGAAATAGAAGAAAATAATATGATATAATAGGAGCAGTAAAAAAATAAAATTAAAATAGATAAGTTAAATATATGAGTGGTTGTGTAGAAATGATTGAAAAGTAATATAATTGTATAGGAAAAAAATGAAGAAATAATTAAAAATAGCATAATTATAAGAGAAAAAAGTTTAAGATTAAAAAATTTTGATTTAAAAGATTTTTAATGTTAACAAACTCTCCCTATATTTAAAAGTTATTGATATGAATGGGAATGCGGTGATTATGCATGTTAGTGCTGCATATGAAGTGGCAGCGCTGGTGTATAAAAAGAGGCAAGTCGGTGGGTTGGGCTCGCCATAAATAAGCCCGGGTACGTAATGATAGAGGGGGATTGGTTTTGGTGTTTTATTTCATTCCTTCATGCATTTTTGTTTCTGTAGATAATACTTAGATGGAGTAGTCTGTGAGGAGAGTTTGATCCCTGAACCATTGTAATTCACTGATTCTGTGAATAAAATCTTGGAGGTTTTGCAATTGAGGTTGGATAAGATGGAATGTTCATATCAAAGGTATCAGAGCTCTACGACCCTGCAACCTGATTCTCCTTCACCAAGATGGATCCGACAGCATCCACCTTCGCCGATCTATGATAGCCATCAGCTACAGGGAAGGCAATTTCCCGGGCAGTGCAACAGGGGGCCACGCCTGGAATTCACGATCTCGTGGGGCGCAGAGGACCCAGATCGCTTACCCACTGGGGTTCACGCCACCTCAACAAGACGAGCGACCACGGTGGAGGATTCTTGGAGATCCTCTTCGATGGTCGCCGGTAATGAAGGGGTTCTATGTTGATTTTTGGAGATTGGAGTGGGCAGCGACACTCAATTCTTGGAGGCGCAGCTACAACATTGAACATCCACGAGCAGAGCACTGTATGGGAAGAAAGTCGGAGATCGAAAAACATCCAAGATTTTTCACTCCTTAGACCTCAAGATCCGGATGTCGTGGAGAAATGATCTTGGAACAATGAATTTTCAGGTCAGCAATGCACTCAAGCAGAATGGATTTCTTCCACATCCCATTATTCCAATCGGGTGGCGCCCTCAACGACGTCGTCTTCTTTACAGCGGAATACTGAAGGCTTGTCCTGTGGCAATGCGGAAGGGCTGAACCAAAAGACAATTTCGAATGAAACAGATGAGGTGCTCGAGGAACGAATCCGTTGCCTAGAACAGAAAAACAAAGACAGGGCGGTTAAATTCGGTCAGTGGCTGAACGGTTGGAGAGCTCCTTGAAGGAATTCCTGCAGGAATTTACTAATCAGGAGAGAAGGGTTGAGGATATTGTCGTTGCAATCAGAATTCTGAGGCGGGAGATGACCTTAACCAAAGCATTCCAGAAATGGTTGCTCGGGCCATTCAAGATGTTTTGGGTCTGCCCAGCACGGCCATGTAGAAGCCACAAAGTCTATATTACATGCAGAGCAAAATGGGCCAATGCCGAAGCTTGGGCAGATGGTGACAGTGGAGGATCAGGGCGACAACAGCCTCATTCCCATTGCATGCGCTAATTGTATGGTGTTGGTGAAGGAATCCATAGCTTCCATGGCGACGGAGATGACCACCGATCATTACATGGCTGGGCAAGAGGAGACCCCACTGAAGGGGACTGCATCACTGATGGTGGTTTCTTTGACGAAGACGGGATCCGAGTCAACCTTCGGGGTATTTGGTATAATACCTGAATGGGACGAGTGGGTGGCTAAACGACTTTCCATGGGTGTTCGTGAGGGGACTCAGCCACACTCATTTGACGGTGGCATCTTTAGCGCACGGGTCGAGTGGGATCCAGAGGGAAGATGGGTGAGTGGGTTGGAGGCAACTATCCACTCCACAGGAGCTATTTGGGATCATCCAGGAGGGTCGGCGGATATGGTGTAGCAAATTTTTTCTGGATGGCAGAGGTTATGACATAGGCAAGGTAAATGGATGGCAGAGGTTATACTAATCTATTTCACAGCAATGATTTGTAAACCTTCAGAAATGTAAGGGTTAAATGTGCTAAAATTAAAATTTTAATTTTTTTAAGCTAATTATTTCACCCTTTTAATTTTAAAATTTTCGTTTTATGAAGATTTTATATGAAAACTTTTTGATAATTATATTTTATATAAAATCTTTTATTTGAATATGTTTGCGGATTGAATAATTGGACATCCATACAAATCTAACAAATTTCAATGATATAAAAAGATTTATTTTATAAAAGATTTAAATAGAAATTTTGTTAAAAAATTACATCATTTTTAGTTATTTTTATATCATTTTCACACCATTTTAAGAGAAAATACATTAAATTTGAGGTTCTATTGCAATGATTAGTGATATTTATACTTTTTCACACAAAAATAATATTTATATAATTTGGGGATTCAATTAGATCATTGCGAAATTTTTGTAAAATTGATTTGAATGCTCTATATTGCAAATAACAATTTGCATGTGCATGAATTCAGGTGGTTCATTGGACCACTAGAAAATTTTACTCCTCTCCTCCAAAGCTCGCTCATGGCTGTCGCCTTCCATGGAATAAAACCCATCATTGTTGCCTCTCCTTCAAAGTCTGCCAAATCGAGTGAAAAGAGAATTCAACAGACAATTTTTTTTGGCCACATTCATCTCCTTCAATTCCGAGAAGCGAGCAGTCATGAAAGGTCAATCTCTGCCAACCCATATTTTTTCAGATTCGACCATCTGAGTCATTGGATTGCAGATCAGATCTAGTCGATCAAAAATTAGTGCAAATCCGCTAACTGCAGTAGCTATCATAACCCTTGGCAATCAAACAACTTAAAACCCTTCTTCACATTCCAACACCCACTGGCGAAAACCCACCAACAATGACAATTTATGCCCCAAATTTTACCACGATTTCTGCTTAATACCAGCAATGATCGTTTGCTCAAAGATGAAGAAGAAATACGAGCATGAAGAGAGGTACGAGTGAGAATCCAAAGCTTCCATGCATTCGTATAGATTTTTTGACATTCCCAAAATAACCAAATAGATCCTAGCCATCCAGATCAAATGAATGGTGGAGAAACAACTTTCCATGAGAAAAATCAGGGAAGGGCTTCCCATGGGCTGGGCCTCATGATGAATGCCTTGAACTCTATTTTCAATGAACAGGGACTAGGGCTTTCGTACCTTGACATTATTGATTATATGCAATTTTCTTCTCTTGATGGTGATCATATGTAGGACAGTGTGGTATCCAATTGCGTAGTTGAAAATTTTAGATTTGTATATATGTTAGCATCATCCTGAAGTAAGCATCTATGGCCATCGTTGACACCCACTCTAAACCTAGGCTATATTTTCTTGATGTCTTATTATAGCACTCGCCGGGAGCGCTACGATGGGCTCGGAATGAGTTTTTCTCGCCTTGAAAGTTTGGATCGTGTTGAATAGTGACGTGGGCTTAGTTTTCCTGCATCCACATGGGGTAAATCACATTAAGCTTCACATATTTTAGAAAAGTTGGCGTGCGGGTGTTTTCTCGTGAGTTCGGCAGTATAACGGCTAAGACGGGGCTTTCCGTACACGGGTCAAGTCACAAATCCGGCAGCATAACGGCAGCGTATTATGCTGGGATATGTGGACCCGCGTGCGCCCGCCTTGCCGGGGCGTTAACTCAAACACGCACTCAAAAAAATAAAGAAAATGGAGTCGCCACTGATCTTTAAAGGGAGATCAGCCCCTATTTAGTGAAATAAGGCACTAGTTGTACAGATATCGGGTTCCGGCCTTTGAGTTGAAGCAAATATGGAGAAATCTGCCAACCCGAGGCGGTTTACACGATGTGAAAGGGGGGAAATAAAAAGAGTTTAAGAGAACGGGAGAGATGGAAAAAGGGAAAATGGGAAGAGAGAGAGTGGAGCTTGACAAGAGGAAAGAACCGGGTCGCCGGGGTGTTGCTGCAGACTCCCGTCCTCCCCTTGGGATGCCTCTCTTCAAGTGTCCAAATGAGAAGGGAGCTCCTCCTTTTATAGATGGTGGAGTGGGCTTTGGGCTCCCTTGAGGTCATGGACTTGGTCCATGGGCTTGGGCTTGAGTGGGATCATGGACTTGGTCTTGAGTTGTGGTCATGGGCTTTGGGCCTCTTGATTGGTTTTGGACTTGGTCCATAAGCTTGGCTTGGTGGGCTAGAGCTTGGAGTGGGAGTATGGGCCTTGGCCCTCTTGAGTGGTTGGACTTGGTCCATGAGCTTGGCTTGGTGGGCTAGAGCTTGCTTAACCCATTATTTTTGGGTGGGCCGTTGTAGAGGTCCAAAGTTGTTGAGAAGCCTGCTTCTGAGGCGTGGTAGGCTGGATCTGGTAGGCTCAAGCTTGGCTAAGCCCGTTTGCTGCGTCTAGTGGGCTGCTTTGTGGAGCCCGTTGAGGTGGCCTGTAGGAGCTTCGCTCTTTGTGGGCCGAATCTGGTTGTTGAAAAGCCTGCTTCGAGGCTTGGTGGAGCTTCGCTCCGTGGGCTGAGTTTGGAAGGGCCTGCTTAGCTTGCTTGAACCTCTTTTTGCTTTGAATTTGTTTGGGCTTGGGACCTTTTCCTTTTTATCTATTTTTGAGCCCAAAGGTGGGGTGTCAACAGTTGCTCCCCTTTGCCAGAGGCGTCTTGACGGTGAATGACAAAGTACTGGATACCCCTTTTTGCTTTGACCTGAACACTTTTTTTTTCTCTCTCTTTTTTTTCTTTTTTTTCTCTCCCTTTCTCTTTTTTTGTTTTTGTTTTTGTTTTGTTTTTTTTTTTTTTTTTGGGAGCACTTCGTAATTTCTGCAAACTCATGAAGTTCCTTCTGGGGAGTGGTCCTTTTTGAAAATTTATGGATTTGCTGGCTTGTTTTGCACTAGTCTTGAATACGGACGATTTCGCAATTCCTGTAGATGGTGGGGAGCTTTTTGCAATCATACCAAATTTTAGGGTCTCCGATGGGGGCCCTCTTCTTCGATTTCCCTTTTCTCCTTTCTTGCTTGTCTCCGCCGCCGCTCGGGCTGTCTCCTTCTCGTTTCCCTCCGGCCGCTGCTGTCTTCTGATTCGCCTCCTTTCCTGTTCGCCGGCGAGGTTTCCCTCGGGTCTAGCCGTTGCTGCTACTGCTGTGTTCTCCGGTTTCGGTCGTCATTGACTGTTTGGGATGGGTATTTGCCACTGCTCGGGCTTCTTCTCTGCTTCCGATCATCGTTGTGGCCGACATAGGTGGTGTGGCTGCTACTGGGTTCTGCCCGTCTTCGCAGCTGCTGGCTTTCCGTCCCGCTACTAGGGCCGTCGAGGATCGCCGCTGCCGCCCTCTATTTCTCTTCTCCGGCGAGTGTTGCTTGCTCGATTTCTCCGCTTCCAGCTGCCTTTGCCGCTGCTGAAGCCGCTCATTGCTCTGCGGCCACTGGCCTGTCGCCGTTCTATGGGTTGAGGCCGCCATCGCCTGCTCGTCGTTCTGCGGTCGTTAGCCTGTCGCTGGTTATCTTTTGGGCTGCTAAAGGTCGCCGTTATTACCGCCCGATTTTCGGCTTGTCTTCCTTGGTGCCGATCGTGGTGGCTGTCGAAAAACGGTGTCGTCGCCCTTTCTGCTGCCATTTTTCTTCTCAACTTCCGGTTGCCGTGGCTGCCTGCTTTGGGACGTTCAGCCGTGTCGCCACTGCCGTGCAACCGCTGCCATTGCCTTTGCTGTTTTCTCCCTATTTTCGGTGTTCTTTCCTGCTTCGTTCCCAGCGACAGTTGGGGTCGTCGTTTGTTTGTGGCTGGGTTGCAGTCGTTTTCTTCTCCGGCGCGATTGGTGCCACTGCCACCGCTGAATTTTCTTCCCTATTTCCGGTGTCTATTCGCTGTTGCTGCTTGCTCGCGCCGTTGCCTGGTTGAATCGTATCACCGTCAGTTTGAAGCCGCTGCCTGTTCGTCGCCTTCTCAAGCGCCGGTTGGCGTTGCCGCTGCCGGGGCTTCCTGGTTGGGGTGCGCTGTTGCTGCCGTATTTTTCCTCTTTGGTGGTCGATATCCGCTGCCATCGTTGTTGGGGTCGTGAAGGGGCGCTGCTTTCGTCCGTTCATCATCGCACACGGCAGGCAGCCAATCGTGCTTCTGCTGATTTTTGGGCGGTGGTCGTCTTTGTCGTCGACAGTCCTTGTGGTCGGTGCTCATTCTTCTTCTCCTCCGGCGAGCTTGCTCGAGTGATGCCGCTGTCGTCTGCAGGTTGTTGCTGTGGTCCTATGCGGGTAGGTGTTTTCTGCGTTTTCCTCTGACTTCTAGCTTTTCTCTTTTCCCTTCCCGCTACTGCCCTCTTCATCGTTGTTGGCAGCGGCGGTTTGACGGCCATGCGATTGCCGTAGCTGACCATTAGAGCTCCAACCTGGAGATCGGTAGGTACCGCGCCCCTCTTTCTTTTTCTTTCTTCTTTGCTGACGATGCCGGGTGATTTTTTTTCTTTTTGTTCCTTCCATTTTTCTGCTGGTTAACGGTGGTCGAGACTCGTTTGGCATGCTGTTGTCATTGCCAGGGATCAAGCTCAAACGGTCAGGAGGAGCATTTGGTGGTGATTTTTTTTTTGACTCCCTGGTTGACGGAGCTGAGGCATCTTGTGGCTGTGGTGGTGCGAGGCCATCTTCCAGCGTCGTCGCTTGCTTTGTTTCTTTGCCAGCGTTGATGCGATGCGGTGGTAGCAGCTTTCTTGATGTGGCCGGTCTTCGGTGATATCGGCACTCGCAGTGGTGGCCTTTCTTGTTTTGCCGGAGCCGTTATTCCCCTTTTTTTCTTTTTGGCCAACTTGTATCTTTGTAAATCTTGAATGCTTGTATGCCCCATTTTTTTAATGTAATGCCGTGTGAATACCGGCTCATTTTTGGAGGATGTATCTGTATGATTTGTTGCTTTTGTGGGGTATGGATCTTGTAAAATTCTCCTTCTTGACGTCCCTTATAATGCTTTGATCATTTGTAGGCCGCAAGTCATTCGAAATTCTGCATAAAAGCTGTTGTGTGTCCATTATATATATAGACCTAAAAACTTTTCAGGTCTGTCAGCGTCCTCCATGACTTCCGCGATTTTCCTGCTGAAATCCAGTTTTTGCGGGATTTCTTCGTACCCCTCGGATTTTGCGCTGCCAAAGCCGTAATTCACGCTGCCAAAATCATTCTTTTCAGATTTTGTACGATTTTGTTCGTACTTTCAAGATTTTTGCATGATTTTTTGATTTTCTCGTCCGTCTGGCTCAAAATTTTTTCCCCATGTTTTCTTCACTTGTCCTTCAAGGCTACGGGGTTGCTACAGGTGTCTGAAAGTTTGCCTTGTGAGCGGCACTGTGGAACCCTTTCCTCATGTGGCTTTGCCTCCCGGATCCCAAACTTTGTTTGTTGTAGAATGGAACATGATATAAAAGTAATTTGTATCATTTTTCTTCAGAACCACACGCCCCCGTGCTTCAAGATGATGTAGATGCATTTTTCTCCACCTTTTGCTCTTCAGCTTTTGTTTGTAATTTTTCCTTTGCCGCTTGAACTTAATGCTTCTCTGGCATGCGGTTTTGGTAGGTTGCTCCCATGCTTTTTTGACATGCCCCCAACTTTTTGCTTTTTATGTGCTTTTTGTCCCTTGTAAAATATTGTCTTCACTAGTTGTTGGCATTTTTTCTGCCAAGCTTGATGGAAAGATTATCTGGTAGCCATTTTGAAATATCCCTTGTGGATGAGTTGACGGAGATGTATTTGTGACTGTGGGTTGATAGATGATGGTTGTGTGCCCTGTGCATTCTGCGGCTTCCGAGGCTAACCTTGTTGGCTGTTCGACTTCGTCGACATTGCCTGTGTTGATGATGGTTTGTTGAGGCTTTTTAGATGCCTCTGCTTGATTGTCTGTATGAGGGATAACTTCATTTGTGACTTGTAGATGGTCTTTTCCATTTGGCTTTTCTTGTACAGGAATTTCTTGAGATTTGTGCTCCTTGGCTAACGTTTCCTCTTTTGAGGTGCTTGTCTGCTTTGTTGATAAGATTAATATTTCACCTTCTGTGGCCGGGCATGGTTGTGTAGATGATGATGATGATGACTGCTTTATAAGAATGCTAGGAGTAGAGGTGTAAGGAGCTTTGGGGTTCTCTTCTACATTTATGGACTGTGGGCATATTTGTTGGTTAACTTGGATGAAGATATTTTCTGGGGAAAACTGAGGCAAAGTGGGTTGACTCACTACTTTGGGTGGAGCTCCCGAGTTTGTAGGAAAAGTATTTGAGGATGTTCTTTGGACAATAAGAGGTTTATGCAACATAGGATTCTCTTGCGTAGGCATGATGAGTTTTCCCAATAAAATGACCGGCTCAACACATCTTCTTTGAACGACAACAGAGTTGGCATTTCGGCCTTGTAAAATGATAGGAGCATTATGGTGTTGGACTTTTGTTATGAAAATAGAAGGGCCGAAGGTTTTGGCATTACCCTTCACAAAATTGACTTCCATGCCAATGTCCGCTATTGGAGGTGTCTGACTTGCCTGTTCAAGATGAATTGCATTTCCTTGTTGTGGCCATGGGGAGATGGTGCCATGTCTGATTCCCACCTCCACTTGGTCTCCGGCTTGGAGGAGCTGGGTGAAGTTGACATATGAGTGAGAGATAAGGTAGCCCGAGATGCTTGGGTGCGTTGAGTTGATGATGATGGAGATTTGCTCATCCAACGACAACGGGCTTTTCATCTTCGCCGCCATGGCACGCCATCTAGCCACGTACTCTGAGAACGTTTCATCATCTTCTTGCTTGAGTGCTTCGAGATCGGCCCTTTTGGGAGCCGTGTTTAGCATGTAGGAAAATCGATCCATGAAAGTGAGAGATAGATGCTCCCATGTTTTGATTTGCTTGCAGTTGAGCGACGTATACCATTCAAGGGCGTCTCCTCTTAGGCTATGTTGGAATAGCATGACCAAAATTTTCTCTTTTTTTACCAAAGGGTATAAAATGCTGCAAAAGGCCTTGATATGGGCATGTGGGCATGAGTTTCCTTCATAGATAGGGAGGGTTGGCATTTTGAAATTTTCAGGTAGTTGCGCATTTGGAAATGGGCATAAGTCTTCAATTTTTACCAAATGAAGGTCCCCCTCTTGCTGTCGCTCGATTTTTCTTTGTAACTCTTGGAGTTGGCTTTGAAACTGTATCTTGACCTCTTCTATTTGTCCTTGCACATTCACTAGGCCGCATGATCTTTGAGCTGGAATGGATTATGAGCTCGAACTCCTCGTTTGCTGATGTTGCGATGAAGAAGATGACGCTTGATGTTGTTGTTTTGCCATTGATTGACGTTGCTCTATTATTTTGTAGAGCATGTCCTCCATCCGTTGCATTCGTTGCATCATCCGATCCCATTTTTCAAATGGAAATGCAGTATTTTCATTTGAAAGATGATTTGTCGGCTCCATGTATGCGATCTTCAGCTTGAAGGCGACTAGGACTTTAAGATATATAATTTTTTCACTCTTTTTTTTTAAAAAACCTTTTTTTCTTGCTCTTTTTTTTTAACTCTTTTTTTTGCTCTTTTTTTCTTTGCTCTTTTTTTTAACTTTTTTTTTAAGTAGGAAGTCAAAGTAAAATTATGGAAACATGATATGATGCCCCCCAGTTTCAGAACCAAGGGTAGAAAGGTTGATTAATCATCTTTAAACTTGAAAAGCCATTGCTAGCTTACTGTCGCGTCGCCGTGATGCCTCTGGACGTTGCTGTACCTTTATGCCATGTCTGTGCCTTTTCCGTATTGGTCTTATCAGTGCCTTTATGTCATGTCGATTGTCTTGTCGGCATACAGTTGACTTCTAGGCATGTAAGCTTTATGCCACATCAATGGTCTTGGGTCAACCATTGACTTCTAGGCACGTAAGCTTTATGTCACATCAATGGTCATTTCAGCGCCTTTATGTCATGTCAATTGTCTTGTCAGCATACAGTTGACTCTAGGCATGTAAGCTTTATGTCACATCAATGGTCTTGGGTCAACCATTGACTTCTAGGCACGTAAGCTTTATGTCACATCAATGGTCATTTCAGCGCCTTTTTGTCATGTCAATTGTCTTGTCAGCATACAGTTGACTCTAGGCATGTAAGCTTTATGTCACATCAGTGATCGACTTGCTTTGCCTTTGAGATATGGTGAAGAACCTGAACAATCAATGAAAATGGGTTAGCACTTGTAAACAGATACTAAAAAAAAGCTAACCTTTGGATGTATACTTGCAAGTCCGGGTCCTTTTGTATTTTTGAGATTTTATTTGTTTTAAGTTCCACGAGTGAGAATGTTCGAGGTCCACAGATTTGGGTTTGCCTGAGGCGTCTCTGGAAAAGTGACCAGTTCGCTTGAAGCGTGTCTGGAGAAGGACCAGTTCTCTTGAGGCGTGTCTGGAGAAGGACCAGTTCTCTTGAAGCGTGTCTGGAAGAATGACCAGTTCGCTTGAAGAGTGTCTGGAAGAATGACCAGTTCGCTTGAAGAGTGTCTGGAAGGAAGACCAGTTCGCTTGAAGCGTTTCTGGAAGTGTGACCAGAAAACACTCAGGTTATGAAAAAGAAGTGATTTTTACGCCGGATTTCTTTTTACGTTAATTAATTTTGGATTTGCCGGAGGCCCTTGCTGTAGGCTTGTTTTACGTGTTTGGACGGTTACAAGGCGGTGTGCAATAGTTCTTCACGAGTTCTTTGCTGTTTTGCGTGCTGAACGCCTCTGGACCTAAAAACTTTTTAGGTTTCTGCGTGATTTGGGCAGAAACTTCAGAAACTCGCTGTCGGGAGACGGGATTTCCTCTGCAATTTGCTGTCCAGCGAGAGAAGAGCTCCAATCTTCCAGTTTCTGACCCCCTTGCACTGATGTAGACCTGCAACGCCGTCCCCAGTGGAGTCGCCAAGCTGTAGCACTCGCCGGGAGCGCTACGATGGGCTCGGAATGAGTTTTCCTCGCCTTGAAAGTTTGGATCGTGTTGAAAGTGACGTGGGCTTAGTTTTCCTGCATCCACATGGGGTAAATCACGTTAGGCTTCACATATTTTAGAAAAGTTGGCGTGCGGGTGTTTTCTCGTGAGTTCGGCAGTATAACGGCTAAGACGGGGCTTTCCGTACACGGGTCAAGTCACAAATCCGGCAGCATAACGGCAGCGTATTATGCTGGGATATGTGGACCCGCGTGCGCCCGCCTTGCCTGGGCGTTAACTCAAACACGCACTCAAAAAAATAAAGAAAATGGAGTCGCCACTGATCTTTAAAGGGAGATTAGCCCCTATTTAGTGAAATAAGGCACTCGTTGTATAGAGATCGGGTTCCGGCCTTCGAGTTGAAGCAAATATGGAGAAATCTGCCAACCCGAGGCGGTTTACACGGTGTGAAAGAGGGGAAATAAAAAGGGTTTAAGAGAACGGGAGAGATGGAAAAAGGGAAAATGGGAAGAGAGAGAGTGGAGCTTGACAAGAGGAAAGAACCGGGTCGCCGGGGTGTTGCTGCAGACTCCCGTCCTCCCCTTGGGATGCCTCTCTTCAAGTGTCCAAATGAGAAGGGAGCTCCTCCTTTTATAGATGGTGGAGTGGGCTTTGGGCTCCCTTGAGGTCATGGACTTGGTCCATGGGCTTGGGCTTGAGTGGGATCATGGACTTGGTCCATGGACTTGGTCTTGAGTTGTGGTCATGGGCTTTGGGCCTCTTGATTGGTTTTGGACTTGGTCTATAAGCTTGGCTTGGTGGGCTAGAGCTTGGAGTGGGAGTATGGGCCTTGGCCCTCTTGAGTGGTTGGACTTGGTCCATGAGCTTGGCTTGGTGGGCTAGAGCTTGCTTAGCCCATTATTTTTGAGTGGGCCGTTGTAGAGGTCCAAAGTTGTTGAGAAGCCTGCTTCTGAGGCGTGGTAGGCTGGATCTGGTAGGCTCAAGCTTGGCTAAGCCCGTTTGCTGCGTCTAGTGGGCTGCTTTGTGGAGCCAGTTGAGGTGGCCTGTAGGAGCTTCGCTCTTTGTGGGCCGAATCTGGTTGTTGAAATGTCTGTTTCGAGGCTTGGTGGAGCTTCGCTCCGTGGGCTGAGTTTGGAAGGGCCTGCTTAGCTTACTTGAACCTCTTTTTGCTTTGAATTTGTTTGGGCTTGGGACCTTTTCCTTTTTATCTATTTTTGAGCCCAAAGGTGGGGTGTCAACACTTATATATTACAACTCTTTCATCTCATATGTATTTTTCTCATTGTTTTGCTCAAATGTAAGCTAAACAACATTTCTACGCAACAACGCTCCTAAAAACGGGAGACCATGCTCCCCATACCCGGATCGAAGCTGGAACATCCTGTCATGCTGCCAGAGTTAAGCACCAACTGCACTACAGTGTTAGGCTCATTCTAGGTTATGTTTATTAACGTGCAAATGTGGAAAACTATGTACCTGTAGCACGTTTTTCAAAGAATGGTTTTATCATCATAAATTTTTATTTTTCAATTTTTATCCTTATTTTCCACTTATTTTTTCCTCTTTATTCTAACCTTATCTTTATTATTTTCATATCAATTGTACACTTTTCAAACTATTTTTATTTTTATTTTTCGTCGTTTCTCACAGTCCCACAATTTTTCACCTTATCAAACGTTCCGCTGATTGCTTATGGTCATAATCACAAGATCTGGGTCAACTAGTCGATTATTTGCAAAAGGCTAAAATCACAAGATCTGGGTCAACTAATCGATTATTTGCAAAAGGCTAAAATCACAAGAGCTGGGTCAACTAATCGATTATTTGCAAAAGGCTAACAAGGTTGTTAGTCTCTATCTCTCCTCCAACAGCATTTGTTCTTCTTCAAGACCAACGATATCAAACCACCATGTTCGTCATCTATTCTTTTAGATCCAACACCAGAAGCCATTAATTGAGATCTTCATTATCTTTGACAAAGATTATTTCTCCTATCAGCCATGTCATCTATCTTCGTTAAAATTGGCACCAGCTTCTTTAACCAAAATCCGTAGCTAGTGATAGGGGTGGGAATTAGGGTTGGTCGACCCGTGACCCGACTTTGACCCAACTCGTTATTGATCGGCTAAAACTAATATATTTTTTTACTGGCATAGGGATGGGTTTGAAATTTTGACCCGAATTCAAAAACAGGGTCGGGGTAGGTCGACCATATCCTAACCCGAATAGTCCAACTTGCCCCGCATATATTAATTTATTAAAAATTATAAGCCTATATTTAAATATTATTATTGTTTTTTTTTTAAATTCTCACTTTTTTATAATCAACTCTATCAACAGTAGAAGAATCAATTTATTCAGAAAACAATAAAAAAATTTGTACATATATAACCTTTATGTGTAATTGTATATTAACATATTTTAATAAATTTATACTATATTTTTAAATATTTTGATTTCTTAATTATGTATTTTTTAATAATTAGTAAAATATTGAAGCATATAATATTTAAATTTAGTATAGATGTATACTTATGTTTGATAGGTATATAAATTCTTAAAATTATCTTATTTGATCCGTATTTTCGACCCGACCCGTTATCTTGAAACCGGTCCGATATCAACTCGAAGTTTGTCCCGAAACCTATTAAAAAAAAAGTGATTGTCAAACCGACCTTGTCCCGACCCGGTATAAAAAGAGGGTAAATTTTAATTTTTAAAAAATAGGTTCAGGGTTGGGCATACTTTACCTGGTAAGGTCTACCCTAATTCCCACCCCTAGCTAGTGATCAACGATACGGAACTAGTGGTAGTGCTCCTCAATCAAAAGCAGGCTGACATGGAAATCGAATGCAAGCTTTTGTGTTGAGCTTAATGCAAATGTTTGCTTGGCCCTTTTTAAAATTTTCTTTGAGTTTTCGACACTAATCTGTGGGCCCAAGCATGTATTGAATATGAAATTTTATAATTTTTGGATATTATGTAATATGTTTTAAAAATATTTAAAATAAAAATTCAAATATTCAAGTATCCCGGCACTCTTAACTACCCACAGACACTTGATATTTCTGTAATACCCTGCAAAAAACCGACGCTAGGACACCAAAGACGATGTTTTGATGGCGATGTCGCGAAACAATCATCATCATCATCATCATTATTATTATTATTATTTTTTTGATTGGTACAATTACATATATCTCAACACATATTATACTTGAAGATCTGAGACATTCTTACAAATATAAGGGACACATATTCCCAAAGAAATTTGGAGACATAGCTCCACGAAAGAATGAGGAAGACACACACCAAAGACGATGTTTTGATGGCGATGCCGCGAAACAATCATCATCATCATCATTATCATTATTATTATTTAAAGGCTCTCTTAAGCAAGGTCGCATTACAAAGCCCAACTGCGTGTTTGGGTTATTGGACAACCAACGTCCGGAGAAGATCAATTATGTGATTTTTCATCCCGAAAGCACTATTTTGATGCTTCTATTATATACATTAATTTTTGAGCCTTAGTTTCCCATTTTTACCTGAACGCCTAATTAAATAAATTATTGCGCGTAATGGATAACCACATAAGCATCCAAGAAAAGGAGAGCTGACCTTCAAAAAAAAAAAAAAAAAAAGAGGGAGAAAAAAAAGGGAGAGCTAAACGGGTCCTAAATCCCTAGATTGGATGCATTTCCATGGCTGTGGTGCCATGCAGCTCACATTTTCCGCTGCAAACCAAGTTCTTCTTCAATGCGCTTAAAATCATTTTGCCCTTCTCAATTTCCCTTGTGCTTTCTCATTTGATGAGCAAAGCAGAGCTCCCTGTTTACCATCGCTATGCCGTCTCCATGAAAATTATCCTGCAGTATGTATTCAGTTCCTATACTTCCATGCAAATTATCCTCATTACCATTGCTTCATACACGCATCATCACGGATCGAAAAGTCAAAACTTTCAGATTGCTTGCAAACTGTTCAAGTCAACAACAGATGACGGACAGCTTCGTCGTATAATATCGTCTGCTGCGTGTTGGGTACTTGTGAATTTCTAATTTCTTTCTGAAAATGATCGAAACAAACCATTATACTATTGGAATTTTACAAATGGTTGTTTCCCATATTTTCAAAGTCCAAATCATTTTAAATAAAATTAATATGTATACACTTACAATGCTAAAAATTACTGTAATTGCAAACTTATATGTCATAGATATTTAGTATCATTTGAAGGTGAATATGAAATTATTAAAATTTGAAAATAATATAATGTAAAATTTTGAGAAAATTGATTTTTGGGATTATAACTAAATGTGTATTATAAAGGGTTATGACATATATGTGTGTATTATAAAGGGTTATGATCTAATAAAAGCTGACGATGCACCCCTTTGACTTTTAAATTTTAATAAAATGTTGTTTAAATCTAGGTCATTTCTGTAAACCTGGCTTGGGCCAATTGCTTTCAAGTCCAAACACGCTTGACTGTGATCTAAGGTTTTATCCATATGGTGGAAGCGTTCTCTCTCTTGACGACGATGCAATAAATATTATTTAGACCATTTATGAGATCAAAAATCACTTTGATAGTTGAAAACTTGTATGTTTAAAAATTTTAATATTTTTTGAAAGAATATAAAAATATTTTTAATATATCGAATTCTTGGCATCATAAACAAATAAGTATAGATAAATGTTATAAATGGTTTTAATTTTTTTAAAAAAAATCTTACTGAAAAAAAAAGTAAAACGGTGCCTAGGCACATGAGTTGCATTTATAACCTATTACAGACACTTTAGATATTAATATCAAACTTTTATGAAATAAGAAAACAACCATGTGTATAAACCTTATATTGTACGAAAGCTTTGTTTTTGATAATTCCACTTCTTCATTTAAATATTGACTCATAACCGCATTTAAGGTTAATTTGGGATCTATTTCCTTCCTAAACTAATGCTGACTTAACTTTCAAACTCACGTCCCGCCCCTGTATGTCCCGATAGGCGATTTAGTTGCGCTCGGGACAGGGTGTGGGCTCCGGCGGTGAAGACACCAGCATCGGCGCCGGGAATCGATTGGTGGATTCGAAGGTGCAGGAGACAGGTGCGGCGAGCAGGAAGGCGAGCAGGGGAGTAGCGGTTCGATCACGTCGCAGGGATGCAAACCCAAAATGCGGAACTGCTGGAAGCCGAACTCCAGACATCGTCCATTGCCGGCAGTGCTATCAAGAGCATCAAACCAGACAATGATGCAGCACTGTTGTGCACGTTATGGGCGGCAAAGTCGTATAACAAGGACTACTTTAAGGGCATGCTGCGACGGCTTTGGCAAACGAAGGGGATACTAAACTTCACAGAACTGGGGGAGAACTTGTGGAAGGTGTCGTTTTCAGAGAAGGACGACAGGGACAGGGTGTTGGATGGCCGGCCATGGCTGTTTGATTGCAACCTTGTCATTTTGGAGGAGCTACGTGAGGAGATCGAGTACACCCAGCTTCTGCTTGTGGAAACGCCTGTGTGGCTACAGGTTCATGGCATTCCATTTCTGGTCGACAGGAACTGGCTGGGGCAATGTGTAGCTAACACTTTTGAAAAGCCAATCGAGATCAGAGCTTCGGATGCTGAACTTCGGATTCGGGTAATGCTGGATTGCCGACGTCCTCTACGTCGAGGCTTATTCATCAAACTTGGAGATCAACAGAGGAGGTGGTTATGCTTTCAATATGAAAAGTTGCCTTTGTTTTGTTATTTGTGTGGTGTGATGGGTCATGCCCACAAGGAGTGTCAAAGGTCATCAAAGGAGGAGCGGGTGGTTGTGGAGGCTGACATGCCTTACGGGAGCTGGCTAAGGGCGGGGGCACGGCTAATGAATATGAGGGATGGGCAGGGGTCTCAATCACGTTCCGAACCTGTGAAGTACTTCGGAGGGCAGGGGCTTCAGGGGGAAGAGGGAGGTGGGCAGGAGATGATGGAGTCGGTAAGTGGCGAGCCGAGAGGGGTTGTTGAGGTGAGAGGGGCCTTGGTTACGGGTGGTTTTTCCGGATGTGTCGAGGCCAAGGGAGATGTTTAGGGGGGAGCTGTGGGCATGGGGGTGGAGGAGGTCCTAACTGAAACGCACTTTCAGCCAGCCTCTTCCTCTGGCAATTTCAATGTTGGGAGGCGGTATGCAGCGGTAAGTGAAAAGGAAAGAGTAAAAATGGGCAGCAGCAGGGTGGGGTTGGGCGGAGGTGGAGGGAAAATGTGGATGGGGTCTGTAAGCGGGCGTTGTGGGGAGGAAGTGGGGATGGACGAGGAGGTGGACGTAGGATGGGAGGTTATAAGGGGGTTGGGGGGCGACGGGGAGAAGGAAGTGGGAGGGGATTGGGGGCTATATGATGTGCCAGTGCAGGGTGAGGGAGGGGGAAAAGACGGGGAATCACTTGAGCGACCAAGTCTAGTAGGGGGGAGAATGAGGTGAATGTTGAACCAATGCTCAATTGCTACCTTGGTGGCAAAAGTAGGTGGAAAAGGAAAGCAAGGCTTGGGGTGGTTAGGGAGGGGGCCAACTTTGTCACTGTATTGTCTCAGGGTGTGGCTAAAAGAGGGTGGGAGGCGGATGAGGAGGAGTTGGGAAGCTAGCGAAGACGGACAAATGTGATGGAGGTGCCTATTGATGGGGAGGTGGAGGCTGTGGGGTTTCCCCAGTCCCACCTCAAGTGATATGACCGTTTTGGCGTGGAATTGCCGTGAGCTTGGGAACCCATGGGCAATTCGTAATCTTTTTGATCTTGTCAGGAGACAAGCGCCCAAACTCATCTTTTTGTGCGAGACGAAGTGCAATGCCAAGGAGATGGAGCCGATTCGGCGGAAACTCCGGTTTGACTCGTGTTTTGCTGTGGACTCCGTCGCTAGGAGCGGAGGACTAGCAATTTTTTGGAATAACGACCATCCGGCGTCAGTGCGGAGTTTCTCGGCTCATCACATCGACGTGAACTTTTTGGGTTGGCGCTTCTCGGGGTTCTATGGTCACCCCGAAACTCACCGCCGCCACTTTTCTTGGAACATCCTCAACCAATTGGCTACAGGCGATGACGCTCCATGGCTCGTTATGGGAGATTTCAACGAGGTGCTTGGACCGTCGGAATTCATCAGTTCAAGGTCCCGTAACCAAGGCCAAATGGATCTTTTTCGCTCCACTATTGATTTATGCAATTTACAGGACATTGCTTTTACTAGAGCGCCCATGACTTGGAGCAATAATAGGAAATGTCCTCAAAGAGTGGAAGCGAGGCTTGATAGGGGTCTGTCAAATCCCTCATGGTCAAATTTATTCCCTTATGCACGGGTAGTTCATTTGTCGGCGGCCACATCTGACCACTGTCCACTTCTTCTACTGCTTGAACCCAGGATGGGCGGTAGGGGGCCGCCTAAGGAGTTCAGATATGAGCTCTTTTGGGCTAGAGATGCGGAGGCCACGGGAATCATCCAGAATGTGTGGGAGTCTGAACCTCTTTGGGGAGCAAATGCTACGGATGTGGTAACATGGAAGATCAAGAAATCTGGCATGGAATTACTCAAATGGAATAGGTCGAAAAAAGGAAATCTCAGACAGGCTATTAACAGAAAACAGAAAGAGCTCTTGGATTTGAGGGGACTTTGTCCGTCTGATGCCCGTGATGATCAAATGAGGCTACTCAAGCACCAAATTAACCTTTTGTTAGAAGATGAGGAGCGATTATGGAGTATTCGGGCCAAAACCCACTGGCTTCTGGAGGGCGACAGGAACACAGCTTTCTTCCATTGGATGGCTTCCAATCGAAGACGAGCAAACTCTATTGAAATGCTTCAAGATAATGAGGGCAGATGGGTCAAGGACCAAGACGAGTTGTTGGACATGACAGTCTCCCACTTCTCAGAGATATATACCTCCTCACGACCACAGGATGCAAACTAGGTCCCTAGTCTCTTTAAACGGAAAATCTCTGAGTCGCAAAGAAGGGCTTTGATTAGACCATTGTGCATGGGCGAAGTGCAAAGTGCGGTGAAAGGGATGTGTCCTTCCAAAGCCCCGGGGCCGGATGGGATGTCTCCGGGATTCTTTCAGAAACATTGGCATATTGTGGGGCGAGACATTTTTTAGTGGTGCAAATCAATCTTGGAAGAGGGTGACCAAGCGCTCAGGGAAAGGCATATTCAGAAGGTCAATGATACCACCCTGGTTTTGATCCCGAAGACCAAGGGAGCTCAGGAACTGTCACAATTTCAGCCAATAAGCTTATGCAATGTCGTATACAAGATATTGGCAAAGGTTTTAGCCAACAGGCTTAAAGCCATTCTCAATGAGGTCATCGGGGTAGAACAAAGTGCTTTTGTTCCAGGCCGTCTTATAATTGACAACATGTTAGTGGCATATGAGGCTATCCATTCTCTCAGGAAACGGAAGGGGGGCAAAAGACGCGAGGTGGCTATCAAGCTCGATATGTCCAAGGCATATGATCGGGTTGAGTGGATATTCTTGGAACAGATCATGGGGGCTATGAACTTCTGTCCACTGTGGGTCAAATGGATCATGAGCTGTGTAACGACAGTCAGTTATCGGGTTAAGGTTAATGGCTTCAAATCTAGGACTTTCCAACCTCAGCGGGGGTTACGGCAGGGGGATCCACTATCCCCTTACCTTTTCCTTCTCTGTGCGGAGGGGTTGTCAGCGCTTATCTCTTCTGCATCAGCTACTGGCTCACTGCATGGTATTAGATTGAACCCACGAGGACCTCAGCTCACTCATTTATTATTCGCAGATGATGCCCTTATAATCCTTAGAGCGGAAGACGACGACGTCAGTCAATTTTTGGAATTAATCAGGATTTATTCGACTTCTTCCGGATAAATGATCAATGTGGATAAAACCTCTTTGTTCTTCAGTTCCAACATGGAAAGGCGTGAAAGGGAGGCGCTTGCTCATCGGCTTGGGTCATCGGGGCAGATTGTTGACCGTTATCTTGGCCTTTCGGCTTGGCTTGGGAGATCAAAGGGGGGACTCTTCAAGGGCATTACAGAACGGATCTGGCGGAAAATTCAAGGGTGGAAGGGGCGTATATTGTCATCGGGAGGGAAAGAGGTACTAATCAAGGCTGTAGCACAGGCGATTCCGTTCTATGCCATGAGTATTTTTTTGTTGCCTCAGTTTGTTTGTCAGGGTATCAATAGGATGCTGAGAAAATTCTGGTGGGGAGAAAGGGGGGATAAGCGCAAGATAAGCTGGGTGGCATGGAAGGAAATGTGTAAGACGAAGTATGCGGGAGGAATGGGATTCCGTGATCTCAAACATTCAATTTTGCCCTTCTTGTCAAACAGGTATGGAGATTGTCCAATTGCACCTCATCGTTTTGCTACACAGTTCTAAAAGCCAAATACTTCCCTAATTCTGATATTTGGAGCTGCCAGTCGAGAATGTCTGATTCATTCACATGGCGGAGCATTCTAAAAGCGCGGGATGTTGTTCAATCGGGGTGCCAATGGAGGATTGGAGACGGCAAGAGTGTTCGTTTTTTCTCTGACTCTTGGCTTGGCGTGAAGGTAGATAAGGTGGGTCCTCTTCCTCTGACCATCCTGGACGATGTGTTGGTTAGCCATTTCATTGATGAAGAGTCCAAAGGATGGAACAAGGATAGAGTCATCGCAGCTGTGGGGGAGGGGGGGTGGCAAATGGTTTGCCAAGTCCCTCTTCCCCGTCACCCTGAACCGGATGCTATTTTCTGGAAGCACGAGGCAAATGGACTGTTCTCTGTTAAATCTGCTCACAGATGGCTTAGGGAGGAAACTGCTGATCCTCCTCTCTCCAGATGTTGTCGAGCTATTTGGAGGACAAAACTGCCGAGCAAGGTTCTGATCTTTGGGTGGCGCCTTTTCAGGAATGCTCTTCCTACTTATTTTAATTTGTCTCGAAGGGGCATTGATGTGGATCCCACTTGCGAGTTTTGTTCTCGGGGATTTGAGGACGCTGACCACCTATTCTTGGACTGTGCTTGTGTTGCTCGGTTAGCGCGGAAAGTGGTGCCTCATCGGCCTCTGGCGGCCTCAGTACAGGGAACTATATCCCTCCTTGCGCTCAACGACAACAGTGAAGTGTTGAGATTTTTTATTGTGTATTGCTGGAGGTTATGGTTTTTGCGGAATAAATATAGGGCTGAAGGGATTCAGCCAGTGTTTACGGATCTGCTGCAGTGGTGCAGGGACTATATCGAGAGTGCGAGATGGATTTTGCTCCTCGATAAGATGAGTGCCTTGGACGCTCCTCTCGTTCCTAGATGGACCAGACCACCGGAAGGGGTATTTAAGATGAATGTGGATGCCAGATGCTTAACGGACATGGGGGTCTCGGGGTATGCGGCTGTTATTAGGGATTCTTGCGATTACTTCATTGCGGCTTGTGGGTGGCGACGAATGGGGGTGGGGGAGCCTCTTAGTTTGGAAGCGGAAGCATTTCGTTTGGGCATTCTATGGGCTCTTCAGCTACCGTTCAGCCATGTCCAGATTGAGACCGACTCCTTGCTCCTGAGCACATACCTGTCCAATGACTGTCAGATTCTCTCTCCGGTTGGTCACTCAATCTCTATGCTCAGAACAATCCTCTCTAATAACTCCTGTGTCTCCGTCCACCACATTCTTAGGAATGGGAATTCGGTCGCCCATGCTTTAGCCGACTTGGCATGTTTGTCTGATTGGGAACATATGTCTTAGTGGGGAAATCCTCCACCAGCTATCAGTGAGAAAATCTGTATCAACAATTTCTTTGCTATGAATTATGCTGGTTCCTCTTTTCCGAACCCTTCTCTAGTTGGGAGGGGGTCGGCCTAGAGTAACCTTTAATCAAAAAAAAAAAAAAACGTTCAAACTCACTCTTACACAAGGCTGAGCAGAGGAGAAATCTCTGCACCCAATTTTGGCTAAATAAGCTCTAAGACACAGACCTTCAAAATAAGCATCGATTGAAGAAATGGAAAAAAAAAATAAAAATCAGAAAGCGTGTAAGGAACCATATAGCAATCAGTTCGTGAATTTCCACAAAATTAAGCATGTAAGAAAGCACACAAATCATTGAATTACTACTAGTTATTGCCGAGAGTTTAACTACTCTGTTATAAGCAAAGGTCTTGAATTGACTCCACTAACACATATAAATAAATAAATGGTGGCAAATACAAAGGATGACTGGAATATCATCTAACTACAACCAGTGTCCTTGAATGCAACTTTTTTGTCCGTACATAACATAATTTTGGTTATATTTACATGAACTTGGGTAAAATTTATTTTCTACAAATACTTAGATACATATGAGCGTGACTGCTAGTTAAAAGGAGCCGCCTTTTACCTCAAATGCAATAAAAAAATTATGTTAGATGCAGGTATTTAAATTGGTCTGCAAATAGAATAGATATTGGCGGCATTTGAATTTATTTTTTGCTGAAGAAGGTTGCCAAATGTAAGAAATTTTGCTGTAGTGTATATGTGAGCCCCCTGTAATTAATACACAAAAGCACATATTTTGTGAAGAATCCAATGGAATTGGATTTGCGTGAAGAATTTGAATGAACTAGGAGTTGCCGTAGTAGGCATATGTGAAACTGAAAATGTGAATTATATATAAGAATTAATAAAATATGCAATGAGAAATGAGAGCTTTTTTCAGGTACGTAAAAAATCATCTAAATTCAATTCCAATGCATAGACCTAATTAAATCATCATCATCCAAGTCATATGAAAGCAAAAGATGAAATTAAGCTCTAAATCCTTGAATGAGGGGGGAAATCTTCCCCCCAATTGTTGATCATGAGGCAATCTTTGACATAAGCGCGCTTCAAAAAAGGCATTACTTTTTCAATGTCTGTCCAATCTTCCTCCAACTCTGGCAAATGAAGTAGGCTCAACGTCTCTATTTTCCATTCTGAAAAAAATTCAGGACCCAACTTCTTGATTCTTCCCCTAAAAATTGAAAGATGAAAACAGGAGTCAACCAAGCAGGCATGTTTTCTCCTGGATAGTTGCTGAGTCGTAGCTCTTGGAGATGTTGAAGAGGATGGGAGAGTGGACGATCTATCTTCCTTGCAATGTTGGGATTATTACAAACGTATAAGAAGGCTGATTGCAATGATTCTGGTATTTGCAGCATATTGGATTCCTCCTCACTAATCTCCATGGCTAGCTGCCTCAGTGTTTTTAGCTGTTTCAAGTCAGAGAGTGACATATGATAACAGGGTGGTACATCAGAGAAATTTAAGAATTCAAGATTTGAAAACTTTCCAAGCACTTTGGATGAGCGTTCTATTGAGTTTCATGATCTCACTAAGAGAACAGTCAGTTTCTCCAGCCGTGTGATGGAAGATGGAAGGCTTTTCAAATTGTTACATTTAACAATGGCCAACCGTAGGAGATTGCGTAGGTTTCCAATTGAGTCCGGGAGTGTTGTCAGAGCATCGATATTTTCTAAGTGCAGACAAACAAGGTGGTGTAGTGAACCAATCCCTTTCAAACATTTCAAAAGCGGGGGACTCTGAATGGGTTTGATTGTTGGTGCTAATACCACGAGCAGGATCCTCAAACCTTGAAAATTTTGGAAATTGGCTTCTAAAATTGGAGGGATAGTCTCTGTACCCAATAAAGCCAAGGTTCGCGGCTTACAGTTATTATTCTATTCAATGATTTCTTGAGGATTGTTCTCATAAATAATAACACGACGGGATGGCTTACCAGCTATGGGCTTTTCTCTATGGTACACATTGAAGAAGCTCTCTTCGGTTGCGATTTTTATCAATTGACTGCATCATGCACTACATACATATCCATACCGTAGAGCTCATCTTCCTTTTTTAATATCCAGAAACGATTACGTAGCACGTTCAAGTATTTTTTTCCCATCTGTAGTGCTGTTTTCCCACTTTTTTCCCACACAAAACCCTCAGCAATCCAAGTGCCCACAGTTCCATAATATTCCACATTACAATCCTCAGGAAACATGGCACAGCAGAGCAGGCAGGGCTTCAAGTGCACGGGAAGCTCTTCATAGCTTAATTCTAGCCTCGAAATAACCACCTCATCTTCCTTGCTATCTGTCATCTCCTCCTTCAAATGCTTTGATATTTTCTCCCATTCATTGATGGAATAGCCTTTTCCTAGCATCATTCCCCCAACCGTTTTGATGGTTTGAGGAAGGCCTCCACACTTTGCAACAATGTCCTTGCCATGCATTTCTAATTCTGCGTTTGGGCTCATACCAGCATTTCTTGCAAAAGCTACTTTGCAGAACAATGACCAACTATTTTCTTCTGATAAAATTTTGGCATGATATATATGTTCATCAATGGCACCCATTGATCTAGCCATCTTCTCATTTCTTGTTGTCAACATGACATTACCTCCCTTCACATTTGGCAGTGCAGATGATAAGCTTTCCCACCATTGTCCAAGCTTATCATCCAGTCCCGACACATCATCCAAAACTATCAGATACTCCATCTAACTTATTCTTAAGATATTCTAAAAGATCCTCAACACCTTTGTTGCGAAGCCATTCATCTGATACACCAAGTTTGTCTAGCATCTTCTTCAAAAGTTCATCGAATCTGAAGCTTTGAGAAACACTAACAAAAATCAGGTGCTTGAAGTTGGTCTGAATGATCTTAGTCTTAAATATCTTCTGGGCCAGAGTGGTTTCACCAATTCCGCCCATTCCAACTATTCCAACCACCTTTAAGCATTCATTTTTCCTAAGGAGCCAATCTATAATTTTCTTGGATTCATCTTCTAATCCAACCATCCTATCTTCAGTCATTAGGATAGGATAAGTCAATGGTATATTTTTACCAACTTCATTAGTTCCATGGGTAGGAACTGGAACTGGGTATACATTCATTCTCCGCTTCACTTCTTTGATTTTTTGTATTGACATCCTTCAACTTCCTTCCCAAAATATAACGGGAACTTGAAAGGGCATGAGAAATGGAAGAGAACTCCCACCTCCGTTTTCTCTTCTGGGATAATTGCTGACAATATGTTATTATTTCTTCAACATCATATATCAGCTCTCTCACATTATTCATTATCTGCTTAAGAGTCTGTGTTCTGTCTCTCCTTTTCACCCGTTCGAAATCCTTTAGGTAGTTTTGCATATACTCAAAATCATTCCTGATTTTATAAACCGGTCTACAAATCCAAGTAACTGGCGACCTTCATTTATCAACAAAGTCACCAGCTTTTCCAAAAGAACACTGACTACAGTATCTGCCATTCCCACCCTGCGAATTAAAAGAGAGTGATTCTTATCTTATTCTTATATACTACAACGCAAAGCAAAATGGAGGAAATAAGAAATTTCCTAAGTTTCCTATTTGCAATAAAAATGAATCAAGAAAGTAAATTCCCCGGAGTTACAGTCAACATGTATAATCAAATCGAGGTAGACAAGAAATTTAGAAGTTAATTACAATTAATTTGCTGATAAATGCATTAATGGCAACATTTAAAAGCTAAGAAAGAGTAAAGATGTGTTTGTTTGACTGTAAAACTTTTCAAACTAAAGTGTGTTTGGAAAGTGATAAAACTTTTGGCTTAAAATTTTGTAAAATTGACGAAAATGATGTAATATGATAGGGATGTTGACGAGAAGTAAACATAATAAAGTTAAAATAGATACTTTAGGTACATGAGTAGTTATATAGAATGATTGAAAAGTAAGGTAATAGTATAAGCAGAAGCAAATAAATATTAAAAATATGGTAGTTGTATAGAGTAAAAAGTTTTAGTTTGAAAATTTTTTAATATTAACAAAAACTCTCTAAAATTTTTTAATTTAAAGCTTTTCACTTTTCATAATTATCTTATTTTTTAAATTATTTTATTTACATTTTTCTATATAACTACTTTACTTTTCATTCATTTTTACACAATTATCTATATAACTAACCTATCTATTTTAATTTTATTTTCTTTGTTCACCATCATTACCCCTATTATATCATAGGTCGTTATCTAATGCACCTAAGTACAAAAACTTATTTTTAAATTTGTTTGAAATTTTTTTTTTATAAAACTGATAATCTAAATGTATTTAACATATGTATTAAGTTTTACTATTTTTAAAGATTTGTAAATAGTTTTTGAACTTTTTAAAAACAAGAGTATTTTAGACATCATAAATTACTAAAATACTCTTATTTCAAAAAAAATACCAAAAAATCTATAACTCTTCAAAAATAATATAACTTAATACATTTGTTAAATATTCTTCAAAAAATACATATGTTAAATACACTTAAATTAATAACTTTATAAAAAATTTCAAAAAATAAAAAATAAGTTCTTACACTCCGGTACACCTAAGTATATGGAATAAAAAATCATTATATCATAAGCTTTTTTTGTTATTTAAAAAAAAATTTCATGCAAAAGTCTTATTACTTCCCAAACACACCTTAAAAAACAAATGGATCTGACTAGATAATCATCCACCTAAAACTCAAAAATATCATCATAAAAAAAAAAAAGAAAAAAAAACGTTAAACTGTATCTACTGTGTTACACTCTCACGCCTTGACCCGCCACTCAAAAGAAAAATATATAGTAGCACACAAAAATCAGCACCAAAGAGGCAAAGATGACTACCAAAATCTTTTATTTCCAACCAGCTAAGGTTTGAACAGCAGAGAAAAAGAATTGGTCCTGGGAAGCAAGTCATCAAGTTAAAACATAAAAGTCTCCATGATTAAAAAATAAAATAGGAGATGAAATGAGCTCCTGAGATGAGCTTGAGATCACCTCCAAAATCTTGCATAGAACGCGGGAAGCTGAGATAAAGTTGAGTTTGCCGCATGGAATGTGCTATAAATTATCGGCAACAAAATAATTATAGTAATATTTTAGAAACTGAATCAAAATTTGGCTGCCTAAACACAAAAACCATTAAATATTGGCAACCAAATTTCTTTGTAATGGTTGTTTCAGAAATTTCTTGTTAATGGTTGTTATATAAAAATTACCACAAATTATTAGTACCTAAGTTTTTCTTTAATCATCAAATTTTAACCTTTTGAAAGAAAATTTTAGTAGCCAAAAATCAAAATTTTTGTAGTACATGCTTTGATGGAAATGATTACTTATGGTATTAACAAATAACAACACGGTGATTTTTGATTTTACCATCAAAGTGTGCCCCATCTGAAAAGCCTTCCGAGTTCTCCGGTGGATCCCTGCCATGCATCATATTTCCCTTGGTGAATATTCATATCATATAAAAAATCAAGGCCGCTTTTATGAAACCCACTTTATGTAACTTCTTTTATTTTTAATTTTTTGAGGGTTTATAGAAAATTTATTCCATTTATTGGATTTAGTATTATTATTATTATAAAAATCATTTTATTTGTTTAATATTACTATATATGGGTCTCATCTATGAATGTGCAACATCAATATAATAAAATAATTTAATAATAAATATCAATTTTTAAGTAGTATTTTCAATATTAAAATTATTTAAGGTATTATTACTAAATGGATAAATGATCCTATATAGTATTATTATATTCTAATATATATAAAAATAAATCAAAGCTTATCCTTAATTTATGTACCCATTGTGAGTAAATGTGGCCTCTATAAATATTAGATTTGGATAAAAATTGATATTCTAGTTAAATAAATAATATTAAATATAATTAATGTATTAAATTTTGTATCAATAATTAACATTTAAAAAATAAAAAGGATTACACGAAATCACTTCTATACAGCATGCTGCCTCATGAAAGATCATTGTAATTTGAATTTTTTTAGTATGATCAACGGTAATTGCAAATGCGTGACGTTTTTATAATCTTATTCTGCGACGGTGAAAGCTAGCTTTCAGTTGTGTTGTTTTACATTTTTAGTCTAAACAAGTAGTTTTAAATATAAAACAAGGCCTGACTATTTTTTTTGAAAAATAAAATTAATAAAACCAAGAAGAAATCAGCAGCGGTTTCTTTAATTCTAGGGTGTGTTTGGTAATATATAAAATTTTTGATAAAAAGTTTTAGAGGATAAAAGTTGTCAAATGATGTGATATAATAGGAGTAATAATGAGTAGTAAAGAGGATAAAGTTAAAATAAATAGGTTAGTTGTGTGGATAGTTGTGTAGAAATGATTGAAAAGTAGGATAGTTGTATAAGAAAATGTAAAAAAATGATTAAAAAATATGATAGTTGTAGACAGTGAAAAGTTTTAAATTAAAAAATTTTAACTTAACATTTTTTATCAATTGCCAAACACACCCCTAGTCATCAATCACACAGCCATACAAAGCCATTCCGAAGTCAGCAGCTGAGGAGGTAGTGGGCCCATGTGGAAAGCCGATACAGCAAGGTGCCTATCCCCCATTCCATCCTGTCCGCCCATCTAATTTCAGCCCGCAACAAGGGTCACGATTTGCTGCCCATCAAAATCCAATCCAAACAATCCTAGCCGTCCAAGTTCTACAATAGAGGCCAAGCAATTTAATGGCAGCAACGTGTCCAGCATCATGGCTCAAAATTTTGACCATCCTAGAAAATCACATAACCGCCCAAGCAAACCATCCGTAATGAAGTGCGTGTTTGATATGCGATCAAAAACCGAAGGTTATCTGGACCGTCCCTATTCTCTCATCCAATTATCTACAGGTCAATTCCAAATTTCTAATCTTAGTGGGCAGCACAGAGTGGGCAATCAATGTTGCAGGTTATGCTTTTTTCTCTACGGATTTCCCCATTATACAAAGTGGGGCGGCACAGCTAGCGACCAGCTCAAGGGGCAAAGAATTTCACATTTGGTGCACGAGTTCCGTGAGTTCCGGGAGTGTGTTTAGGAATACATAAAAATTTTTGATAAAAAAAAATTATAGAGGAAAAGTTGTAAAGTAGTGTAATATAATAGAGATAATGATGATGAGTAAAAAAATAAAGTTAAAATAGATAGGTTAATTATATGAATAGTTGTGTAGAAATGATTGAAGAGCGGGGAAGTTGTATAGAAAAATGTGAAGAAATGAAGAAAAAATAAAATAATTATGGATAGTGAAAAATTTTAGATTGAAAAGTTTTAACTTAAGGTGTTTTATATATCTAGCATTTGGCATGACTGAATCGTCAACATAGGCCTATCAATCTTGGAACTTAATTATATACATCATAATGTATTTTAGGTTAAAATATAATATCTATTCATTTTTACGATTAGTTACATTTTTTGAATTTTCTTTATAAGCAGGCTTATCTAAATATTTAATCTATAGACAAAGTTTTTTTAATTTATAATAGTTTTACATATTTATTTTTTGTTTTTTAAAATCAATTTTCTTAAAAGATGAAAAATGACTTAAATGCCCTTGAAATTGATGATTTTTAAAAAATAAAAAATAAATATATTTTAAAAAATCAAAAATAAGTGTGCGAAAGTAATATAAATGACAAAGCTTTGAATATAGATTGATTAAATCTAGGAAAACACATTTTTTGAAGAAAAATAAAAAAAATATAACTAATTATAAAAATAAACAGAAGGTTGAAAGGAATTGGGCTTTTTAAGAATTGGGCTTTTTAAATCTCAATTGATTCAATTGATCAATTGCATTCGAGCTTGAAAGGTTTTTTGCATTTTAGGCCTTTTAAGTATACGTATTTACTTTTTATATATTAAGATTTGAATATGTTAGATCTTTTTCTCTTTTTAAAATGGGCAAATTTCATAACACCTACGAATTTTAGCTTAATCTTACTTATATCCCCGAATTTTTAAAAATTTCACATATATTCACGTATTATGCCTAAAATTTCAATTATACTTACGCCATTAAGGATTAATTAAAACGGCCATTAACACTCTTATAAAATGATGAAAATGCTTATCCCTAATTATGATTTTATTGCTAAAAATTTAAATTCAAATGAATTTGAAAAACAATCTTTTTAGTCTGGGCTAAGCAAATGTCCCGCTTAGCCCAATCAAAAAACTCATTTATAGTACTTTTTTCTATGTGAACTTTTTTTTTTAAATTCATTTAACATATAAATTAAGTTTTATCATTTTTGGATATACATATATTTTTTGAAATTTTCTTTGTGTATAAAGAAAAAATGAAAAAAGTGTTGTAAATGAGTTTTTTTTATGTGGGTTAAGCGGAATATTTGCTTAGGCCGGACTAATAAGTTTATTTTTCAATAAATTTTTAACACTTTGACAGCTATAAAATCACATATTATTTGAATGTAATTTTTTTAGTTTTAAGCAAACTGCCATTAAATTGTACTAGGGTTTGGGCATATTTGTGGCTTTACAAAACTGCTATAGGCTTTTTAATGGATTGTTAATCACATGGGTACAAGTGAAATTTTTAAACATTCATGAATATAGATAGGATTTGCCCGCTGATTTCCACTATCAAAAAATGAAGACAACTGCCATGAATCTCAATGAAATGACTAAAATACCCTCATGGGAGTTTTTAGCCATCATCTTCCCCGAATGGGGGGGTGGGGGGTGTGGGCGGGCGAGCGGGGGCAGGGAACAGCAACCACGAAACCCAATTGCCGGCCGTTGATCACCCCTCTCTTACAACACTGGCAGCCGACAATCCAAAAATCCAGGCCACTTTCTTCTTTGAATCCAGTAGCATTACGAACTGCCAGATCCCATCAGTCACAAAATCCAAATCCAATTTTTGCCGTCTCAAGCTCCACCATGAAATTCAATTGTCGTCATCCAAAGCTCAACAACAGCATACATTAAAACTGGTGCCCTTTTAAATTTCCATGGGCTAATTCATCTCCTTTGGCGTCAGCAACCTACCCCTAACTTCCCCTCCCCCACAAGCCTGAGTGCCGCTGAGGCAACTGCTCTTCCCCCGGCTTCCTCCTCCCCACTCCTCCCCTGCAATCTCACCTCCTCCCCACTCCTTAACCTTTCCGCCTCCACCCAAGATCAATGGCGAGAAAGCGGGACTCTTAATTCAATAGATCATAATGAATCAACACTTGAAAAATATTATCAGTTGACATATGTAATAACCTCTTTATTCAAGTTATGTAGAACATTCTCACCTAATCATGGTAAATATCTTCTTCAACCATTACAAATTCAAACAATCCATAGTCAACCAACCACTTGGAAAATGGAAAATCACTGAAGTCTTCAATACGAAGTGGTCGACCCTTCATCATTGGCCTTGATTGAAACTTCTCTTTATAAACCAACGATGTCCGCAAGTCCAGGAAGTATAAAGTCTTCTCGGAGCTCTCTTCTTCAACAACTGTTTTTCGTTTCTTGTCTGAGAGATTAGTGCATGATGACCCTGCTTCTCGTCGTTTTCGAACTGCAGTCTTCTTTGGCCTGGCATTACTTCATGTATTTACCATGTTGTACTGATTTCACAATCATCCTACAAAGTATGAAACAAATTTCATTGAGATAAATGTTAGAGATTTAACAACTAAAGCAACTCAATGGTTAAATACTCTAACATTTATCATGCAACATTCCATGTTTAATGAACATGTAGCAAACTTATAGTAACAAGTATAAAAGTTGTCAAGTCATTGAACTCCTTTGTCATCTGACACAATATGTTCATTCATCATATAACATGCTGTCACTTACAAATTAGTGTGCTATGCTGTACTTAGGACAATATGCTATAAATACTAGGGATTCATTGAAGTAGCCATTAGCCCCTTATTAAATGTTAAATATTCCTTAGCTTTAATATAATATAGAGATAGGGTCATGCGTTAGAAAAGTTTCATATATAAGTGAACTTTACGGTAGGCTGTTATGTCCACAAATTTCATTGAAAGGTTTTAAACAAAAGATTTTAAATAGCAAGTGATATTAATACTTGTAATATATTCGTAGGCCTCTTATAAGGTTATTTAAAATTATGAATACTGTACTTTTGAAAATACGTTTCTTTGAACTTTTAAAAATTTTAGACTCAAAATACCTACTAAATGAAGCCTACAAAAATATCAAAATTTTTACAAACTATATTTCAAGATGGATTCAAGCAGTTATTTCATAGCTATTTAATTTAATTTCTTCCAGCAAAATATCAGAGCATAGCAAAGATTGAGACAGCAGAATATATGCAAGTATGGAGACAGCAAAATTACGTGGCAAAGATATGCCTCTAACTATAAGTTATAAAATAATTTTAATAAAAACATAATTAATGGACAATATGCGATGAACAATTAGCGGACACACAATAATACAATGCGGGCAACAATTAATGGACAAAAACATAAATTATTTTTATATTTAAGTTTGTCTAAAAGGCAGATAACCGGCGACGTTGTCTTCCTCTTTTCTTCTGGCGACGCTATCTTACCGATGGCAGCCTCTCCCTTCCTTGTCAAGGCAAGCACTGGCAGCCTCTAGTGCGCTGACAATCCTCTGTTTTCCATCGCCTGTATTTGTTTTGGCTCACCGTCTCGCGAGTCGACTCTGGCAGCGTCGACACTGGTAATGGTGGCCCCGTCAGCACTCAGCACTGTCTCCCTCTCTGTTCTGCGGCCGCTTTCTCTTCCCCACAGTCTCCCTCTCCTGCTGCATTCCTACTCTTCACCGCGCTCTCCCTCTCTCTTCCACCCGCTCTCTCTTACTTCCCAGTTGTCAGCCTCCTCTTCCCCGCGCTCTCCCTCTCTCTTCTTCTAGCTGCAGCCTCCTCTTCCTCTCTCTTCCTGCTTCAACCTTCTCGCTTCCCAACACTCTCCTCCTCTCTTCCTCACGCGCGACCTTCTCTCTTCCCCATATTTCCACGACGGGACAGGAGTCAGCACAAAAATCGGCATGCCAGCTCCCTACGCTAACCTACACGCGCGTTTAGCGTAGCAGTTGCAAGCTACACGCGGGCTTCACGCACGGCCGAACAAGCGGCCAGGATTTTACCTGCTACAATAGACGGCTGGATCGCAACACTATATGGGAATTCGGATGCAGCGTTGCTGCACCTAAACATATCCCTATATATATTTATATACTATGTGTATTTTCAATATTTAAAAAAATTAAACTAGGAGTACAATAGATGGTCCATAAGTTAACTGAAGGACGTTGACAGAGTGGGCATATTGGGATTATGTGCAATTGTAGTCCGTATATTTGAAAATTTTGAAACATAGTAGGTATATTTAGGATTATGTTGTAATAGGTATATTTGGAAAAAACCATTTATTTATTTGGTTAAAGGGATGCTATTTGCATACTTCTAGAATATTGGGTGGGTCGGATATTTTGCATTTTACAACCTTTTATTTTATTTATTATATACATCCTATATTTTTAAATTTTATAAATTCACAACTGATTTATAGCAAAATGTCAAAATCCTCATATTTTCCTTCCAATACTTCCTAAATTAATGAAATGGCAAACTTGAATTGCTCTACATAACAATACTAAGAAATTTTAAGTACTTGAAGCACTAATTATCATACAAAAATTTAATAAGATTATTTTTAATGAATTTAAGAAGATTATTTATTTTATATTTATTAGATATGTTCATAAGAGCACAAATTTTGCTTCAAAAATTCGAATAACGTATTTACAGTACATCTTTAACAAATGATTCTAATACTAATATTCTAATTAAATTAAAGACACCAACTTTCATAAATATTATTAGTTAAAATGTTGATTCCATTATCGATAAGTATGTGTAACTTGTAAACTAAGCATAAAAAATTATTAACTCTTAACGGCGTTATAAACGGATTTTATGGGTTGATACTTAAATAGGTTTTATTATCAAGTTGACTAGTTTGAAAATTTCAACCCATAACCAACTCATTTCTCAAATGGGTTATATGGATTATAAAAAAGGGCTGGCAGGTTGAAAATTCTCGACCCAAATCCACTAAAAGCTAGGTCGGGTCCATTGGGTTACGGGTTGACCCTATTCCAGTTACACCCATGTACATATCGAGTATTTCTTGCTTTATTTAGGTGTATATTTCCCTTTTTTCATCTTTCTTTTTCTCATCTCAACCCGGAAGAAAAATTTTCATTGAAAAACTCAAAATCATATTTACCACTGCACTCTCTTTTCGGGATGCTTTGCTATGGGTAGGTTGCTACCTTGTGACACCACATGGGTTCGCCCCTTCAATTGGGAGCAGCACAGAAAAAATTACACTTAATAACTGTTGTTAGCACATCTTTAAAGTCTGTAATAAATACCAAATAATGAAACTATACTCGAAATATTATAAGCTCATATACATCCAATCTCATAGTGGGCAAATTCCATAATGCATCTTAATACAATTATTATTACCTAGCTCTATAATGTAAGAAAATCTAAATAAGATTCTAATTTTCTGTCTTTGGAATTATTAAATTATTTTTCCCCTCATAGAGTATCTTCTCTCTTGAATTAAGACCATGATGCACCACTGAAAACAAAATAGTATGAGCTAGAAGCTCAAGAAGTAAATAATATTTTGAAATTCATTTTCAACATCTTTGGATTTTAGGAATAAAACACCATATGTAATACCTTATTTTTCGCTTAAGAATTCATTCAAAAGGAAATAAATGCTCACTTATGTTCATGCATATACATGTTTCCACACTTTATGCATACTCAATACATCGCACTGTGGCCACAAGGCTTGTAGCCTCGTGATCACTCATAGGCATCCCAAGGGGGAGGTCATGGGTTCTATGCTTGCCGACGACGGGCAGAAGAATTTGAATTTTTACAGTTTAGTCCCCCTTGTAATGGGGTTTTATAATTCCCTCCTTAGTGAGGGTTTTACAATTTCCTGTGGTGGGAGTTTAGGCAAAAATTTCCCTTCATGATGTGAGGGTAGGCATTGTTTCATTGTGATATTTAGATAGCATGATGTATAAACATATTAAAAAAATACATTACACTGCAATTTAAGGGCATTGCTAAATTACTCTTACTAGCGTATAGTCGAGCTACACATTCATGAACTATATTATCTTTTCTACAACCATGAGGTTTACTAATAAGGTATTACCACACTTTTGTAATCTCATAATGCTGTCCGCTGACCACACTTTATGGCAAGCCCAACATTCAAGCATATTTCATGATTATGTATTATAATTAATACATCACTTAAATCTCTGCTTATAAATAATTTTAGTTCATGAAATATTTTGATCAAAGCTTCAATTAAGAGAATCCGTGCATATTTATGCTCGTGCATGAACATGCCATTCCTAATTCAAGTTTCAGTAGCATAATCATGGGTATTGCCAATCACTATACTCACACGTAGAGATGCTACATATTTGTAAGCTATTATATATTTCGATGTAGCTCTAAAGTAGGTGCTACTACATTCTTTGTAGTCTCGCGACACTAACCCAAAGACCACCTTACTATGTAGTAAGCCCAACATGCATGCATGCATTATGCTTATGCACTATGATCATTGCAATACTTAAAATTCACTGCTTAATACAACTTGCTACCAAGAAGACACTTTAAATCATCATGCTCATGTTTGAATAAATTAATCTCTAAATAAAATTTTAAACACAATAAATTATCTCATAATACAACATCTCATTCAAATTATTCGCATCATTCAAATTAATGCTTTTAAAATCATACTTTAGGTAAATTTTACTTACTTCAATCGAGTCTTTATTTCTTATGAATTGCTTATAATTTCATCTATTACTTTTCATAATTTCTTTTTATGATTTTATTTGGTCATTTATTATCTTCCATAATTTCCGTATCATTCATTTGATTAAAATATATTTTTCTTGATCTTTCTCCATGATAATAAAATTTTTATATAATTTAATATTATCAAATAAATAAAAATTATATCATCTAGGTCTCTTAGGAGCTATACATTTTTTAAATTTTTTCTTATTTTAAATAACGACAGATTCAGTGTTCACTATTTTCTCACTCTCAAAACTACCTTATTCCATGTGATAGCTATTTTAGTTTTATTCGAAACTTTAATTAATTATTTAAAATTTTCTGAAAAGTTTCTAAGATTTTTAGAATTTTCTGTATTTTCCAGGTTTTTCTGGATTTTCTTTAAACAATAACCGAGCTAGGCTTTAGATGCTTTAGCCCAATCTATTGTTGCTCGGCCTGCTCGGCTTGCCTGGCATGCCTGCAGGTGCTGGCCCTGGTCTGGGCTGAGCCCATTAGATTTTATCTTTTTTTAACGTCCCATATTAACTCATATTCAATGGCTTGGATATTGTAATCCCAAAGTTTGGTTAATCTAAAATTTTATAAATATGTTCATAAATTTATTCTCTTTTATGTGGACTGTCATTTTCTAAAAGTAACATTTCCATCTTCAGATTTAACATAGAATCCTAATTAAGGATTAAAACTAAATATTTGTTAAATCGATAATGTAGGTTCACATTTAAAAAATCAAATCGTGTAAATTATGTAAATATTTCAAATAACATTTCACATGGATCAAATTATATATTATCTTCACATTTATATTTTTCTGTAAAAACATTTTAAATTTTTTCACTTAAAATACATAATTACTACTACGATATTCAACTTGAAATTGCTAAAGCGGGAGATAATTAACTCGGATCAAGCTGAAACTTTTTGAGGTAAAAATCATGTTATTTTATTAATAATTTACTGTCACAATTTCTTCCAAAATCCAGAAACAAATTAATCTCACAATCTTTCCTTTTAAGGCTTTTTCTCTGTTATAATTTATCCTCTTTAAAATTACCAAAATCGTAGAAATACCTATCTATAAATATCATGGACAGTTTAGATCTACATTTATCCTTGCATAAACTAGGTAATTATAAATAGGACTAACATGCCTACCTCATATTGCTTGTCTTCCTTCCTCAGTTTGTCTGCAGATATATATTAAAAAAGAAAGAAAGAGGATTTTAACCCTTTTCTAGTCTTCCCTTCTCTTTTATTATTGCAAGTCCGACAAGTACCATTGCTGAGTATTGGGTTGCTAAGATGGCCTTCACACACTGTTGTCCCACTGATATGGTTTAAAATTTATTATTATTTGTAATTTTTTTTTTCATGGGTTGTTACACATTTCGACAAAATAGTCAATCAAATAGTCAATTGTTGTGTGGTGTCGTGACATTGTATAGTGATATTATTTCTCTCCTGTTTGTGGGAGCATCTACCAATGCTCTTCAATTGAAATGTTTGAAATATTTGTAAGATTGTTATTAGGAAAAAATTGTAAAAATGTCTAGAGCTTGCTTGTAATGTCAGTGGAGATGATCGTAATATATGAGTGCCCATCAAAAAAAAAAGAAGGCAATTACATGCCAAATGATACAATCATCATAAAGCACAAAAGCAAATCTTAACCGAATTACCGAATCTCAAGCCGATCTTACTTTTATGAACGAAAATTAATGAACGGCCGTTTATTACAACGTATTGCATTTTTGGAATGATATTAGTTGCTGACGTGCAATTACAACAAATTTTCTTACATAAGCCACTTTTTCAGCAAAAATTAAATTTAGCTACATAGCAAATGCGGCTAGAAGCTATTTTGCAGCGAAGTTTTGTTACCATTTGTAACCAAATTTAAACAGTTGCATCTCAAATATTACTTTTTCACTTCATTTGATGCAATAACGTTGTTGCATTTAACCAAATGTCATTGCTGGGAAGCAACTAATTAAGTATTAGCAGCTAAAAACTAATGGTAGCCAAATCCAGTTATATGTAGCTAAAACATACAACAACAAAAATTAGCTGTATCCAGCAACATTTTTATTTGCAGTGATGACAATATTGCCCACTAGCAACAATTATAAGAATATATATATATATGTTAATATAAACTGGTCGCCAATGTTGTTTCAAGTAATAAATTTTGCAAATATACTTACATAGTTTGATAGAAATTGCAAATAACCCATATAATTTGACATTAATTTCAATCGTACCCTCAGTGCCCCTTTTCAGTCACAGTAAAATGAACTCCTGTCAACATTATTCTTGCCTATTCTCGTAATGTCAAAAATATCTCTGTTGTTAGATGGGTTGCATTGAAAACGGGAGGAGAAAAGTTGAAGTTAATTATTTTCATTTTTTCAGATTTTCTATGACGCGTTTGTAAATCTTTTTCTGTTCCAATGGGGGCAAAATAACTTTTATTTTAAAGTTTCAGCGATAGTTTTTTATTTATTTGTTAGACTATCTTTTATTTTTTGCAGGATTTTTTCGAAATTGGATCGCATTATGATTTGGGCAATTTGCAAATGCACCTACTTTGTTTGACCATAATTGTAAATATAAGATATAGCTTTAAAAATTGCAAATTATTTTCATATAGTTTAACCATATGTGTAAACATATTCACGTCAGTATGGCGTTGTTATGACATTGCTATTGCACTATCATGGCGTAAGTATATTTATAAACATATGCAAACTACGTAGATATATTTATAATTTTAAAAATTAACTAAGATTTTGCAAATATAGTCATGTAGTGTATATATCTTTGCAAATATGCTCATACAATGATAACGTAATAATAGTATTATAATAGTGTAAGTATATTTATAATTATGATCAAACTGTATGAGGCTATTTATAATTTCTAATACTATATAAGTATATTTGCAACTATTCATATGATTTCTTATTAATTTTAGAGAGAAAAATGCTCTAAGGATAGAATGTCTGTCGCAATTGCTGGATTTGGGCAGTCCTTAGTCATCGGCGAAGAGGACGAACTGACAGAGTTGGCTGGAATTACGGAGTGCAATCCTATGCACCCGGGTGCATTGAGGCTCAATGCACCCGAGTGTACTACACCTATTTTTTTTATTTTTTTTGAAATTTTTTTTACACAACGGTTAATCTAGGTTTATTTAACATATTGATCAATTTTTACTATTTTTGGAGACTTTTAGATTTTTTTTAGATTTTTAAAAATCAGTAGCATTTTCAGTAATTTAAAATTACTCAAAATGCCGCTGATTTTTAAAAATTTAAAAAAAATATCTAAAAATCTCCAAAAATAGTAAAAATTGATACATATGTTAAATAAACCTATATTAATAGCTTCATGAAAAAAATTTCAAATTTTTTTTTAAAATAGGTGTAGTACACCGCCTCAATGCACCCGGGTGCATAGGATTGCACTCCTGGAATTACGGACTACCAAATTTTCTATAATTAATTATAATTATTGGCAGATTTTTTTTTGATGAAAATAATTACTCTACCCGACCCCCTCACAATTTGAAAAGCGTTCGGGACGGAGTAATCCGAGCAATTCATTGCCAAAAAATTGTCTGTACATATTTTTTCAACAATAGCTTGTGGGGGGTTTCCCCACCAAGACATATGATCCAACCCAGAAATAGAAACTAAATCAGCTAAGGAATGGGCAACCATATTTCCCTGTCTTAGAACATGGACTTGAAGATGCTGGCTTGTCGATTTTGACTAGCCGAAGTGGAGCCACTTGATAGCATGCTTGCTTGAAGAAAGGTCGTGCAGCGATGAATGAATTAGAGATGATGGAGCACCATATCGATGCTCCACTGATGCACCGAAGCTAGTGTACTTGTGACCCCATTTAGGCTATCCAGATCATTAAGTCATCTTGAAATGTTGTTTTGTTTTAGTTCTCTAAAAATAGTTAATAAATCATCATTCAGAATTGGGTATATTGCAGATATATCTACATAGTTTGACCATAATTACGAATATATCCACATAATTTCAGAAATTACAAATTGCCCCCACATAGTTTGACCATAATTGAAAAAACACCGTATCGTTATGACACCGTTACTGCACCATCACAGTGTCAGTATATTTGCAAATGTTTGCACACTACGTGGGTATATTTGCAAAAACTAAATATACCTACTTAATTTTTGAAATTGCAAAGACACCCACATATCTTACAAATCTTTGCAAATATACCCACATCGTGATGGTTCAATAATGGCTTCATAACGGCATGAGCATATTTGTAATTATAGTTAAACTATACAAGGGTAATTTATAATTAAAACTATGCGTATATATTTGCAATTATAGTTAAACTAAGTGTATATATTTGTAAATCACCCTTCAGAATTAGCGAAAAAACATAAATATATAAATTCAAAAAACTCCAGCTCGAAGACCTTCAAGAACGTCCTAAATTGAAGGACATTTTGGGAAAAAATAGAGGGCTTAATGTCTACTTGACTTCTATTTGATGGCAAGGGTTACCATGGATATTCTTGCAATTAGTGTCAAATTATGCAAAGTGATATGCAAATTTGAAACTATATGGATATTTTTGCAATTATGGTCAAACTAAGTAGGTATATTTATAAATTATCCTTAAATTTAGATACATTTTAAATGCAACTAAAAGCTATTTTCTAGCGAAAGTTCGTTACCATTTGCAACCAAATTTAAACAATTATGTCGCAAAGATTACCTTTTTACTACATTTGATGCAAAAAAAATTTGTTGCATTTAACCAAATTTAGTTGCATCCATCCACAATTGTATTTTGAAGTGATGATTATTGCCCACTAGCAACAATTATACGAAAAAATATAGGTTAATATAAATTGGTTGCCAATATCATTTCAAGTAATAAAACTTGTTGAACTTTCTTTCACATGCTCAGGCTTTGCCCGATCCACGTATATAGAGAGAGGGAAAGAAAAATATCTTAGTGTAGGCACTTGCACGGTAAGTTACGGTGCAATTGCCTCAAAATAAGCGCCACATGATCATAAAATTATAATCTACTCTACTCATTGTATTTGAAATTATGTATTCTATTATCATACTAATTTTCATCCAAATTGAATATGTTCATGGACCCCATATGAAAATGGTACAAATTCGACTTAATAAAATAGTATGATATAAATAACAATTTTAAAATTATTTTTTCAATATATAAATTATCTCCTATATAATTTATATATGAATAAACGATTGTATAAAATATTACTATATTTAAGTACGAATAGGGCCTATTTTGGGCCAAATGCACCGTAAGTTATGGTGCAGGCAACTACAGTATAACATATCTTATATATATAGAGAAGTGATCCTATTAGCCCAGACTAAGCAAATGACTTACTTAGGTTGTCTCAAAAAACTCATTTAAAATATTTTTTTTTTGCTTTTTCCTTTCATACACTTGTTTATCTAAGTATATTTAAGACATAAATTAAGTTTTACCATTTTTGGATATGTGTAAATATTTTTTGAGATTTTTAAACATAGCAGTATTTTAAATTCATAAATACACATAGATGTTTAAAAATCTCAAAAATATATACACATATCCAAAAATTGTAAAACATGATTTATATATTAAAGACACTTAGATAATCAAGTGTACGAAGAAAAAAGTAAAAAATTATATTTTAAATGAGTTTTTTTAGGTAGGCTAAGCGAGTCATTTGCTTAAATGTATTCCTCATATATATAGGAATTTATTTAAATGTATTCAGACTACACCATAATTATGGTGCAATCTGCACACCGTGGGCTCACTTGATCATAAATAAGAAATTTTTTCTACCTATTATATTTAGAATTATTCACTTTATTAGCATACCAATTTGCATCCAAATCCAACATATATATATGCTTCATCTTAAAATGATACAAAATCAACATAATAAAATAATTTAAGGTAAGTATTAAGTTTAAAATGATATTTTTAACATCTAAACTGTCTATAATTTTATATGGATAAATGATTGTATAAAATATTATTATATTTTAATATGTGTAGGGCCCATTTTGCTGTGGACAATACTGTAATTATGAAGCAGTCCGTCTGTACATGATATGTTCTCATATATATACAGAAAATTATTTTAGTGCATGTGACTACATTATACAGTCCATGCACTATATCATGAATAAAAAATCTATCACACCCATTGTATTTAGAATTATTTAATTTATTGGTATGTTAATTTTCATCTAAATCCAACATGTGTATGAGCCCCATCTTAAAATGATACAAAATCAACATGAAAAGATTATTTAACTTAAATATCAAATTTAAAGTGGTAATTTCAACATCTAAATCGTCTAAAATATGATTTTTATATGGATAAATGATTTTATAAAGTATCATAATGTTCTAATATGTGTGAGCCCCATTTTGCAGTGGACTGCACTATAATTACAATGCAGCTCGTTTGCACAATCGTATATCTCATATGTGTGTGTGTTATGGTTAGAGATGTTAATGGTTATAGTCAACCCGTAAACCCGTAAACCCGCTTATCCAACCCTTTTATGAATGAATTTATGTTAGAATTTTTGAATAAATGAGTTATGATCTGCCAACCCCTTTAACCATTTAATTAAATAAACGGATTAGGGTTGAGATTTTATTGCTCATTTAATCCATTTATTCTATTTGACCAATTTAACTTGTTTAACTTATTAAAGTTATATATAAATATAAATACCTTGGTTATTTTTCCTCTCTAAGTCTTCCTCTCGTCACCTAACTTTTATTTTTTGGCTGCTGCCCCAATTTCATTTTCTTATTACTGCTCTATTTCCATTCCCCTATACCAAAAACACCCTATCATCTTTCTCTGCAATATCATCATCTACTAAAGTCTAGGCTTTCAAGTCATCTACTATACAACTCATTAATGATCTGCTAAACCATTTATTAAATGAGTTGTAAATGAGTTAGAGTTGAGTTTTCTTAAATGAGTTAATAAATGGATTAAAAATGAGATATTTTAAATAGATTAGGATTAGGATTAGGCTCCAACCTGTCCACCCAATCCATTAACACCCCTAGTTACAGTGTAGTCGCCTTCATTGTAACTTATGGTACATTTTGCCCAAAATGGGCTCTACATGTACTTAAATATATTGATACTTTATATAATTATTTATCCATATATAGGTTATGTAGAAGATAACTACATATTGGAAAAATAACTTTAAATTATTATTTACATCAAATTATTTTATTATGCTGAATTTATACCATTTTTCAGATGGGGTCCATACACATATCTAATTTGGATGAAAATTGGTATGATAATAAAATACATAATTCTAAATACATTGGATAGAGTACATTATAATTTTGTAATCATGTGAGGCCTATTTTGAAGCAACTGTACTGTAACTCATGGTGTAGGTGCCTACATTAGGACCGTATATATTGTCTCCGCTTTTATGTAACTAGGTTACATAGAAATGAAGTCATGTAGCCCTTCAATTTTTGAGATTTTGATCCTTGATGAAAAATTCAATCTATTAATTATATTTAACATATTTGTTTCTTTATGTGACCAAGTTTTTCATGTCCCTTCGTTATTTGGTAGAGCTTTGTCTTCATAGAGGATTTGTGGGAGCTTAGTGTCCACATATGAAAGAGCTTTACTAGTAATATCAAAATGTGATGTTGTAAATCATCAATAAAAAACATTACAATTATGGGCCACACTTGTTGAAAAATATATATTTACAAGTAAATTATAAAAAAAACTTAAATTCATTAACACATGTATTGCAATGTAATAATACTTTATAGAATCATTTATATATATAATATGATATTTTAAATGTCGAAAAAACTACTTTGAAATTAATATTTTAGTATTGAATATTGATTTTACATATTTATAGATTGGACCCATATATAGTGAAATTAATTAAATAAAAGGGTTTCCAAGATACTATAAATGATACTAAATCAATGGATGGGGGGAATTTTCTATCAGCCATTAAAATATTAAAATTAGATAAGGTTACTTAGAAAAGAAGTTTCATAGAAGTGAGATTGATATACATGCATACACACACGAAGTCGATTACACACATTATGATATATTTCAAGCTAAAATATATTATTCATTTATTTTTACATTAGCTAAATTTTTTCTTCATAAACATTTTTCCAAGTATATTCAATATATTACTAAGTTTGTCATTTTGCAATACTTTTACGTTTTTATTTTTGATCTTTAACAATTGAGTTTTTTAGGGGGGAAAATGACTTAAATGCCCCTAAAATTGATGATTCTATGAAATAAAAAATAAATGTGTAAAAGTATTATAAAATGGTAAAACTTGATATATACGTTAAATACATTTAGAAAACCATGCAAATGAAAAATGAAATAAAATAAATGAATGATGTTTTAGCCTTGGGCTCTTATATTAGGGTTGTTAACGGATTGAGTTGGACAGGTTAGAGCTTAATCCTAATTTGTTTATTAACTCATTTAAAAATTCTCAATCCTAACTCATTTAATAAATAGGTTAGCGGGTCATTAACGGGTTGTATAGCAAATAACTTAAAAGCTTAAACTCTGGCAGACGATAATCTCATAGAAAGAGACATGAGGGTGTTTTCAGTGCAGAGAAAATAGAAATAAGGCAGTAGTGAAAAATTTTAATTAGGGCAGCAATTGAAAAATAAAAATTAGGTAGCAGGAGGAAGACTTAGTAAAGAAAATAACTAAAAGATTTATATTTATATATATAACTTTAATAGATTAAATGAGTTAAATGGGTTAAACAGGTTAAATGAGTTGAATGAGTTAAATGAATTAAACATATTACTACACGGGTTTACGGATTATAAAATTTCAACCATAATACGTTTATTTAGTTAAATGGTTAAACGGGTTAGCAATCATAATTTATTTATTCAAAAATTCCAATCTAAACCAATTATAAATGAGTTGGATGAGCGGGTTGACGGGTTGATTATGACCATTAATACTCCTATCTTATATACAAACACATATGGGGCATGATTCAACAAATGAAGTTGGCCATATGCAAATTGGCTTTTTATTTTCCATAAAACTGTTATTACAAATGTATTTCATACGTATATCAAGTTTTACCAAGTTTGTAGATATACACATCTTTTTTAATTTCGATATTATGTGTATTGTAGTCATTTTCAAAGGTTAAAGTACCCCAAATATAGTCACCTTTAAAAATAGTAATCTTGAGATATGGATGAAAGTAGGTGCTCAGTAATGTAGTAAAAAGTTAAAAAATTATTATGGGAAGAAGTTTGAAAAAGGTGAAAAAGTGATATAATAAGATAAGAGTAACTATTAGTAGGAAAGGGTATTTTTACTAAAGAATGTGTAAAAATTATTGAAAATTAAGGTAATTATATCAAAAAATGCATTCAAAAGATTGGAAATTATAGGATCATTTTGTGGAAAAGTTTTAAAAGAATTTTTTTTTTCAATCTTCTACTGGATTCTTTTTATCATCCGACATGTGAAGAATACAAAATCAAACCAATAATTGGAGTAATATAAATAAAAACCAAACCAAATCCAATAATTGGTGTGGATTAGAAATAATGGCTAACCAAATCCAATAATTGGTGTGGATTAGAAATAATGGCTAACCAAACCCAATAATTGGAGTAAATTAGAGACGAAAGCCAACAAACCCCTATAATTGAGTATAGATTTGGAAATAGATAAAAGCCAGCAAAGTGCAGTACTATACAATGAGCCGATCATGATATATATTATTTTCGAAATTAACCAGGTATTTTATGTGGTTGGGACCGAATCCATGAAAAAAGACAGGAAAGGCTAGGAGCAAGGGATGGATACATACAAAATAAATGCGGTGGACAGATGATGGACGTCAACTCCATGGCCTCAAAGCATAGGAAAAGTAGAGAGGAAGAAAACGACAGCACTACTGGTTGCAACTTACAAGAACATATGTAATGGGGTTTGCTCTGCTTTTGTGTAACTAGAAGTAGAAGTAGTTACTTATAGTCTTTTTTTATTTTTAATTATGTTAATTATTGATATAAAATTTCATTTATTTATTATATTTAACATCGTTTATTCAATTGGGAAACTAAGTTTTATTCAAATCAAATACATGCATAAACCACATTCGTTTAAAAATTAATATATTCATGTGTAAGCTTAAGTAAATACTTAGATCCATTCATAATTATATTCGAATATAATAATAATTTATAAAAGAATTTATCGAAATAGTTATAATATTTTAGATAGTTTAGATATTGAAAATACTATTTTAAAATTAATTTTGAACATTAAGTTATTTTATGACGTTGATTTTACACATTTTTAGATGAGGTTATGCATAGTAATACTAGATAAATGAAATGATTTGCATAATGATATAAATGATACTGTATATAACAGATTAAGTGAATTTTTATTAATTATCAATATAATGTAATTTTTATGACGAAGAGTTTGTTAGAATCATAGCCCTCATGTCGCTGCTGCTACCTGACCGTCCACGCTCATGGAAGAAGTGATGCCTAATACATCCATAACATAGCCAGGATAGTCGCTTATCAAGACGACAGCACTATTAGTTACGAGGATATGCATGGGTTTTGAATTTTTATTTTCTTTCTTTTCTTTTTTTTTTTTTTTTAAAAAAAATGTTGCCTAGTTCAACTCCATCAATGCTAGAAAAAGAAATATTTTTGGTGGAACCCGTAACTTTGAGCACCATCTTTAGATGTTTTCATTCAATGATTCTTCTATAAAAACAAATTAAACTTCTATGCAATCTCATAGACTTTTTTTCCTATTTTATGGTTTATTGAAAATCAACTTCATTCATTTATTTAAAATTATTTATATTATCTATTCTTTATTTAGTATCATTGTGCATGGCAAATAATATAATAGTTGGATGCTAAATAATTTTAAAGTCGTACTTTCAACATCTAAACCGTATAAAATATCACTATCATGTAGACAAATAACACTATGAAGGATTGCTATTTCTAATGCATATGTGAAATAAATCTAAACATTTTTCAAAATTTATACATAAATATATATTTAAGCAAATGCAAACCTATACATGTATTTGATTATAAAGTATGTGTGTACTGAGATGAATAATCCGTGCATAAATGCTCTATAAGAGAACTAGGTGAGCATCCCACCATATCATACAAGAATCAACAAATATTACAGCGGAATATGCTATATAATGGGCACACCAATTTTCTATTCGAAGAACATAAATGAATTTAATAGATGTAAAGATTATTTGTGACACCTGAATTTCTTGAATTAGAATCGGTAGACAAAATTTGGCTTTCATCATTGAGGAGGCTTTACCAATATAAGAGAATCACATTCCAGCATGAGGTATTTCAAATCTGTTTCGACACCCCATCAAATCCCATACAACGTAATAATGGCTTCAATATTAAGAGGCTCCACACACCCCTGAACTCTCTAGCTTTTAGTAGCTAAGAAGACTCTTTCTGAATCCCTCAAGATTGCTCCAAACCCCATGCAATTATCCCTCGATTCCAATGACCAACCATGTTAATCTTTAAATAGCCTGCCTTTGGTTTATCCAGCTAGGCTTTAGTTCCCTATCCTTAGCTAGTCTCCCTTTGAACCATGCCTGTTTGATGCTTTCCATATATGATTGGCACCAGTAAATAAGCTATTTAATTCGATTATACATGCTACTCCCTCAAAAGATTTCGTGTACACCAAATTCTCCAATATAATATGAGAAATTACGCTTATTAACTCCCCTTATTATGTGTACAAGTTGGCTGAGAGTATTTTTATTTAATTTGTTGGAATCTAGATATTTTTATCGACTAGTTGCCTTCTTCTTGTAGCTAAAATCTTCTTACAAAATCTGAAAAGATGATGAATGTCTTCTCTCTTTTTCCTGCAGAAAGGGTGCATGGTTCAACTGCTAAACCATGCTTGTTAAGATTGGTTCTTTGGTAATGCATTTTTGAGGAGTCTCTACCCAAAAACTTTAATTCTGTTAGGTAATTTTGCCTTCTAGATATGTTACACAATAAGCTTTTCTTGGCTATTCATCCTATCCCTTAGTTTTAATAAACTTATAAGCTTACTACACTATGTATATTCCATCAGCTTCATAAAGTAAAAAAAGAAATTTGATAAAAAAGAAATAATATATATTGATGAATAGGAAAAAAGAGTTTAATTAGCAAAAGATATTAAAACAAATGAAATAAATTTAGATGATGATATCAAAAAAACTGAAGAGCCTATGAATATAAATTGCATGCATTTAGAGGAAAAGAAATTGAACAGCATGACTTAAAAGAAGATGATCCAAAAAGTATAAAAGTAGAAGAAGAGGACCTGAAAATTAATGTTGAGATGAGACAGCTATTGAAAGAAGCAGAAAAATCATAGAAGATAATGTCAGCATTCTGAATAATGAAGAAGTAAAAGAAGAAAATGGAGAGCTTGATCCAGAAGTGATGAATGATATCTAGATGTTCGAAGGAAAAAGTTTCAAAGGATAAAGAAATCAAAGAGATAAAAGGTCAATTTTTACTCAAACAAATTCAAAGGTACACAAGTAAAGCTTTTTCATTTTGAACTCCAAAAAGATTAATCTGAGAAATTATGTACCTAACCTTATTAGTTGTATGGATATCAACAAGAACTTTGATTTAAAAGTCATGATCACTTAGAATATTTTTTAATCTTTAAGGTAAGTTAATAAGTCCAGCAATCAGTAATGAAGGAAAGACTTATAAAAGAACCACAAAGTAAAGAAAATAATTTCAAATTCGAAGAATCAAAAGTCAAAATGAAATCTATCAAGTTAAATTTTTTTGAAAATTGGAAGTGCACAACATATTGCATTTATTTCAACATAAGTGGCAATGAATTGAAGCAATTGACATAACTCAAGTGCAGATTATGTTTCACAAATCAAAGGATACACATGTAGATAAACTTTCAAAGTCCTTAATTGATGAAGATTTTAAATCTCCCATTTAAAGGGTGTGTTTGAAACATAAATTGAATGTAACTTTGATGGTATGTATAAATTAGTTATGCAATGTATCTTGATATAGAATTTATGTTTTATAATTTGTGTAGGTTTTTGGTTTTCTTAGTTAGATGCAAATGGTTTTCATGACTAAGATGTTTGTGTTATTTTTCGTAAGCAATAAATAAGTGTCTTTAGTAGTACTTTACACATCAACTCGAGTTCAATTGTAATAGTCTCTCAAGTTTATTTCAATAATATAAGGTTTTCATATATCCCCTCTAAGCTCTTTTCTCTCTTAATTTATTTTATTTTGTTCATGTGTGGGTCAATAGTGGTTACAAAACCATGCTTTCCAAGAATTATAAGCTTATGTTTGAAGGAACTCATTAGGTGGTAGAGGCATAAAAACTTATGTAGTTTAATTGAAGAAATATTGTAATGCATCAAATTATCTATAGAATATCCTCTTGCTAAGTTGATACTAGGATCTCATAAAATCCTTTATGACCTACCTTGCATCTATGATGCCTTAATTTTGTGAGATTCTATCTTTGGGGGTTCAAGAAAACATCTCAAATCCGCAAGTAGCATGTATGTATATATATATATATTCACTCTCTGTTACTCGGCACTTATACAAAGAACTGCGTAACTGCTCTTACCGATTCTACACTCACCACAAACTTATTATTTTTTTAAGAGTCATGTGACTACCTCTATTCATGTTGCATCACTTACCCATTGGTGTCAAAGAATGTTTTAACTCAAAAAATAAGGGGTGAATTGAGTTGTTAAAATGTTAAACATGTTAAAGTCCAACAAGTTTACTCCCCTTACATGTGTGTTACTAATGGAACTGATAACGATGTAAATGAAAAATCAATGTTATCTAAACAAGAGATACGTTGTATAGTAGTTTATGCTAACCATTTTACTCCACTTTTCAAGTACACATCCTTTATGTCTTATATTAAACAAACTATTTTAATAATTATAATTTAGAGTTAACATTCTCTTCAAGATTAAAACTCTAAGGATAGATACAACTAAGTGAACATAATTTCAAGACACGCTCAACAAAATCCCTATTTTCATCCATTTTTATACTTATACTTATACTTAGCCATTGATGTCGATCCAAGACAAAATACAAATAAGTGCAAAAATAATGAAAGAACTTACATTTCACTAGTCTATTATAGAGAAGCTTTTCCCTTAAAATTGATTATATTCTTTGAGCACTTGAAGTTTGTACATGCGGAAAACTTCACAAAATATTGATTGCTTGAGATTGAATAATGAAGATTTTATGTAATCTCAATTGCTCCTTATATTCAAAATAAATGCTCTTTTATAAAGGTAAGGAAAAAAAGTTTTTGGGTGGTAATGAATGCGCATTTAATATCTTGAAGGTTTAGATCTTATGACGTTTACATCCATCAAAGGCAGCTTTAGATGTCTCACTTTGCCTCTATCAGTCAATGACATTTTCAAAGGTTTAAAACTACGTTTGATGTCATTGACCTAGAAAAGCCATCTTTTGGTAAGTAAAACAACCATTTTCATAGTTAATTTAAGAGGTATGAAATTCCTTCTAATTTGAAACATAATTAGGCCAAATAATAAAAAAATAAATAGTACCAAATGTGAAAATAAATATTCACCTTAGTTTTGTGTTCAGAAGTTTGGTTAAGTTTTTTAGTCTTTAGAAAATGATAAATTTTTTGATAAAATATTTTTGATATAATAATTCTGAAAAATGTAAGAAAATGATATGACAGGGATAATGATGATGAGTAAAGATAATAAAATTAAAATAGATATATTTAATATATTAGTAGTTGTGTAAAAATAATTAAAAAATTAGATAATTGTATAGAAAGAAATGAATAATTAATTTAAAAATAAGATAATTATAAAAATAAAAAAATTTAATTTGAAAATTTTATTGGTTAAACTTAGCCCCCAGATTACCCTTTTCAATAGTCAGGTCCAACCCTCTCTTCTGTCTAGCGATTTTGACTCCCGAGGCCGCGTTCTATTCCCGATCCTTCTAGTGATTGAGGCTTGGCACTGGAATCGGTGGAACAAAGGATCATCGAGTGGAGGAAAGAGGGATTTGGGGTCTCTTTGGTTTCTTGTCGAAGGAAGTTCGAGCTGAGTTCGTAATGCATCCAGAACGAGATACAGATGGAATATCTTCGGCTGAAACAAAGTTGTTCAAGGACGAGATTCATACACTGGAGATAAAGAGTCGAAAAGTGCCGCAACATCGACCCGGGGGAGAAGTTAGCGTTGCTATCTTCGGCATAGACAAAAAAGCAATATAATAAGGAGATGATGAAAAAAGTATGGAGTTCAAAAGGGAAGGTAATATTCACAGAAATGAACAATAATCTCTTTCTGGTTGTGTTCGAATAGGAGGAGGACAGAAAAGGAATCCTAGATGGGAGGTCATGGACTTTTGACTGACAGTTAGTCATTTGGAGTAGATCTCTGGACCAACTAGCATTGACAAGGTTACTCTGGTTAAATCCCCATACTGGTCACAGGTAGTGAAAGTCCCTTACCTCATCGATAAGATCGAGTTGGGGAAAATGATTGGGGAGACTTTGGAGAGATGTTGGCAGGTCGAGGCTAAGGAGCATTTCCTCAGGATCAGGTGGCAAAACCACTTAGGCGGGGCATCTTCATTCAGGTGGCAAAACCATGAGAAAAGATGGCTAGGATTCCAATATGATAAGTTACCCACATTCTGCAATAATTGTGGTAAAATGGGGCACACTTTTAAGGATTTCGGGCTGACTGAGGAGATGTTAGATGGCTTAAAAGAAGAGGATCTGCCTTACAGAAACTTCTTAAGAGTAGGCTTCAAGTTGCTGGGACTGAGGGGTATGTCCAACAAAACAAAAAGAAGAAAGGGGCCCCAAAATTATATGGGGAGGAAGTGGAGGGGGGGGGGGGGGGGGGCGCGGGGAGGGACAAAGTGCAGTCGGGAGGGGACCAAAGGGTGGGGAATATTTGTGAGGTATTGGGAGAGGAAGAATTTGGAAGTTGGCCATTGCGGGATGGAAAGGCAAATAGGGGAATTCATGCTTTGGAAGATGTGGATAATCAAATGGAGGCTAAAATATGGTCTAGTGAGGAGGGTAAGGGGAGGTTAGTCTTGGAGTTCAGGAAAGATGGCAAAAGGGAAATGATTCCCGGTTGGGAATTAGTGGGCAAGTCAGGAAAATGGGAAAGAGGTATTGTCTGTGGGACAGAATATTTCAATGAGAATAGAGAAGAGTTAGGAGGACGAAGTTAATAGCAAAAGGGTAGTAGGGCATATGGGATGGGATAATGAGGGGTTAAGAGAAATATGTCTAGATCAAGGGAGCGTTGAGAGAATCCAGAAATGGATAGATGATTAGAGAAAAGGTTATAACCAAGCTAAAAGTAAGGCGAGTCCAATATTAAATGAAGAAGTAGGGTGTGGGCAGCTTAGAGGAATTAATGGATTGTGGTCAAGTAAGGAGTATAAATCTAATGAGAGGATAAGGCAAGATGGAAATTGCAGCAGCATTATGGAGAGAAATTTGACAGGGGCGAAGGTTTTAACATCAGAGGATCTAATTTTGGATCAAGAAAAGAGGGGGAAAAGGAGGGCACGTTATTGGAAAAGGAGCGGTAGAGCAAGCTTAGAGGGAGCAAGGGGGGTTACATGGTAAGCTTGTAACTTCGGAGGTGATAGGGGTTAAAAAGGAAGGGGAATCTGTTGAATAGGGAGGAGGAGGGTGAAGGGTCAGATGAACAGACGAGTAATTTAAGTAAAAAAGTAAGATTAGCTGTGGTGAAGTGGTTCAAGAGGACTTAGAGGCGAGGCTAGGGAAATATCCTCAGCTTCGCCTTCAAAAATGAGTCTGTTGGCTTGGAATTGTTATGGGCTTGGGAACCCACATACAATTCGTAACCTTCTAGACATTATCAAGAAAGAAGCTCCCAACCTTGTTTTTTTTTATTGAAACTAAGAGGAAAAAAGACAGATGGAGATTATTAGTGCAAGAGCTCGTACGGATTGTTGTTTTGTCGTGGAAAGCGAGGAAAGGCGGGGAGGTCTGGCTCTAATGTAAAATGGAAAAGAGGATGTTCGGTTTTGTTCTTATACATGTCATCACATAGATGCTTTGGTGTGTAGACAAGGAGATGGGGTGTGGGGAGTAACAGGCATATATGGGAATCCTGAAGCAAGTGCGAGAGTTCAAATGTGGGATCTCATGAGAACTCTAAGACAGCATTACAACTTACCCTGGTTGGTGATTGGAGACTTCAACAAGGTTATTAGTGATAAGGAGTACTTAAGCAAAAGAAGAAGACCAGAATACAGGTTGATTTCCTTTAGAGATGCTATAAATGATTGTGGGTTACAGGATCTTAGTTTTGTGGGGGCACCGTTTACATGGACTAATAGGAGAAGAGGTATACAAAGGGTGGAGGCAAGACTTGATAGAGCATTGGCATCATCTAATTAGCTTGGAAGATTTTCTCAAGCTAGGGTATTACACTTAACTACTGCAGTTTCTGATCACTGCCCTATTCTGGTTAAATTTCTATGGGGTTTACGAATTAGAAGATGGTGTGTAGAATTTAAATATGAACTATATTGGGGCAGGGACAAGGAGGCAGCAAGAATAATTCAGGAAAGTTTAAATAAGGATAGCTGGGAGGAATGGGCTACTTTTGGGATGGTAAAAAGGAAGATTACTAGAAGTAGGGTACTGCTGATGAGATGGGCTCAAGTTAAGAAAGGAAGGATTGAAAATAACTTATGTAAGCAGCAAGAAAGGCTAAATATCCTTAAGTAGCAAGACTCTTCATATCAAAGAGATGAGCAGATCAATATATGCGAGAAAACACTAAATCAATTACTTGAAGACAGAGAGATCTATTGGAAGCACAGATCAAAGGTATGTTGGTTGAATTTGGGTGATTAAAACACTAGCTTTTTTCACAAATATGCTTTGGATAGAAGGAGGAAGAACAACATATTATGGTTAGAGGATGAGTCAGGGAATATTTTCAGAGACCATAAGAGTATAGAGGAGCTGGCTTGTCAATATTTTAAAGAAGTGTACTCAGCTGGTCCTACTCAAAATTCACAGGAGGTAGGGAATCTGATTAATCTAAGAATATCCGAAGAGGCCAACAGTGAGCTAATTGCTTCGCTTTTGTTAAAGGAGGTCAAGAGAGCAGTAAAAGGAATGAATCCAGCAAAATCCCCGGGATTGAACAGTATGTCAGTGGGTTTCTACCCTCAAAGTGTGAAATCATCGGCGAAGATACATATAAGTCATGTAAGAATTTTCTTGAAGCAAATTCCCATCAAGTTCAATGTTGTATGGTGGAAGAAATAAACCAAACAAATATTATCTTCATTCTGAAGAAGCCAAGTTGATCAACTTTAGGCCAATTAACCTTTGTAATGTGGTTTACAAAATTTTGGCAAAGATATTAGCAAACAAGCTAAAGAAGTGCTTGGAGGGAATGATTTCGGTGTACCAAAGTGCATTTGTGTCAGGTAGACTGATTACCGATGACATGATTGTCGCCTATGTAGTATTCATGCATTGAGGAAGAAAGGGAAATATGAAAAGGAAGAAATGGGAGTTAAAATCGACATGGCTAAGGCTTATGACAGAGTTAACTGGGACTATCTATGCCAAATTATGAGGAGAATGGGGATGAATGAATTGTGGATCAACTGGATAGACAGCTGTGTTTTGATGGTTAGATATAGGGTAAATATCAATTGGGGAAAAACTGGTTTGTTTAAGGCCAGTAAAGGTCTTAGACAGGGTGACTCATTGTCTCCATACCTATTCTCGATATGTGCGGAGGGTTTATCTGCTCTGTTGAAGTCGTATCATGACAGAGGGCTGTTAAATGGTATCAGTATATGTAAGAATGGTCCAATCCTCACCCATCTATTTTTCACAGATTACGTATCACTTTTCTTACAGGCTAAAGAAAGGAAGCTGGCAATTTGAGGAAACTTCTTAGTATTTACGAAGAGGCATTAGGGCAGAGGGTCAGCATCAACAAAAGGGGGATCCTTTTCAGCAGCAACATAAGACAGCACGTTAAACAGATGGTGGAACAGGCTTTGGGATCCAATGACAGAAGTTTTAATACTTATCTGGGCTTGCCTGCATCATTGGGATCAACTAAAGTTGAATCATTTAGATATATAGAGGACAGAGTTTTGAGGAAGACACAGAACTGGAAAGGGAAGCTATTATCTTGGGGAGGGAAGGAGGTGCTGATAAAATCCGTTGTCCAGGCCATTCCAATTTATGCAATGAGTTTATTCAAACTCCCGAAGGGTCTTTGGAAGGACATTGAATCAAAACTGAGCCGTTTTTGGTGGGTGAGAGGATGGCTTGGGTGGCTTGGAGTAGGCTATGTAATCCAACTGAAGAGGGTGGTTTGGGTTTTAGAAAATTTGAACTATTTAATTTGGCCATGCTCGCGAAGCAGTTATGGAGGGTTTATTTCAATCAAGACTCTTTGGTTCATAAAGTCCTATAGTCCAAATACTTTCCTAATGTGATCTATGGAGCTCCAAGCTGAAACACAATTCTTCTTTCACTTGGAAGAGTTTCCTGAATGCTAGACCCTCATTGGTTTTGGGATGCCAATGGAGATTGGGAAATGGCAGGAGAATTCTATTCTTTAGTGATAGCTGGACTTCACAAATTTTACATAAAGTTGGCCCTCTTCCAATTGAGATTCATGATGATAATAGAGTTTGGGAATTTATCGATTGGAGGAATAAAAGATGGAAGGAAGTTGCTGTGAAGAGAGCTGTCTGGAGGAAGGCTGGAAAATTGTGCGTAATATCCCTATTCTGGATGGGGTGGAAGAAAATTGCAAATACTGGGCTTTGGAGCATGATGGTTATTATAGTGTAAAGTCTGCCTATCGACTTGCAATGCAAACTTTCAATCCAAGGGATATTTTTATGCAGGATGCTGGGGTAAAGGTCATCTTTAAGAAGCTATGGAAGTTGAAAATCCTTAAGAAAATTATCATCCTTGGTTGGTGACTGCTGACGGATTCTTTACTACAAATTTGTGTAGGAGAGGTGTGGCCATTGATACCAGTTGCCAGTTATGTGGAAGAGCTGAAGAGGATTGTAGACATCTATTTGGTGGTTGTGATGTTGCTGCTCAAGCAATGGACAGGCATCTCTCTGGCATGATAACCGAAGGCTCTAATGGTGAAATCTGGTCAGCTTTCCAAGTTCTATGTAGTAAACAAAGTATGTATCCTTTAATCTTCTATTTATGAACCTGTTGGAGATTTCGGTAATTTGCGGAGCAGAAAGATTTTTGAAAATGTCAGTGGGGTGATTATGGATGTCCCTAAGTGGGTTACAGGATTCATTCAGCTGTATTTTGAAACTCAGTGGGCTTACAGGTGGAATGGGAAGATTGCTTCCAGCAATGTGAGGTGGAAACCTCCAACTGAGGGTGTCCTAAAAATAAACGTGGATGCTAGATTGTCACTGATCAATCATTGTATGGGAACGGGGGCTGTGATTAGGGACTGGAATGGGTATGTGATTGCATCTAAGACGTGGAGAGTCAATGGATTATCTGATCCTTTGGATGCTGAAATCATGGTTGTTATGAAAGGGTTGTTTAGGGCTAAGGAATTGAACTTCAGAAATGTCCAGATTGAATCTGACTCTGCTGTGGTGGTCAATCCTCGAAATCGTGAACGTGGAATTAGAGCTCGGGTTGGTATTTTGATCGATAGGGTAAATACATTGAGGGCTTATTTTGGTTGTTGTGTAATTACTCATGTATATAGGACTGGCAATGCTGTTGCTCATAGGCTGAGTTAGCCCAATCTATACACGGAGCAGAGATCCAATGGACTGACTGCTCTTCTTTTTGTATCTGTAATGACATTTTAAATGATTTTTTTTGCGGGAATGAATGTTTGGAGTAGCTGGCTCTCTACCCATGAGGTTCAATCATGGGCGGCCGATTGGGTTAGAGTTTAGCCCCCAGTTTTTATCTTCAAGAAAGAAAAGTTTTATGGGTTATCAAATACCCAACTTTAGATCTTTGAAGTTATGTTGGACTCACACTTAATAATTCTCCAAAATGAGTGTATATCTTCGTAGAGGAATTTGTTGGTGGATTGAAAATGCTTCTAAAATTTACATGCAAAAGCATTTTCAAAATCCTGAAACTGCTTCTGAGACAGTATTTAATGAACTTACTTTCCAACTGCGGGTGACATAAAGTGAGAATTTTAGCTTTTCCTCTAACCTTTGGAGGCAAGCTCTTGTTTCTTACTATTCTTCTCATGAGTCTAATTATGTTATTGAGCTTTAAAGACAATCTTAGAGGTTAGAGGTTACTTCTAACTCAGTTTGCCGCAGTAACTTACCATTGACTACGAAATGCATGTACTCAGAGGCAACCTTGAGGATGCTTTTGAGTTTTAGAGGTTTAAGCTTGCTTCTAAGTTCCAAAAATAGACTTACGGATCTGTAGCTTGATTCTTGCCTGACTACTCATGAAAAATATAAACTCAGTTAATTACATCATTTAGATTGCATGCTCAAAACTTGTTTAATTATATTATTCTATTAATTTTCAAAATATCAAATAATATAATCCAAATCACCACCTTATATATGAGTCATATAGCCGCTTCTATCCATGTTGCATTACTCACCACCCCTTCCAAGAGTCATGTAGTTGCTTCGACCCATGCCGCACCACCACTTTGCCCGAGAGACATGCAGCCACTCATATCGTTGTCATACAACTCGCTGCCAGTTCGAGAGACCTGCAGCCGCTTTTTTTAATTCATATACGAGGGAGGATCCCGTGCCTCCCCCATGCGGTCGGCCATGGGATCCTCTCAAAAATATTTTTTCAATTTTTTTTATAAATATGTAGAGTTAAGTGTATTTAATTTATAAATTAAGTTTTACTATTTTTGGATACGCTTAAATATTTTCTATTTTTAAATATAATGACATTTTCATAATTTTTTGACTAAGAAATTACGAAAAATGTTACTATCTTTAAAAATAAAAAAATATTTGAAAGCATAAAAAATGGTAAAACTTGCTTTATAGGTTAAATATGCCTAACTCTATAGGTTTATTAAAAAATCAAAAAAATAAAAAACAGGTCTTTTGGCTGGACACATGTGAGGTCCCATGCAATCAAATGCACAGGATCAGTTCTCTTCATATATTACATCATTTCAACTTGTGCAATAATAAGGCTATGAGATATTTTTATAAGTTCATCATAGTATTTTGCGAATATGTTACCAATATCTTAAATTTCTCCCAACAATAAATCCTAAATAATACAATTGGTGGACGCTTGAATGGAAACTAGGGGAGAATAAATGTCACCACCATTTCACTTCAAGAAGTGATTTTTTTAGCTCAAGTTAAGCAAGTGACTTGATTTGTCCGCCTTAAAAAACTCATTTAAAACAGTTTTTTTTTTCTTCATAGACTTGTTTATCCAAATATATTTTATATATAAACAAAAATTTATCATTTTTAGATATGTGCATATTTTGTTTGAGATTTTTAAATGTATAAATGTTTAAAAATCTTAAAAAATATACATATATTCAAAAATGATAGAACTTGGTTTATATGTTAAATACACTTGGATAAATAAGTGTATAAAGAAAAAATTATTTTAAATGAATTTATTTAAACTTTATTTTATCTACTGTTTACCATTATTTATGTTATAGTACATTATTTCCTACATATTCAAAAAAAAATTATATCAAAAGCTTTTTATCTACAAATTTTGTCGCTTCCCTGAAACACCAAGACTATCATTACTACTAATGTAATACACCAAGACTATCATTACCACTTATCTGACAAGTCTAGTAATTTTGAAAACATAAGCTACAACTCTTTTTTTGGTGCGCCTCACGAGTAGTAATCCTTTAGCTGCACAATCTATTATTTAAAATACTCCAAAAATAAAATTACCTAAAATGTTACTAATTTTCAAAAATAAAAAATAAATATCTAAAATACTCCAAAAATGGTAAAAATTTATAAAGATGTTAAATACACTTATATTAACAGTTATATATATAAAAAATAGGTGTATACGCCCAAGAGCATTGAGCGCTGCATGCTCCCGGACGAATATGATTGGTGTATGTCATTGCACCGGTAAAACACGCGTATGCGCTTGCCCAAGGTCACAGGTTCCACTTCGTCCCCCACGGGTGTACGTATAAAAATTTTCCTACCGTGTGTATAGTATTATTTAGATTTATTCATATTATGAGGATGAGACATGTATTGATTTATAATATCAGACGTCATGTATATATATAAATAAATAAATAAATAAAAGATAATTATATCCAATTTATTTAATTCTTTTTAATCAAGTATTTTCTTTTAGGAGATGTAAAATTCACTTCACAGCAAATTTCATTATGTTGCTAATTTTTTAGTTGCATATAACATATAATTGCATATGTATTTTAACTATAATTGATTAATTATACCATTACGCTCACGAGCAGAATCATCAGCTTGAGCCTACCTTCACACACCTCCATTACTCTTTAGGAGGCATCCGCCCTAGATAAACTACCCACCTCGTTGTGTCCCACTCGCCCCCCCTCCTCCCCTCCCTCGAATGATCGATGCCGCAGTTAGGCATCTTTAGATGAAAGAGTGGTCTTTCAGGATTGGTCGTTGTATGTCACCACCTCCCACCTATCCTACACATTCAATCGACGGTTGTCACTGCGAAACTATAGTCAAGGTGCACAGGGTCTCACCGTCTAGCTGTTGGTACTCCGCATCTTCACGGAGAATTCAATTTTACCGGGTCCATGTGCATTTGTTTTCAGTGGTAGCATTCAATTAATTGTAACAATTTTTTACATTAAATAAGCCAATAGTAATAGTTAATGCAGCTAGTAAAATTTGGTTGCGAATAGTAAATCTTTCACTGCAATTAGTATGGGAATTAGCTACATTCTCGTGTCATGCGGCCAAATTAAAAATTGGCTGCAAAAAATGTTCCACATAATGAACTTTTTTGTAAGGTAAAATATCGAACAAAATATGTACGTCTAATGTACATGCGACACATTCAATAGAATAATTAGAAAAATGCATTTTTTTCGAACAATTTTCTGTGTCTGCATTTAGATAAATAGGTCATTATAAACTCTGTTTCTATCTTAGAAGATTGCATTTTGAACTTCGCATGAACAAAAAAAAGAAATCTGAATATACAAATTCTAAAATGTCGATTTACTCAATTTGTGGAAATAGTGGGAAAAATGTAAGTTTAGAGATAAGCTTTTACCCATGAATATTTTTTTCATTGCAAAAATTGGTGTCTTGTTGCAAACAATGAACCTTTAACGGCATCAAAAGGAGTTCGGCGGCCAAAACGTTTTGTGACACATATTTTGTCCAAGATCCAGTAATCTTTCCATATTGAGCTATACAACATACATTTATTAATTAAATTATTCATTTGATATGCTTAATCATATCCAAAAATCACTTTAATTAGATATTTCTACAATATAATATCATATTGTGCAACATTTTTTATGGGAGTACGACATTAAAAACCTATAAGTATATAATTTCAAAAAGTCAAATTTCTTGTAGCAGTACCTTTTCTGTCTGCTTATGTTGTCAGACTCAGGGCTATTCAATTTCTCTAATTGGCTGATTAAAGGTACGCTCGGAAATGATTTCAAAGACTATCTGATATAATAACATCTATATTGCAATGCTGTTTTAACCCATATTATCCATTCAGAAAGTCTATTTTTATGGGACCCTGGTTCAATGCACCCGGGTGTACTTCACCATTTTTTTCTTATTTTTTTTTGAAAATTTTTTTACACGACGGTTAATCTAAGTGTATTTAACATGTGCATAAATTTTTATAATTTTTTGGAGATTTTTGGAGATCTAAAAATATTTAAAAATGGTAAAAATTTATACACATGTTAAATACACTTAGATTAACATTTTCATGAAAAAAAGTTTCAAATTTTTTTTTTTTAAAAAAGATAAAGTACACCCGGGTGCATTGAACCAGATCCATTTTTATGAGGCCTGTTACGGAGAGGACGCCTATTACACGGTTGTAGATCAAGACAACTCATGAACCTCCGCACAGTACCAGTTGGTAACTGTAAAGTAACATATTATCTTTCGTCGGGATATTAATGTTGAGATTATTGATCATATGCTTATCGAATAGAATGGTTAATTTGATTTTGATGATTAACAAATAATTGAAATATCATTAAAAAGGATCTAACACATTTGTCTAAGTGTTCTCAGATGTTTTGTCTCTAATTATGTGTATAAAAGTGAAAAGGCGAAGAAATTTAAGTTTCAAGCATTCAAAGTTCGTAAATTGCAAGTTCAGCAAGTGAAGTCTCAGCCCAAGTCGACTTCGCTTGCGACTTGGGTGAAGTCCTAGCCCAAGTCGACTTCGCCTGCGACTTCGGACAGACAGCAAAGTGAAGTCTCATCCCAAGTCGACTTCGCCTGCGACTTGGGTGAAGTCCCAGACCCAAGTGGACTTCACCTGCAACTTCGAAGGCAAAATTCTGGACAGCAAGTTTTAACAAGACGAAGTCACATCCCAAGTCGACTTCACCCATCCGAAGTCGACTCCACTCATCCGAAGTCGACTCCACTTGCGACTTCAACTCATAACGGTCGAAAATTCGAACGTTGGAGCTCTAGATGCACGTGAACCTCCACTCCAACGGCTAGAATCTTTTTTTCTCTATATATACCATTGATGTATGAACGTTAAGGAAGAGAGAAGGAGGAAAGAAAGAGGAAAACACAAGTTGGGCTTTCATCTTCTAATATTCAAGTGTGTTGAAGTTATTTGAATAACTATTGAAGCTTCAAGTGCTACAACTTTCAAGTGCGCTTCCAAGATTATCATCTCCACAAGACAAGGAGCTTCCGGAGCTTATCGAATACACGTTGTAAAGCGTAATTTCTCTTTTGTCTATTTATTTTATGTTGTTGCCTTGGATCGGTATTGGAGACCGAATTCAAGAAGAAGCAAAACAGGGGGTTGGTTTGAGTTTGTCTCACTAACGGGTTTTGCTTGATTCGTTAGAGTTTGTCTCACCAATAGATTGGACTTGGTTGGTTGGAGTTGGTCTCACCAACAAGTGATTATTGTATATGCCCCCTAGAGCTAGAATCTAGAAGAGAGCGGGTGCTCTAGATTGTATTGAAAATACAATAGTGAAACCCAAGACACAACGGGTGTGTGCTTGGAAGAGTGGAGTAGGGAAGGTTGCCCGAACCACTATATATCGTTGTCTCTTGTTTGGTTTGATTGTTTACATTTTTATATTCCATTTGCACCCTCTCATTATATCTCATATCACGTTTCATCAAGGGGATTGAAATTATAAGGGGTTAAGTTTTAATTTACCAAAGAATTTTTCAAGAACCCAATTCACCCCTCCCCTCTTGGGTTTTGCCATTAACTCGGGGCCAACAATTAACATATTAAACCAAAGAAGTGATCTGGTTAGTTTAGGTTAAGAAAATATTTCATTTAGCCCACTTTAAAAATTTATTTAAAATTATTTTTTTATTTTTTTCTTCAAACACTTATTTTTCTTAGTGTACTTAACATATAAACCAAGTTTTATCATTTTTGGATATCTGTATATATTTTTTAAGATTTTTAAATAGAGGGGTATTTTAAGCACATTTATATATATATATAGATATTTAAAAATTTTAAAAAAATATATACACGTATCCAAAATGGTAAAACTTGGTTTATATATTAAATAACTTAGATAAACAAGTGTATGAGAAAAAATATAAAAAGTACTTTTAAATAAGTTTTTTTATGTGGGTTAAACATGACATTTGCTTAGCTGACTAACAGGATCATTCATAGTTAAACAAGTTAGCATATTATCTTATATCATTAATTGTCGTCAGGGGACAATTTGTAAACTATCTTAATCCACGTCCTACTACAGGAGAGAAATATGAAGCATGACTCTGATTTTTTAAAAAAATCAAAGAATTAATACAAACTCAAGGGGTACATGGTTCAATTAGCTAGTATTACGATATTCCCTTTTGGTGTGTACGATATTTTCCTTTCTTTTGTTGGGTCTGTGTTCTACGTTTCTATAAATTTTTCAATGTCTAACGTTGTCCTAACTATTTTCTAATTATTTTTTATATCCTTTTGTATAATTAACTTCTTTTAATCATTTCTCTGCAGCTATCCATTCAATTATTTTATTATTTTAACTTTATTCTCTTAACTCTTCATCATTAACTTTATTATATTATATCACTTTTCTCATTTCAAATTTTAAACAAAAATTTTTTTATTCAAATGTTTTATAAACCAAGGGTGTGTTTGGGAATGGATAAAACTTTTGATAAAAAGTTGTAGAGAGTAGAAGTTGTCAAATGATGTGATATGATAGGAGTAATGATGAGGAATAAATAAGATAAAGTTGAAATAGATAGGTTAGTTGTGTTGATAGTTGTGTAGAAATTATTAAAAAGTAAGATAGTTGTATAGAAAAATGTGAAGAAATTATTAAAAAATAGGATAGTTGTGAAGAGTGAAAAGTTTTAAATTGAAAAGTTTTAACTTGACAACTTTCACTTATTACCAAACACACCCCAAATATGTATGTTTCTATTACTGGTGTACTTGGAAAGTGTACTTGGAAAGTGATTAAAAGTGATAAAATTTTTAGGTAAAAAATTTTTAGTGTAAAAGTTATTAAATTAGTACAAAAAGATGTAAAACTATAAGGGTAATAATGAGGTGTACAAAGAATAAAGTTAAAATGGATAAATTAGTGGTATAGATAGTTATATAGAAATGATTAAAAAATAGGATAGTTGTATAAGAATATATGAAAAATAATTTTAAAATATAATAATTATGGAAAGTAAAAAATTTTATATTGAAAAAGTAATAATTTTTATTAAAAACAAACATACCCAATAAATTAAACAAGTTGATCTAGCTAGGAGGAATATTTTTTTTGATATCCTAGGAGGAATATTTTATATTTAGATATTTTAAAATAAAGAAAAAATGAAAAATATGATGTGGGCTCCACATTTTTTTTTCGAGTTGCAGACGATTCCGTCCGGCGAATAGAATAGCCACGTGATTTGACAGGCTTGAGTCTGGGTGCTGGGAATACGGATCTTATCCATCTTTACAGGAGGTAAGGCGTGATAATGCATCCTAATCTGGAATGATAAAGATGGTTACATGGGAGGTTGAGGGATGCATGTGGTTTCTGAAATGATGCAATGCGATAAGGCAGACATTAGAATCGTTTTCTGATTTTAGCTTTATATCGAGTTACGGGTGTGTTTCAAAAATAATAAAAGTTTTTTGTCTAAAACTTTTTTAACTAAAAGAAAATAATATGATATAGTAGTAATAACGATGAGATATAAAAATAATAAAGCTAAAATAAAGATGTTAAATATATAGGTAATTGTGTATAAATGATTGAAAAGTAGGATACTTGTATAGAAAAAAGTAAAGAAATAATTAAAAAATAAGATAGTTATGAAGAGCGAAAATTTTTATATTCAAAAGTATTAGTTTTAAAAGTTTTAAAAGTAAACAAAACACTCTATATGAATGTCTATTATCATTTCATGCTATTAAGTAGCATTTATTTAAAAAAAATTACTGCTATTTTGGAAGCTATATATTTATAACTTAATTATCTCAAAATTTAGTTTTCTAATCTAAAGTAATAAATTTTCATTTGGAGACCATGCTTCTAAAATAGAAGATAAAGCTCCTTCATTAAGATTCAAAACTTGAACTTAATGTAACAAGGCCCGAGGTGTAGCGCCAAATTATAAGTGCACCATTTCTTTTAAGATAATCTACTGATATACTTATTTAGTTTAATACTAATTGTTGATATATTTATATTATTTTACAAATTGTATATTACTCCGATAATGTTTTACCACAATTGCTCGCGTACTCATGTTAACGGCTGATACGTAACAAATGTTAAATAAAAAGTATAATTTGTCGATATGCCCATTTAGTTTGACATTAATTGCTGATATATCTACATTGTTTCGCAAATTGCACACTACCTCTACAAACTTTTACCAAAATTGCTTCTGTATTCATGTAATTGCTAAAATGTTATCCTCTAGTAAATCTCTTTAACCTGCACAACTGAGTATTTTATAAACTGTGAGATTTTAATATAACTTTAAATAAAATTTTTTTTGTCATTATTCAAAATTTTAATGCATGCATTAACAATTTTTTACGACAAAGATTTGTCATGGGTACGTAAGTTATTTTGTTGAAACTTTGTAGGTAAAACTTTATAGAGATAATATGCAATTTGTAAAACATTATGAGTATATTAGCAATTAGTGTCAAACTAAGTGGGTACATCGGCGAGTTATGTTTTTCTATTTAATAGCCCATATACTTTCATTAAATGTTAGCTGTTAATACGGGTGCACAAGCAATTTTGGTAAAACCTTCTGAAGTTAATATATAATTTATAAAAAAATATAGATATATCAGTACTTGTTACTAAAATAAGTTGTTATATCAACAAATTACACTTTCTTCCGTCATTCGTTCCGAGGGGAGGATTGGGTTTTATTCAGGCGACTAATGATTATAATATAAAAAAAAATGTCACTTTGAGGGTCTGCTGTTGGTTCTGTAGGGAAAAGGGTGAAAAAACTTTTTGGCGGCCGGGTAAATGTAGGAGGAAAATAATGGATACTGTCATGTGATAGGATAATCGGTAGGATTAACAGAAATATAGGTGTTGAAAAGCAGTTACTGACAAAAGCGAAAAAGTCTTTCATTATTTTAATTCATGTGGATTTCATCATTTAAAAACCGTTCGAGTTACTAGCAAAGTTACAACTAGTCTGAAGGTTTCCATATAAAAAAAATATATGATATAGTCAATTATCTCTAAAAAAATCTCTCAAAGGACGACTATCACTAATCTTACATCATTATTTGTATTTCTAATTCTTGTCGCGCTTTAACCTTAATTACCTAGGGTCTGGTCAATTGGGTGCAACTGCTTTGACATTCTTATAATTTTTCTAACAACAATCTTACAAATATCTCAAACACTTCAACTGGTGGACAGTAGCAGATGCTCTTATAACCAGCCGAGAAATAACATCACCATACAATGCCACTACCACACTTCACTTACAATCCCAGCAATGGATTTCAAAACTGGCACGTGCACGAGCAGAAACTAATTTCCGCATCCGTGACGCTCGTTCGGTGGAAATTCTTGGATTTAGTTCAGCTATAGAATGGATGATTTTACTAAAGTTATTTCGACCGTTATATTTAAAATATTTGTTTAATTAGTTACTGATATAATTGTCACCTTGATAAAACTGTTTATTAGGCACAAAACCCCAACCACCTAGAAATAAAAATTTCAAACTTTAAATGGTGTAAAACGTTTACTTTAGGTGATTTACTCTTGCTGGGCACCAAAGCATTCATGAAAATAATAATACAGTTATTTTTTTACTGAAAAATTTAAGTATAATGCCCAGATTGGATTTTTTGGATCCATCTATTAATGTAATCATGTAATTGGTTAGGATTCCTCGAAATTTTTTCATGGAACCGTTTCCTCGCGTTACACATATAAATTTGCTTGAAAAATACGTTTCTCCCTGCGAGAAAATGGGTTGTGGATGCTGAATACTATTGTTATAAGCCTATTTAGTAAAATGCTTTGCAGAAATTTTTTAACATTCTCAATATATTTTGAAATAGATCTTTGATAAAAAGTTACATTTATAATAGATCTTTGCTAAAAAGTTATATTTAGGGAAAGTTCTTCAACATTTAGTTGTTATTATTTTCATACCCACAACATTTCAGAAATTCTTCAGACACCCTCAACATTTCATCTTTAATTCTTCATGCGCTTATGTCGTTACTCTTATCCAAAATTAATATTAATTGTATATATAAATGTTGATTTTACCTCTACACTATTATGAAAATAAAGATGAAATAAATTTCTCTTCCGTTTTTATAAAGAAAAAATACACCAGATTTATTTTACAAAAAATATTATAATGACTCCATTTGTAATTTTTTTTTATATACCAATTGACATTGCAACATGCAATTAATGTCTGTTTTGGGCTAAGAGTAATGACATAGGCATTTAGGTAACTAAAGATGAAATGTTGTAAGTTTCTAAAAAATTTCTAAAATGCTGTGGATATAAAAAAAAATAACCGTCCATTGTTGTGGGTACGAACAGAATTTGTAATGAATCGTTGTGCTTTTAAGGGTAATAATTACCAGCGTTGTTAAATAGTGGCTTTTGCCGCGTAGGCGATTCAAAATTTAAGGTTATCTCTCCTGGAGCGAAACCGTTTTGGAAGAAGTAAAAGTAAAAGGGGAAAAGCCAAGGTTGAATAAAAAATTAAAAAGAAGAACAGTAACATGATATAGTAGAAATGATAGCTATTAGTAAAAAAAATAAAATTAAAATGTATAAAATAATTGTATGACAAAATGCAAAAAATAATTAGAATTAAAAAATTATAATAGAAAAAGTAAGATAATTGAGTAGTTAATATTATCAAATTATGTTACCTAGAAAAGTCTAATGGCATTAAAATGTTAGTAATTTCCTTTAACTTATTCTTAAACAAACTGTAAATGCAACGGTTGAAGTGGAAGTTGCATTTTAATTTTATCAAAAATGCAAATTTCACTTATTCAGTTAGACTTTTTGCTGCCATCATATTTTACTGGAATTAGGAAACAACAAGAGAAATTGAAAATGGGCTTGTGGCCCCGGGTGGCCAGAAGAGACCTTACCGGGTGTTTGGTACGGGGATAATGAGACTTGTGTTAACGGTGGTAGTCAACCCTCTTTTTCAGCCCCTTTATAAATGAATCTAAGTTAAGATTTTTAAATAAATGGATCATGATGTATTAATCAGTCAATCATTTAATTAAATAAATGAATTAAAATTGAAATTTTATAGCCTGTCAACTCATTTAGTAACTCATTTAACCTATTTAACCCGTTCAACTTATTTACCTCATCTAACACATTCAAGTTATATATATATATATATATATATATATATATATATATACCCTTTAGTTATTTTCGCTACTAATTTTTCCTTTATCTACTTAATTTTCATTTTTCCATTATTGTCTTATTTTTATTTTCCTTCTGTCGAAAACACTCTCTTGCCTCTCTCAGCAACATCATTGTGTGCTAGAGTTTAGTTCTTCAAGTCGTTTGTCATACAATCTGTTACCAACCCGCAACCCCTTTATTAAATAAATTGTAAATGAGTTAGAGTTGAGATTTTTTTAAATGAGTTAATAAATGGATTATGTTGAGATATTTTAAATGGGTTAGGATTAAGATTAGGCTCTAATCTAACCAACCCGATCCATTAATACCCCTAAGGATAATTGAAATGGGTAATTATTACACAAACTATTTTACATTCCCATTTATTATTTTCGTTGTTATCGGACCAAATACACCTCCTACCACTTATTTAACAAGGATAAAAGTTTTATTAAAATGCAATATTTGCATAACCTCATCTAAAAAGATATAAAATAAATATTTAATTTATATGTTGATTTTGAAGCTGCTAGTATGTTATATTATCTTTTTTTTCATATATATGTTATATTATCTAAAATTGTGATAAATGATTCTATAAGATACTATAATATTATTGTGCACCTGTATACTATCGCAATGGTTGGATTTCCAATTTTCGTTAATATAACCCCATTTCATCAATATAATTTTATATCCAATCTGGAATAAATAGGTCTCGTGTTGATGACAAAATTAGAATCCAATAGTTTACACATGCTTTGATATCAATTAGAATCCAATAGTTTACACATGCTTTGATATCATTTATTTCATCATGGTATAAAAACCCAGCTCAATCAAAATCTTAGATAAGCTATATTTTCTTACTATTTGAATATACTTATATATAAATTACAAAAAAAACTTGGATCCATCAATGGAAGCATTAAAATATTGTAAAACTATATATAATAATTTCTGAATGATGTTTTAGACATCTTAGATTTTTTGTCAGTAGCTTTGAATTTTTTATAAAACTTTAAAATTTATAGGTATTGCATTTATTTAACAACTTTAAAATCAATATACAAATCAAATAATTATATTTGTTTTTTATTTTTTAAATGAGTCATATACACATTTAATTTTGACAAAATTTATTAGATTAGTTTTAAGGGATTTTGAACAAAATGATCTCATGATACACCGGGTTTTCCACCGGATTAGATCCTTCGAACAATAGAAGTCATGATATCCACATCTGCCGTGAGGAAAATAAAAGCCTTGCGAGATTGAAAAATAACAAAATTATCCGTACGGCATTTGCGCTGTATACGTTTGTTACATTCTCTTCCCAAATGACAAAATGGACGGGGCAGGGTCATGTCACATCGGAAAGACAGCCACGAGCCAGGGACATCAAATCGTCCTCCAAAGATAGTGCAGATATGCAATGCCACGTGTTAGAAGTGATTTTTGCAGATATTCATCAAAGAAGTGATTTTTGCACATATTCATCAAAGAAGTGATTTTTGCACATAGGCCACTGAAGTTCAGAAAATTGCATTTGGGCCCTCAGTTTAATTTTTGCATATCGGTTTGTCAAATTTGTAAAGTTTGTACTTGTAACCTTTGCGTATAACAGTACACCAGAACTTCTTATATATAGCCCTTCTTTCGTGGGCAAATCGAAATTTAAATGTACTGATTAATCGTCTATGTAGGCAACTAAATTATATATTGATTATAATCAAATAATAATCATTATTTATAGTTAAATATAAATGACAAAAAATAATGCAAAATTTGGCTTTAAATGCCAAAAGATTAGTTGCACTAAGGTCATTTATTGTAGAACTTGTTAGTACAACACTTTTTTCTCCTAATCTGTGTCTTATTCCATTCGTGAACACGCATGCTAGTCCTTCAAATCGAGTGAAGCTCAGACCATTGTTGTTTTTTACATAAAATTACCAAAATATCCTTTCAATCTCTTCTTCAAACTCTCAATGGAATGTATTACTTGGCAGGATTTTTTATAGATCATATTTTAATTAATAGATGAAAAGAATAATTTTAAAATTAAAATTTTTCCTCTTAAGGATACTTTCTTATATTTTACAATTTTATTTGTACATAAAAGTAATTTTTCTCAGTTTTGAAACCCTAAGTGATGGCTGGTAATTTCAATCAAACTTTATGTACCAATGCAAAAACTTCTGTGTTTTCAAAAATATATAAAAGCAACAAACTCATTAGATTAGTACCATTAAGATATGAAAAGGTAAGTTAATTATAAAGAAACAATATTGTATCTGTAAAATTTAAGGGTGTTTAAAAGCCCACATATTTTTTAATTTAAAAAGTGATATACTGATATTCAAACCACCGTAACTTTAACCAAGCTGTCCAGGGAGTGTGTCTCTTGTCCTCCCCATCAAGGATCGAATATCGCTATTGTCCTTGGTGTGTCCCATTGATGGTGTATTCTATTGATCATGGTGGTATTTAATCTCCCTAGACTTATGGGAGTGTCCACCGGTAGAATATTGTTAGCAAAAATAGGAATATTATTAGATGATTATTAGAATGTTATATTAAAAAGTTGTAAGAATGCCTTAAAACTTGAATGTAATATCGATTGAGATGACTGTAATATACATACCTATGAAAAAAACCACCGTAACTTAAAACATAATAACTTAATTTTTAGGAATAATATGAACACAATTTTTTACACTTAATTTTGGACATGACTCACGCTTCATTACTTGTGTGAGCAATGAATCTCAATTGCCACACTCGCATTACCTTTTTTAATTTTCTCAATACACGGGCTAAAAGAAAATCCTTTCATACATAACATTTTATACTTTTAAAATTTTAAAATATTTTTTAAATTTCAAATATAAAATCAAATTTTTTAAATTTTAATATAAAAGATTTTCGATGGAGTCCATATATTCATGAAAGAAGTAAAAAATCGGATAATACGAGTACATTCATTGAGCTCCAATAATTATGCAAGTGTTGAAGCAAAAGCAGTCTGCAAATAACTGAGTGTTCGCAAAAGTACATACCTAGCAACTATGCCCCGCGTTCACACCGTGTTTCCGAATAAAACATCAGCGTCAGTATTTGGCACGTGAGAGTCAGAGCGATCGAGAGGCGAGGAGCGGTCGTTTTCTTATCCGGCGGGCATGGGGACGGACGGGACGTGAAGGCCACGTGAGAGGCGGCTGAGGGCACGTGGAGAGGGTGAGATAGGCGAATGAGAGAGCGAAGAAATCCGCATCCGCCAATTGACGTGACCCGCAGCGCGTGGATTTCTGTTTCGCTTTCCAGTTCCTTCTTCCGCCCGCCCACCGCCCACCCGAACTCCTGTCGTTTTCTCCTCCCTCTGCGTCTTCGTTGGGTACGTCGCCTGACAGCGACCATAATGTCACCCCTCCACGTCCGAGGACGCTTGACTATATCGCATCACGCGACGCTAGCTCCAGTTGGTGGCTGGTTTAGTGTCTGCCAACAACACCCTGCATGCATCTCCACGCGTCCCACAAGGCCACAACTTCGTCATATCATATCTTCTAATCTTTTAATTAATACGGTCTTTAATCAATAAATATAAACTTGATGGATTGTTGATAGCTAAGATAAAATGATATTGAAATAGAATTTTTTTACTTTTCAAAAGCAATTTTTTCATTCTAAAAAATAACTCTATTAATATTATTCATTTCCAATACAATCTTTTTCAGTTTTATTTTTTCATTCTCAACAAACTTTCATCCTAAATTCTCATCACCGTAATATCTGAACAGCCCCAGGAGGCATGTTTAAATGAAAAAGAAATATGGGAATAATGAATTTTTGAAACATTTGTGGATCATATATTCACATGGTAGAATAATTAAACACATTAAATAGTTAGATAACAAATATTGCATCTGTACTTCAAATTTATTTTTACTGTAAAAGTTTTATTACAATATAATGCAGTTGACCAATTTTATCTTTTAGGCCATTAAAAGTTTTCTTGCCAAAAATTAAATTTATTTGTAGTGAATAATTTCTCGTAAATTAGACTCTCTCGGTCGGTTCTGTCCCTAGGCTTCCACATTTTTACTTCTGGCTCTAACTCAATTGGAGAATATCAATACTCATAACTTTGAATAATGTTCAATACTTTATATGAATATGACATTACAACAAATTTCCCTAAATGGGGCCATTCTTTCTGTTGTACATAATATTAATTTGGTTGCATCTACTTTCATTTGGCTGCAAACACTTGCATCAAATCAAATGGTCTCCCACTTGGCTACTTATTAGTGGTGGCATATGAATAAATGCATCCATTTTTTTTACATTAATCGCATGCATCCAGTGAAATTTTGTTTCATGAAGAATGAGCTCCATGGACTAGTCTCCTAATTATATGCGCAGACTTAGGCGTTGATTGATCTGCCCCGGATTATTAGTTGATAGTGATAAGTGGCTGAAATAAAAATAGCAATATTTGTTTAATGTAGAGCGAAAAATAATCCGAAAATTGGTAGGTTTGTTTGAGGGTAATTTGCAAATATACCCATATATTTTGATCAAAATTGCAACTATATAGTTTCAAAAATTATAAATTTCCCTATATAGTTTAACCATAATTGCAAATAACCCTCACATTATTATAACATCGCCATGGAGTGGATATATTTACAAAAATATGCAAATTATTTTCGTGTATTTGCAATTTTAGAAATTAAGTTATATATTTAATTTTTGCAAATAACCCCCACATAGTTTAATCATAATTGTAAAAAATCTCATGCCATGATAATACAGTAACGTTGTCACAACGGCGTGGGGTTATTTATAATTGTGGTTAAATTATATGAGAGTTATTTGTGATTTTCGAAACTATATAAGTATATCTGCAATTTTGATTAAACTAAGTGGGTACATGTGCAAATTTTCTATTTTGTTTGATATAGCTTAAGTAAAATGTTGAATAATAGGTAAAATACTAAAATATGCTTATAAGTTTTAACTTTAATACATAAAATATTTATCAAGATTTGCAATTAAAATTTTTATTATAATTTAAAATTTTACTTTGATAAATAAATAATAAAATATTTTAAATAAAATAGATAAATTTTACACGTAAAATAATGATTAAAATATTTATATTTTTATCTAAAAGAATGAAAATAAAATTGTATAAAAGGTAATTTAAGTATTTATGAAGGTATAAACTAGTATTATTTTAAGAAAGATACACATAATTATAAGATAAAATGAAAATTGATAGTTTTTCAATGATTGTATAACATTTAAAATGATATTCAAAAAATATAAAATTAAATAAGTAACTCAAGAGCCTATAGCTTATCTACCAAAATAGGCAAATAAGACCTCTTATGTAGATGTTATAAGATATATTAAGGCTTCTACTTTATAAGAAATAAGCTATAAACACCTAAAACGAGCACAACCAAACAAAATTCTAGTAAACTTTTTTTTTAATTTCAAAACTCTAGTAAACTATGCAAAACACGAATTTCCAAAATATCGGTGGTCTTTTTAAGGAAATTGGACTTAGAGCTCGTTTGGTATTTGTATACGAGTGGGAAACTATGGGAATGAGTGTAAGCATGTTTCTCAATGATTATTTTTTTCACTTTTATCCCTACATCTCAATTATTTTTCCTTCAGACAAGCTCAGTTATTCCAATTATACCCTTATCATTTTCTATCAAACATATAATTTTTAAAATATTTCATTTCTTATTTTCCACCCCATCCCACAATACCACAAAAAATTAATTGCCTAACATCCCCTAAAAATTGAAATAGAAGGAGATTATTGTGGTAAATACATGTCAAATTTTACATTGAACGGTGAAAAAATATAGATAATAAAAAAGATAGAATGCTATGAATTAGAAAATAGAAAGTAGAACTGGTATTGTATTGAGATGAAGAAAATTCAAATTTTTATAAATTTCAAGTCCAAAATAAATGAACAGGCTGCAAGAATAAATACTAGTTTATAAAAATAAAAATTAGGGGTGTGTTTAGAAAGTGATAAAATTTTTGGATAAAAAGTTTTTGTTGTAAAAATTTTTTAAATGAAAGAAAATGATGTAATTTGATAAAATTAATTATGAGAAATAAAGGTAACAAAGTTAAAATAGGTAGAAATGGTTGAAAATTTTGATAATTTGTATAGAAAGATAAGAAGAAATAGTTAAAAATAGGATAATTGTAGAAAGTTACAAGTTTTATTTTAAAATAAACATACAACCTAACGATTTGCTATCAGATTTATATGACAGTTATAACAAGCGAGGAGGGAACATGTACAGATGGGTAAACAGTACCCAATACAAGAAAAGGACCTCTATCTGTATGTATCAATTTGCGTCATGATGTTTTTACAGCAATCTGAAGTTAGTTGCAAAAGGTTTTATCACTGAAAATATAACTAAAAAGTTATTTTGGAGACATCCTTTGTATCATTGACTTGTAACACTTCTATAATCTTTTCTTCGGTTTTGAGCAGTAGTAATTATTTATGTAGCTAATGAGTATATTTTGCCAATAAAAAATTAGAGTATTTTGCAAAAAAAAAAAAAAAAAAGTTGTTGTTAAGCCTCCTAAAAATATCCTTCAAAATGTTGATATCGCAGTGACAGGTGATAATTGTTGCATTTGAAGAGAAACAAACGTTTTTTCAATCTTATAATGGTGGGGCCATCATGTTGGTCTTATTAGTTTGAACTTTGAAGGTATTAGTGGTGGGTGCTATCATGTCGATCGCCGGTCCCGCTCATCGAGCTATGGCCACTTATTTCTTGTACTGCCAACTCCTGCACAACAAAATTTTACTTTCTGATGCTATAAATACCACCCACCTCTTCCTTCCTTTCTCGCCGAGAGAAATCAATATCTCCTCTAATTCAAAGCCTCGAACGGGCAACCCAATATCCTAAGATGCTGCATGTGTCTGCATTTGCACCTGCACCTGCACCTGCCTCTCTCTCCCTCTCTCTCCAACTACCTCCTTGCGTGCAGGTGCGGGTGTAAGTGCAGATAAATACCATCTTGGCTAATTCTCTATTCCCGACGCATGATATATCTGATGAAGATCCAGTTCCAAACTTCCCCACGAAATATATATTGCATACCAAAGGTGAGCTCGTACACTTCCTTAATTCTTGCAAAGATACTGGTTTTTCGTTATCATGTAAGTTTCAAAAATCATTTGATGCAGTGAAATTGTGAGTTGCAAGAACACACACTCTCTCTCTCTAAAAGGGAGAAGGAAGTCACGATGCAGCTGGACCTGCTTCAAAATTTTTTGACGTGTTTTATGGCTTAAAAAACTGTCAACTATCAATTTTGAGCGGAGATATCGGCGCGTAATTAAACTGCATATCATGTCATCCGAGCGGCAGAAAGAAAATGTGCGGATGACGCGGCTGAAAGAAAATGTGCGACCGTTGAAGCCAGCTGCTGCACCGCAAACATGACCGTACTCCGCAGGTGAAAAGCGTTGTCACGGAAGGTAAATAAAAGTGATGCTCTCCGTTCCGGGCCACAAAAGTGACGCTCCTCTAAAAAAAATGTCTGAGAAGGTTCAGCCTCTGCCCCGATGACAGGCTTGAGTTGACAGGTTTTTCCCGGGCGTGAAAAGTATTAGCAAAAGGGGTGAGTTGACAGGCTTAATTTTTGAGTCAAGCATGCATATATCCTGGACAGCTGATTTTTTTTTTTTCTGAATATTTGCTTCAATTCTTTAGCAAATCCAACGATATATATCATTCTTAATCGCTAACTGCACATGCGATTATTAATCTTGACCTTGGAATGGGAGCACCCAATCTTCTACAAGTTCCCCTTTCTATTGGGCATCGCATAAATGCCATCTTTCTATTTAAAGATTTAATTTTAGGACACAATATTAGTCGCCAAGTGTGTGAAGTATCATTAATTAATTCCATTCAGATCGATTGGCTATAACAGTACTCCACCTTTTCGCACACATTAATTTCTATATGTACTGTACATATTTCTAATTTTTTAATCCAGTGCTGCCAACAACACCAATTTTCAGTCTATAAATGACTAAAATCTGATTCGATCCAATTTATTTATTATTTTCAAAATTATTTATGTCGGAAAATATAAAAAAACATTTCTATTTAAAAGTTCAATGATCATGGAAGAAAAGATTTTCTCTCATGTAAAAATTGCAAATTAGTTTCAATTTATTAATTACTGCAGCTATTTAAATCATCTTGAAACTTAACTTAATTCGGTACTGATGGATGTGTTGCAAATACTGTGGGCGGAATAAATGTCTTTCTACTTTTTATGTTGGATCTTCCATTTAGCATTACGAGTCTTTCAAGACTCCAGCAAAGGGACAAGTACCTACACTGAACATTGTCCTTATATATAAAGCGTAGTTTGTAAGTGCGATATCAAAAATCAACATTTTACAACATGATTTCATGCTCAAAGATTAATATTTGTTCCAAAAAACTAATTAGCGAAAAAATATAATTAATCTCTACAGTCTAAGCTTTTAGGGACAATATAATATGACGCCCATTGCAAAATAAGACATTTTAGAAATAATTTAAAGAATATTATTGGTAAAATTATCTTTTTTATCTGTGGGGGAGGGGGGAGGGGCGGTTTAAAACCCTCAACCCTGTGGCACCTGGCCATCATGTGCTGCCAACAAGACAAGCCCCGGGGCACGCTAAAATTATCTTTAATTTTATCAATAATTAAAATGAATATGGCTACACGCTACAGAAGTTCTCATACGTGTGCAATCGAGTTTTTCAACCAAAAATATATTTAGCTCATAACTTAACACTCAATATTATTTGCAACTAAATATAGATTACTGGATTTGCAAGTATATGCAATCAAATTTGGCTGCAAATAATGTTTAAAGTAGTGAATATCAAAGAAATGATAGCATTTGTTTCTATGTCACCATTAATATGCAGCTTAGGTAGCCATTTCAATTGCTTCTATGACTAAAAATTTTTTAAGGCTCTATTTGGAAATGGGAAAAGAAATTTTTTTCCCTACATTCTACACTCCTTTTAATGTGATGTGGCATCTAATTATTTTGCTTTTCAATCATTTTCATATCTTCTCATATAATTATTTTATTTATTTTAATTTTATTTTCTTTACTTCTATTTATTAACCTAATTATATCGCATAATTCTCGCACTTTTCAAATCTTTTTTCTGTAATTTTTTTTTCCACTATTTTTTTATCACCTCCATACCAAATGGATTAATATAAACCTTTTAGGATCAACTTATGTTAAACAATGTCAGTATCAAGAGTAAGATTTTTTCTCCTCCTACAAACATAATAGAATTGGTTTTGGATGAAAAAAATAGATGAGTAAGAGTTGTTACTGGAGGTGTGTATGTATGTATATATCAAATCATATATTGAAAGATGAGAAATATAGCCGAGGTGAGGAAAAATGAGATCACTACATACAAGGAAATGGGAGCTTGTATTAGTGATGACAAAAGTAATAACAAAAATAGAAAAATAATCCAAATCTCATTCTATTTGATAATGCTAAATAGTTTGTAAAGGCTATATTTTCAACAATTGAAATTTTTTTGCTAAAATTTAAAATTTGGTTATTGAAGAAAATTTTAGTTACAAATCATCATACATCATGTAGCAACTTCTAAGAATAAATTTGGTTCTCAATAGTTTACAGTTTTCATATTTAGGCAACCAAAGTTTATGTCAGAAGTAAAATCATTATCGCTAGTAATGAAAATATTTCTTGCCTATGAGAGGATTACCATAGGTAAAAAGAAATTTTCTTACTTATAAAAATTCATCATAAGTAAGAGAAATTTTCCCTCTTTCATATACATTTTCCTTTGTAATAAAGAATTTTTGGTTATTAAAAGTTGCCAAAAACTAACTTTCTTCAAGAGAAATCAAGTAGTAAAAAATTTTAGTAACAAGTTTCTTTTAATAAAATGACACTAAAGTATAATTACTGGTATTCCTAATTAGTATTTTTCGGGAAAAATAATTGCTAACATTCTATTCTAAAATATCGATTTTGTTAATGTAAGAGTTTCCATTGCTATGATCCAACCTAAATTTGTAGTCAACTGTTTTCATTGCGTTAGATAAATATTATTCATTAAATTAGATTGTCGTGTATTCAATTGAATATTCTCTAGCTAGTTATTGGTAAAACTCATGGCTGTCAAACATCTGATACAAAAATGAATTAATAAAAATACCTAGTCAGTTTACAGGCTGTTCCCTTAATTTTACTGTCAGCCTATTCACATTAACAAGATGATTATAGAAATTCAGGGAATGTAGTTGAGACTGTCGACGTATAAGTGAAGGAATTAGTGTCAATGATAAGATCGACATGCTAATTAATTGATGCAACCGATCGACCACATGCTACGTATTTGTGCATGTGAATGATACTTTTGTTATTGTTTAGTTTAGCATTTATTATCACTATTATTTTAAGTAAAATGTTTACAAGAATCTCGTTTTGATGTGGTGTGTTTTACAATAGGAAAATAAGTGTAATACATATATGTATGAAGAAATATTTGCATATATGTAATCTGAGGCGGACCTACGGCATGCATTTGATGAGTTGTGGAAATTTGACATGAACGAATTATGTTATTATTTGAGAGGGGACTATGTAAAAATAAAATAATACTTTGAATTACTTTTCGAAACTTTATGGGAAATTATATAACTTTCGAAATTTCAGTGGTGCATCTGCCCCAAACTCTATTTAGATCCCCCTAAATTGTCTATGTAATCTCCTTATATAAAGAGCTTATTAATTATAAAAACTTGACTATATCAAAATCAGCAATATTATTTATTGGACGGTGCTTCAGTGTTGTGGATATGTCTGAAGTTTTCAATATGGTTGTACTATTTGACCCCACTTCGATGATTAAATTAAAATTTAATTAACTCATTTTGTTCAAAATCATTTACTTTATTATGTTACCGATAAATGTTCCTATCAAGGTTTTAGATGAGTCATACTTTCTTAAAAATATCTTTAATCATATGAGAAATATAAAAAACATTTAGATTTCTATGGAAAAATTTATTGGAGTGCTTTGATAATTTAGAAATTATTTATATATAAGAAGAACATTTTAGAAAGTGCAGATGTTCAAGTAATAGTTTTAAATTATATATAAACCAAAAAAATTTATTACATAAAATTTAAACTTTTTAATTTTATCAAATGACGCCCACAAATATCCAATTTGCATGAAATTAAATTTCTCAGTTAAACAAATAATTTTAAATGCAATGAAAGGATTGAATTTTAATCTAACTTTAAAGGTGAACTTAAAATGATATAACATTAGTAAAATCTTCAATGTTTTCAGCAACAAATATATATGTATATATATTGTTTCCTTTTCCTTCTTTATTTTTATATATTTCTCTCGGAACCGAAAAGTCACATTGAAGCTTCGACTTTTAGCAACGAATGAGATTCTTTGATAATGCTAAGCTTTCCGCCGCAGTCACCGTCAGGTGAATGAACCTTCCGGTTAGGATGTTGGTTTTAGTCTGTAGGACATGCTACCTACAGCCATCATCTAAGGCATCATCTGATGGAATAATTAGGATTCCCATCCTGTGTACCTGGGTGCACTTAGCTTTAGTGCACCTAGGTGCACTAAAACTATTTTAATTTATTTTTTTATTGTTTGAAAATATTTTTATACAAGTGTTAATATAAGTATACTTAATACGTATATCAATTTTTACCATTTTTGTAGTATTTTAGATATTTATTTTTTATTTTTAGAAATGAGTAGCATTTTAGGTAATTTAAAATTATTAAAATCTATTGATTTTCAAAAATAAAAAATAAAAATCTAAGATACTCCAAAAATAGTAAAAATTAATACATATGTTTAATACATTTAGATTAACACTTGCATAAATTTTTTTTTTTTTAAAAGTTAATGCACCCTGAAGTTAAGTGCACCTAGGTGCACCGAATAATGGTCCAGTCGACGTTCCGGGTCAAAGTGAGATATTGACAGATAGCTAGCTAGTGAGATTCTTGGATGATATTTTATGATGTGACTTGGTTGAGGACATACCACCGCAAAAATGCACATCTTTTTTATTTTTTAGGTTTCGAATCCTAACCATAAAAGACTGTTTTTTTTTTTTTTTTAAGAGATCCATGGAATACTGTCGCCCGCAGTTTTTTAAATCATTCAGTAAAATTATAGTTTATAGGTGTACTGATGGTTTCACAAACTTTCAATATTGCTTACTCTATACATACCTATGATTTTATACAATCGGACTAGTTAGCCCACATCAAAATATCCATTTACAACAATTTTTTAATTTTTTTTACACACTTATTTATCTATGCGTATTTAACATATAAACCAAGTTTTAACATTTTTGGATGTATATATATTGTTTTTAGATTTTTAAAAATAAGGGTATTTTAAAAATATATATACACATAGATGTTTTACGATCTCAAAAAAATAGATAAACATATTCAAAAATGGTAAACTTAGTTTATATGTTAAATATACTTAGATAAATAAGTGTGTAAAGAAAAAAGTAAAAAAATTATTGTAAATGGATTTTTTGAGGTGGGCTAAGTGAGACATTTGCTTAGCCGGGCTAACAGGATCACTCCTCTATTTGATTTTCATATGCGAAGTTGGTTTTATGTGCTTAATTTTATATAGTTTTTATTTTTTAGGATCGATAATTTTTTATATTTAGATTATTAGTGAAAATTATCTCAGTTTTTTTTTTTTTGGAAATTTGGTGTGAAAGTAGAAATCCACATGATGATGATTGAAGATTATTGGATTATTTATAAAAAGTAATACCTACTAGATGGTTGACGTCAGTGTGGATGAACGTGTATATGTTAAAGAGAGCTTGGCTTCAACTAACAGATTAGACGATAAACTAGGGGTGTAACTTGGTCCGGGTAGGTCCGGGTAGGGGTCGACCCTACTCTTATCCTATTTTTAAAAACTCCTACCCTACCCTATTTGAGGCCGGGTCGGTTCTTGGCATACCCTACCCTATTTTTTCGAGTCCGGGTCGGTTTCGGTTCCGGTTCCAAATTGGTTCCACTAAAATAATGTTAGCATGCTACCAAAGATAACTGTTTATGAAGCTAGAATTTAGATAGTTAAAAAATTGTAAATAGAAATGAACAAACTGTTAGATTAGTTCTAAACAATTGCAATATATTCATAATGTTCGTATCTTCTACTACCAAACAAGATTACAAGACCATCATATAACACAGCCCCAACGAGACAAAAAATCGAACCTCAAAAAGGTGTAAAGAGACTCACCTTTGGATCATGATAATCACATTATTGGTTGTTGCTACTGCTGCTTCTTCTAATTTCAACGTCTCCAACACGAGAAGAAAAAACTAGTAATGGGAGATTTATAGCAGCCATCTTTCGTCCTAAAGAAGACGGCTATGCAGGCCCTCAACACCATCATCCAGCTCCACTTTGAGAAAACCATAAAGAAGAAGAGGGTCGTCGATCTCCAGAAGAAGGAGGTTTGGAAGTTCTTCCATGTCTCCTTCCTCTTCCTAGACTCATTTTGGCCACCCAGGCCCTGCCGCCCAAGCTCCAATGTCGCCACTGCTGGATCCCTATCGGCCTCCTCTCCCTCTCGCACCTCATCTTCTACGTCTCCGTCGCGTAGACGCTCCGCTGCATCAATGGCTTCAAGTACCAGCTCATTCTGGGCCTCGCCACAGAGCACCTCAAGCAGCTGAGGATGAGGAGCGGCGTCGGGATAAAAGACGAGGAGGATTTCGAGATACATTATCAAGAGCCGTCAGAGAGCTACTTCGGTGAGTTGAGACCAAGATCGAGAGAGAGCGAGAGAAACAGAGAGATAGAGATCGAGATCGATAGAGAGAGAGAGAGAAACAAAGAGATCGAGATCGAGATCAAGAGAGAGGAACAGAGAGATCGAAATCGAGATTGAGTGAGAGAGAGAGAGAGAGCAAGCTTGGAAGGGCACTACCGAAAGGGAGACAGGAGACGGGAGTCGAGAGTCGGGAGCCGGGAAGTGACGATGCTGAAAAGGGGAGGGAGAGAAAGAGAGAGAGAGAGAGAGATTAGGGATGCTCAATGCCAGTGAAAAATCGAGAAGGGGAAAAGCGGGAAAGGCCGGAAGGGTTTTAGCAACTTATGATGAGAAGGACCTTATATATGAGATCGAAAATGCCAAGGGGGAGAGAAAGAGAAGAGGAGCAGCACCGGAACCAAAGGGGGAGAGAGAGGAGAGGCGATGTAGGCGGCGGAAGAGGAGAGGGACAGAGGAGCAGCGATCTGTGCTGTGGGAGATGGAGAAAGAGAGAGAGAGAGAGGAACAGGCAACCTCGACGACAGTCAGAGAGAAGCAGCCAGCGGCCCGGCAGCGCGTCGAGGGAGAGAGAGAAGAGGAGCAGCACCGGCACCAAGGGGAGAGAGAGAGAGAGAGAGGAGACGAGAGGCGGGACGGCGGGAGACGAGTGGGAGTGCGGGAGAGAGGGTAGATTTTTAGGGCTTTTAGGTATTAGTTATTTATACTACATATATATTATAATAATATGTGATCGGTTCTGGGTACCCAGCACCGAAACCGACCCTGCCCTAATTCGAACGGGTAATTTAACCCGTGGAACCGAACCGACCCTATGGTTAGGATTTTTGGAACCGACCCTACCCTAAATAGGGTACCCAGCAGGTCAACCCGCGGGTACCCGGACCAAGTTGCACCCCTACCCTTAACAGCACCGATCCTTTTTCCTAAATTAGTTCAGGTTGAATTTCACACCATGTTAAGGAACGTAAGCCAAACTAAACAAGGTTTCATAGAAAAAACTTCAGTGTAAACCAATTATACGGAAGTGTAACACCTAAGAAATTTAGTAACATGGAAGCTCCCAAAAGAAAAAAAACTCAGCCAAAATGGAACTTGTGCAACTAGAATATATATATATTTTTTGAGATTTATACATCATGACAACTGGTAATATAATAAGTCACATTCACATAATCCTTACACAGCAGAGGGAATTTTACTACATAAGCACCCCACACCAAGTGGAATTTGTAAATACCCCTACATCAAGGGAAAAATTGCAAAATTTACTCATACGGCTGGTTGGGACTCGAATGTTGGTGTGTAGAAGAAAATACCCCAACATGACCATCCGGGCGACACTCGTGTGGCGTGCGACTAGAATATTGAAGATACGAAGATGAGTTACAAAGTTGCAATACTTAGAATTGGACGGGATTAAAAGACTGGAAAGGAAAATGTACGCATATCTTCTGAAACTACCATGCATTTTTATAAAATCAATGCAGATTTGTATCATAAATTAATATTATTTCTCCAATTTCTGAAATCGATTTTTTACCTGGTGAGATCGATGTTATTAAAACTAGTGTCACTATCATAGTTGCTGATTCCACTGGTCCAGCCCAAAGTAGCCAGGACCGGTCGGGCAACCGCTAGTTTCGACATTAATCTGGTTTAAAATTTTAATTACACTAATTTTTTTATCAAAGGGAAAAAACACCACTGTTTTGAGATGAAAGAACATGACGTTTCATGGGAGACATGGTGTTGGATGCAGAGAGAAACGGAAGAACATGATTTTTTTTATGGTTATTGTACGCTCATCCCAACTGATATTTACCAACTGTTAAGTCATTTTTATATTATGCATTTGGAATGATAATTGGATGATAATCTGAGTGATTAAGATTATTTGAATCATATTTTGATTGATTTGGCTTTGTTTATCACAAACATTAATAATTGATCGGTACGTGCAAAAACAAGAAAAATCAGAGCAAAACTCGTACGATTCTTGGAGATTTGAATCATGATGACTAGCACCTAATTAGATTCATGATTTTGAAGAATTACAATAGTCAAAATAGTGGTCAAAGTAACTTAGAATGCGTGCCACTCGAGACCTAAACACTTCTTAGGTCCTGTACAAAAACTCAGAGGAAAATTTGACTGAGCCAAAAACTAACATGACCCAGACCATGTTGGGTTCCACTGAACATAGCCCAGGTTGTGTTGACTTGAGTGCGAAACGGCTCAGACCGTGCTCAGGCCCAGGCAACATAGCCCAGGTTGTGTGATGCACTGGATGCGTAATTCCCAGTCTGCTTTGGATTGTGTGGGCAAGCTGTCTCCTGAAACATCTCAGAGCATCCTAAAGAAAGCTAAAGAAAGCTAGGAGCACGAGAGGAGAGGCGAAGCGACAAGTTGCTTCGAGTTGGTGAGATACCATTGGGGTTCCCTAATCAATAAGCTTTTTTTTTTCTTTCCTTTAGTTTGAATTTCTTGTTTAAAATGGATTTTTTATACAATATTGTTTTGAATTTTATTTTGAACATGATCAACTAAGCCCTTAATCTATGGTAAAGGATGTAGCATGTGTACAATGTATCGAGAATTGTGATTATTATTTATTTATGATGGATATTGATTATTAATTTAATGTCTTATGTTCTTAAATGCTTGCTTGGTGTATGGGTCTTCACTTTAGCATTATTTCTTATATTAGGTGAAAGACTCGAAAGGTGAAAATCTAATATACGATAATCAAGATGCTAAACTGGAAATCTAAGATCATGGCATGATGACCTTGAGAAATCTCATGAACTTACCCAGAACTTAACATATTCTAATTGACTTAATCCCATAAAAACAGGTGGTTAAGAAGATTGGGGTATGCCTTGTAAGTTTCGAAAGAAGGCGCAAGGATAAAATAGGGATGATTCTCATTTAACAATTAATATTCAGATTAAATAACCATACCACGAATCTGTTGCGGTTGTAACATGTGAAATCCTAAAACCCTAGATGCTCTTTCTCTTGATTTTAATCCTTTGCTCTACACTTCTAAACTCTTTCTCTCTTTCTTATTTGCTATTTTCTCTTCTATTCCATTCGACTATCTTGTAGTTATTAATTAAAGTGTTTTAAAAGCAGCATTCCAAGTTCTAGATTCTCTGTGGGAATGACATTTATATATTGCAATCTATGACCCATGGACTTGCTGTGAGAAAGCAAACAAGTATTTTAGTGTCATTGTCAAGGAATTCGATGTTACTTTGAATTTTGCTATTAAAACATTTTTCTTTTTCTATTCGTTCTTTCACTCTGTATATATCTTTTTCTTTTCTGAACCTACTAGTTGTTTTACCCTATCCTTGCTTGCACCTGCATACTTGGAGTTTTGCAAAATAACTAGCTGAGAAACTCTTTACTACTGACCTTAAAATTGAACGCTCTTTCAGGAGAAGAATCCGCAAATACAAAAAGTAGTAATCCTCATAAGAAACTATGGCGGACCATAATAATCAAACCCTGCCACAACAAGAATAGGAGGAAAATCAGGCTAAGAATAATGCTCCTCCGAGAAGAGTAACCCTCATTAATCGGAACCACCTGAACCCTTAAGGCTTTCGATCATGCATAGTGGAACTAGAGATCGATGCGAGAAACTTCGAATTCAATCCAGGGCTTATCTAAATAGTTCAATAGGACCAATTTGTAGGACTACCCTATAAAAATCCTAACATACACATCATTAGGTTCTTGCAATTATGAAATATAATCAAAGTACAAGATATCCCACGTGAGGTAATCCGCCTTCAACTCTTTCCATTTTCTCTTCGTGATTGGGCTAGCGAGTGGTTTTATTCTATGTCACCTAACACTTTCAACACATGGGATGAGCTCTCTACTGCTTTCTTAGAGAAATTCTTTCCACCAACAAAAACTAAGAAAACCAAGGACAAAATCTACTAATTTATCCAAAGAGACGGCAAGACCCTCTATGATGCATGGGAAAGAATGAAATACTTGCAGCGCAAGTGTCCACATCAAAACATCTCTCAATGTTTTATCATTGAGAATTTTTTCAACGGGCTTAATAGACCAACTCAGAGTGTCGACAATTCAGCTGAGGAGGCCGATTCATGTGACTTGCTATGAGGAGGCTCTTGAACTAACGTATATGTCATCGAATCTAAGTATTCTATTCATGCTAAATTGGACAAAATTTGCAAAAAAATTAGGAACCCATAGATCGAGGCTCATTTTTCTCTCAAATTTTGTGTGAAATTTGTGAAGCGTCACACTACACATCTGAGTGTAGCTTTGCTATCCAGGACACCATAAGTGAGCAAGCCAATGTAGCCAAAAAGTAGTACAACGCTCGCTTATATGGTAATCCCTACTCCAATACTTACAACCAGGGATGGAGAAACCACCCAAACTTCTCTTGGACAAACCAGTTAAATACCCAAAATTATCCTCAAAACAACAAGCCACCTGGTATCCCAAGAAAACCTCTCAACCCACCATCATATAAAAAACACAACCAACCTTACCTGTACCACCTCAAGCACAATCTACTAAGTCCATGTTTGAAAATATTATTCCCATACTCAAGAAAAATGATGAAAGAATGGACCAAATGCAATCCCGCATCAAACTACTTGAAAATCAAATTGCCCAACATGTCATCACCTTAGCCCATACCATAGAGATGTGGGCAAACTTCCTAGCCAACCTAATATAAACCTAGGGAACAAGTGCAAGCAGTCACTCTATAAAGTGAAAAATAGCTTGATCCACCTCAACTACCTCTAATTGATGCGAAAATGGAGACCGAGTAGGTACAGAAGAAAAGCGATGAGCCACAACTCGAACCAGTGGTGGAGAAGTCGTACGTCCCACCATCTCCATATCAACCTCCTCTCCCTTTCCCACAAACGCAGCGGCAGGCTAAACTCTAAAAGCAGTTCTAGAAGTTTGACTCAACTCTTAAGAACTTGTCAATCAACGTACCCTTCATCGACATAATCTCTCAAATGCCAATTTATGCAAAATTTTTAAAAGAGATGTTGCCAATAATAGAAAACTTGAGGAGTATGGAACCATTGTGCTAACTAAGGAGTGCAACACCATCTTACAGAACAAGCTACCTGGAAAGCTTAAAGATCCCAAGAGCTCTTCCATCCCTTGTGCTCTTGGGTATGTTTAGATCAGCAAGGCACTATGTGATCTCAGAGCCATTGTAAGTTTGATCCCTTTCTCCATCTATAAAAAGTTGAACATGGGCGATCCCAAACCTACTTCTATGTCAGTCCAACTTGTCAATCGATCAATCAAATTTTCAGTCAGCATCTTTGAAGACGTATCTTTGAAAGTCGGCAAGCTATTCATTCGCGTCAACTTTGTAGTCCTCGACATGGAGGATCGTCAGATCCCAATCATTCTTGGATGACCTTTCTTATCCAACGCTGGAGCCATAATAGATGTCGAGAATGGTCAACTCTCTTTAATAGTTAGAGATTAAAAAGTGGAGTTCAACCTTTCTAAATCTACAAAACACCCATTAACCGACGATTCTTACCTGCGAGTCGATGTCATCGACTCCCCCCAGTTGAAGAAAAAGACAACCTAATGGAGGTATATATCATTCAAAGTGAAATAGTTGAAAATGATAATCCAGAAATTTTTGCTTATGTAGCCCTCTTGGATAAAAGCCCTCTTATTTCATCAACTACCACTCCACAATGCGAGAAACTGGACACAGAGGCCACTTTACTGAATTCAATGCACCTAAAGGAAGAAGCACCTCAGTCGTTTTGTAGGTTAAAAGAAGCTTTGACCACTACCTCAATTATACAACTACTTGATTGGAGCCTACCATTTGAGATCATGTATGATGTAAGCGACCATGCAGTTGGGGCAGTTCTAGGTCAACAGAAGGACAACAAGCCAGTGGTGATCTACTATGCAAGCAAAACTCTGGATGATGCCCAAGTTAACTATGTCACAATTGAAAAAGAATTATTAGCTGTTATTTTTCCAATTAATAAGTTTCTTTCATACCTTGTAGGTTCGAAGGTTATTGTTTACACCAACCATCTTGCAATTTGCTACTTGCTTGCCAAGAAGGAAGCCAAATTGAGGCTGATGCGTTGGATCTTGTTGCTGAAAGAGTTAGACCTCGAAATTCATTATAAGAAGGGTACAAAAAATGTAGTGGTTGACCATTTGTGTAGACTACCATCTATTGAAGAGACGGATCTGACCGAAGACGAGCAAATCAATGAAAGTTTTCCTCACACATTTCTACTCGAGCTAAAGGAAGAACTAATGCCCTAATATGGAGATATTATTAATTATTTGGCCTATAAAATTATTCCACTAGATTTCGGTTACCAGCAGAGAAAAAAGATTTTGACGAACGTGAAACACTACATCTAGGAGGATCCATACCTTTACAAAAGATGCGGCGACGGTCCGATTCGCTGATGTATTCCACATGAGGAAGTACAGAGTGTTGTGCACCACTGCCGTTCCTCACCCTATGGCAGACACATGAGACCCTTCAAAACTGCAATAAAAGTTCTATAATCAGATTTTTCTGGCCTACTTTATTAGAATATGCTAGATCTTTTACACTAACCTACGACAAGTGCTAAAAGACATGAAATATCTCAAAGCGGAATGAGATTGCACTCACAAATATTCTTGAGATCCAACCGTTCAATGTCTAGGGTATGGATTTCATGGGACCATTCCAATCAACATTCAACAACCAGTACATATTCGTTGTGGTCAATTACATAACTAGATGAGTGGAGGCAATTGCTTATCCTATAAATGTCTCACGGGTGGTCGCTAAATTCTAAAAGTGCAACATCTTTACTAGATTCGGCATACCATGAGCAATCATAAGCGACGGAGGAAACCACTTTGCAACAAGCAAATTGAGCAACTGCTAAAGAAATACGGAGTCATACACAAAATCGTCACCGCATACCAACCACAAACAAGTGGCCAAACAAAAATTTCAAATCGCGAGATCAAAAACATTCTTAAAAAGACACACCGAGATTGGTTAACGCAACTTGACGATGCTCTCTAGCCTTATAGAATTGCATTCAAAACCCTGATTAGAACAACATATTTTTTACTTGTTTATAGAAAATCTTATCATTTAGTTATTGAACTTGAGCGTAAAGTATATTGGGCCACTAAATTTCTAAATTTTGATTTGAAATCTATAGGAGAAGGGCGTTTGCTTCAATTGAATGAGCTTAATGAGATCAGAATCGATGGCTATGAGAACTCTAAGCTGTACAAAGAGAAAACAAAATACTAGCATGACAAGCGCATCAAACATAAGATAATTAAATTCAATGATCTGTTTTACTCTTTAACTCACATTTTAAATTATTTCAAGTAAATTGAAGTTAAGATGGTCGGGACCGTTCAAAGTCTTACATGTGTTCCCACATGGAGTTGTTGAAATTTGGAGTGAGGGTATTGGCGCATTCAAGGTCAATGGACAACGACTTAAGCCTTATTTTGCTGTAGAAAGGAAGTTATTGACTCTTTCACTAAAGTCACACTAACCGATTGAACCATTGTAGTTAGCTAAGTACTTTAAACCAAGCAATGTGCGGGAGGCAACTCGAGTTCTTCTTGATTTCAAGGGAGCTTGAGTTTTTCTCTTCTCTTTTAATTTTTTTTTGAAGTTAGATACTTTCTAATTAGAAGCTTCATTGATTTATTTTCGGGGCATAAATGAATGTATGATTCCATTCAAATGGCTCGAAATTTCAACTCATCGCTGCCAAAAAGAGGGAAGTATTCTCACCTTTATTACTTGTCTACATTCACAGCATAGGTTTTTTTGTTCTCAACATTGAGGACAATGTTGTTTTAAGTATGGGAGAGGAATATTTTGATAAAATTCTAATGAGCTAATTATGAGATTTGCTGAAATTCTGATGAGCTGATTACATCTTTGATTTTTTTATTTTCTGATTCTAAGAGCTTAATGATATGATTTTTTTCTACTTTAAGGAGAACTTTGTTGAAACTTCTATTATTTTGATAAAATTCTTGCAATGAAATCTAAGGCCATGGTGAGTTATGTGAAATGATGAAAATTACCTTGAATTTTTGCAAATCCTATAGGTATCATGATAAGATTGAGCGAATGAGTAAACTTTAGTAAGAAGTTGAATCTTTTTTTGAGCATAAATGTGTTAGAAAAGTACCTAAACTTAATATGTTGGACCACTTGATGATCCTTTAATGCTCTAAATTGGTAGATCTGTTTTCTCTGAAAATCTTACAGCAATTCTCCATGATTTGTCTTAAATCATTTAATGGTTGGTAATTTCATACACATGAAAATCTAATTTTAATTGAAAGATCTCCAACACCAATATTTAACTTGACTTGTGTGTAGAAAAAGATCAAGACATTCCTTTGTTTGGAATTTTAAGCTTACTTTTAAGCTTGAATAAGATATTATTGTTTGAACAATAATTCCTGCATAATTGAATCAATTGCAAAATTGTTTGAACCGAAAAGCATAATAGGAAAAAGGGTAAACCACACCACTTAATCTAATAAATGACTCTCTAGATATCCTGAAATATGATGAGGAGAGTTATTTATGAAATGACTCTCTAGATATCCTAAACTATGGTGAGGAGAGTTGTTTGTGAAAAAGGACTCCCTAGATATCTTGAAATACGGTGAGAGGATGCCGGAATTTGTTCAAAAAAATTGATAAACCAGGAGTAAGAATAGACTGGTAAGAAGAAAAAGCAACAAGTGTGGGGGAGAGGTCTAATTCCTTATTGCATGAAAGACTCAAAACGATTTGAAAGCAAATTCAATTATGTGGATTCTTGAGAACCATGATTAATTTTCATCCTATTAAGAACTCATGATTCTATAAGTCGTTAAAATAATTTCACCGCAAGTGCACAGGTCGTAGATTATAGTATATAAGTTATCAATCCATAGAGAATTTGGGACTATAAAATTTGCATTTAAATGCTTTTATATCGAATATAAAGATAATAAGGTGAATAAAATAGAATAGAAAGTAGAAAAGCGAGAAGGGAAAATAAAATAGAAAGCTAAAACGAGTATTAGAAAACAATGATGCTAGTACCTAGGGTCTAGGATTTTACATGCGTCTTTTGTAACGGATAGTGGTATAATTATTTAATCTGGATATTGTTTGTTAAAGGAGAACAAATCCTAATTTATCTTTGCACCTTCTCTAACCTACAAGGTGTACCTTAATTTTCTTAACCACTTATTCTCATGAGATTAAGTTAATTAGAATCCATTAAGTTCCGTGGCTTGTTCATGGAATTTCTCAAGGGCATCATGCCTATTCTCATGGTCTTAGCTTTTCATATTTAATATCTTGATTATCGTATATTAGATTTTCAGCTCTCGGTTCCATCACCTAATAAATTAACAACAATATTTATCATAAATAAATTAAAATTACATACCACGCTACATTGTACACATGCTACATCATAAATCTTAGATTTAGGATTTAGCCAAGCATGTTTAAGTTCAAAATAAAATTAAAATTCAAACCTACCTTAAACAAGACAACTAAAATTAAAAAGGAAAAGAGAAAGAAAAACTTATTAGTTTAAAGCCTCGATAGTGTATCGGCCGATCCACGCAACTCACTGCTTCGTCTCTCGCCCTATGCTCTCCGCTTTCTCACCACCCATTGCTCTCGCTCTCTCAATTTTTACTGTCCATCCCCACTTTTCTGGAAATCGCCTCCTCTATTTATAAGGGTGTGGCAGCTCCCTTCAAGGTTGCATAACCCCTCTGCTGCGACTTAATCCTTTCAAGCTTCTAACGTAAAAATTCTGTTGCACAATATTGATGCATCCAATTCAAATCCGTGCATGGATAGGCGGTGATTATTTCTAACCGTTGAATATATTTGCATGTCATGCTTGGACGACGCTTGATCTAATTAATATAAATTGGACGGCTAGATATATGGACGGTGAAGATCAGGCGGTGCCTTGATTTGGTGCTGATCTGCTGGGTAATTGACAGCTTGGGTAAAAGTGGATGGTTGATCTTAAGCGATGTATACGAATGGATGGTTAATATTAGCTGTGGAATGCATGGCCGGATGGACAGCTGGATCTGGATTTTTGGACAGCCTGGATGGATCGATTAGAGCTGATTCTGAAAAAATATGGACATGAACAACTGGTTAAAAATTTGATGGACGGTCGGATGTCTTCTAATCTCCATGATCAAGGGTGGTCATGCGGCTGATCAGCATGGATTGGCGTGTTCTAGTTTGGTTTCATTATAGCCTGGATATTTTTTGGGACCCACAGCTGGGATTTTGCTAATTGATCTGACGGTGGATTAATATGGGCAGTAGGTCCCGTGACTTGATGGGGGACCCTCAATTTGAAATTAAACCCTTGGGTCGCTGGATTTGATGGAGATTAATGGAGTTGATTTTCTGTATAACTTACATATAAATGGACCGCTGAGATAAATACTTGCAAAATAAAATTTTAACTGTTAATTAAAATTCTGCCCAACTCATTTTAATGGTTAATAAATATACATTAGATATATCTCAAACCTATTTATTTCCATAGCAATAAATATTTTTAATTTCATTCTTAAATATCAAACACCTTTGATTTTATAGCAACGAATAAAAATATAATTTCAAGTTAAAAGATCATGAAATTATTTAAATAATTTGAAATTAATATTTAATACCTAATTTTTGCAAAAATATCTTTTAAATCAAATTTCACATTAAACTCAATTAATTACCCACAAAATTGGCACAAAAATATTCATAAAAAATATTTTTAATCCACAATTATCAAAGAATTGGATATTAAACAAGACATGTTATGTATGAGCATTATTCGACCATTGCTATTTAAGTATTATGCCAAGTATAGGTAAATGATTAAGACAGGAAAGGAAGAATGCATCTAAGAGGAAAGAATTATTGAATTTTCTTAAATGATTTATAAACAGAGGTAGTAATAAGAAGTATACAGAGTTTATCAAGTTAGAAAGGAAATTTTATAGGGATATCTAATAAGTGTTATGTTTGGAATTTATGATTCAACATTCTTCATGAGTTTTTACTTTACTTTGCATCTGAATTTTATGACTTACAATTATTCTAAAGTTTGCTTGAGGACAAGTAAACATTCAAGTGTAGGGGTATTTGTTAGGTCACTTTTATTTATATATTTGGAATGATAATTGGATGATAATGTGAGTGATTGAGATGACTTGAATTATATTTTAATTGATTTAGCTTTGTGTACCACAAAACACTTATAATTGATTAGGATGTGCAAAAATAAGAGAAATCGGAGCAAGACCCATGCAATTCTTGAAGATCTGAATTGTGATAACCAAAACCTACTCATCTTGATAATTTTGAAGAATTAAAAGGAGGCAGAACAGTGGTCAAAGTAACTCGAGACCTAAGATCTTCTTGAGTCCTGTACAAAAATATGGAGGGAAATTTGATTGGGCTAGAGACCAACATAGCCTGGGCTATGTTGAGTTGAGTGCAACATGACTTAGACCTTGTTGTGCACTGGATGCGCAATTACTCATCCGCTTTGGACTGTGTGCTCAAGCTATCTCTTGGAACCCCGATATAAACACCTCCTAGGAACGTCCCAAAGCATCCCAGAACGTGGTTAGAGCTTGGAGTGTGGTCTGGGAGCTAAAAAAGGCAAAGAGCACAAGAGGAGAGGCGAAGCGATGAGTTGCTTGGAGCTGTCGAGACACCATTGGGGCTTCCTAATCAATAAGCTTTTTTTTTCTTTCTTTCATTTAGGGTGTGTTTGGTGATGAATAGAACTTTTAATGAAAAATTTTAGAGAGTAAAAGTTGTCAAATGATATGATATAATAGGGGTAATGATAAGTAGTAAAGATGATAAAGTTAAAATAAATAGGTTAGTTGTGTGGATAGTTGTGTAGAAATGATTGAAAAGTAGGGTAGTTGTATAAGAAAATGTGAAAAAATGATTAAAAAATATGATAGTTGTGGAAAGTAAAAAGTTTTAGATTAAAAATTTTTAACTTGACATTTTCTATCAATTGCCAAACACACCCTTAGTTTGAATTGCTCATTTAAGATGGATTTTTTATATATAATATTATTTTAAATTTTATTTTGAACATGCTCAGCTAAGCCCTTAATCTATGGTGAAGGATGTAGCATGTGTACAATGTAGCGAGAATTATGATTATGACTTATTTATGATGGATATTGATTATTAATTTAATGTTTTGTATTTTTTAATGCTTGTTTGGTGCATGAGCTCGTACTTTAGCATGATTCTATATATTAGGTGATAGAACCGAAAGGTGAAAATTTAATATACAATAATCAAGATGTTAAACCTGAAAATATAAGGCTATGAAAATAGACATTATGACCTTAAGGAAACCCATAAACTTCCACAGAACTTAATGGATTCTAATGAACTTAGTCCTATGAAAATTCGTGGTTAAGAAGATTAAAGTACACTTTATAGATTTCAAAAGAAAGTGCAATGATAAAATAGGGATAATTCTCCTTTAATAATTAATATCCGGATTAAATAACCATACCACGAATCCGTTGCAGTTGTTGCATGTGAAACCCTAAAATCCTAGATGTTTTTTCTCTTAATTTTAATCCTTTGCTCTATACTTTTAAACTCTTTCTCTCTTTTTTATTTGCTATTTTCTTTTCTATTCCATTCAACTATCTTTTAATTATTAATTAAAGTATTTTAAAAGTAATATTCTAAGCCCCGAATTTTTTGTGGGAACAATATTTATATATTGCAATCTATGACCCGTGCACTTACGATGAGAAAGTAAAGACCAACTAAGCACTAAGACATTCATACAAATTTCTAATTTAACCCCTACAATGGATGCTCCCATACCACTAGGGGAGACAACTGCCACCAATCTAAACTATGCAATTTTTACAGCTTCTGTGACTTGAACCCATGTCAGTACTATGACAGAAATGGGGGTTACCAACAAGACAAGGCCTCATTGGCCCATGCCAACAAAAGAACATGATTTTTTTTCGATAAGTAACAGAAGAACATGATTAATTCAATATAATTGAGAAATGGTTTAAATAATGATGGTGGTGGTTGACAATCAGAATATGGAAGAGAATAATGATAGATGCAGGATTGCATGCTAATTCCCACAAGTTTCTCTTGATGACCTTGAATGTGACAATTGCTTTTCCAATCGGGATCTTATTGTTAGATATTTTGGGTTCTCCAAGTTGCACCAAACAAAAAGTTGCAGCACTGTTGCTTTCGTTTTAAGTGCTAGCCTCATGATCTTGACCTCGAATCCGACGATTAATTTTACAAATCGGATTGGACTATTAGATATTTAATTTGCACAATAAAGTAAGATGTTTTTGGCTGCACATATAGGATCATCAACCTATAGTAACAACATCATGTATTTTATAATGTTTACATTTTCAACTTTTTTCATTTTTATGCCAGCGCACATGCATTTATTTCATTTACTAAATTGTATCATTTTTGTTCTTATTATATATTTTTAACAAAATCGAAAATAAAAATCTTTACCACCTTTCATGAGAGAGTGAGATGGGTGAAAAAATTTTGATTTTTAAAATTTTGTAAAATATATATAAGAATTCAAAAAGGATCAATTGCAATTGGTATATATAAAATAAATACACATGGCTTGTATAAAAGATATAAGATATAAAATATACAAGGTTATTATATAACTAAGTAACATCCATGCATTCAAGATCATGATCCATACATATAAGGGTGCCGTTTCAGTGTAACCCAGGTTATATTGAAGTTTCTCATGAAACCTTGTGAATGAGACTCATTTTGATGATAAAACTCAAACAATCATTCACACACGCTGTTTTTATCATGGGAACTGATCCCATACGGTTAATTGTATGGGGATAGGCATGCAATCAATTAAATGTTCCCAACAAATACTTTTAATTTTTTAATTATTCTGGACTCCACTTCAATAGGTTCATATAAATTATTTAAAAAATATTTAGGATTATTTTTATGAGCGTTTTAGATTTTTAAGCGTATGAAAATCTATTAAAAATCCAAACATTCGTACAGATAAACCTAAAATTTTTATAGGAACCTATACAAGTAGGGCCTACAAATGAGTAAATTTTTTTAAACAAAATACATGTAAGGCCCCTATGCACTTGGCTACATGGGATTAGTTTCCTATTATCATGGGACCAAAAATTATCTTCATCATCTGTTCTCAAAAAAAAAAAAAAAAAAAAAAAACCTTAATCATCAGTGTGAATGGACTACATTCGCTTAAAAATGTATTTATATGTAAATTATGAAAAATTATTACATCCATTCTCATATGCATTAGAATATAATAGTATTTTATAAAATTATTTATTTATATAAAAAGGATGTTTTTAAAACATTTAAATGCTTAGAAAAACCTCTACATTTTTTTTATGGAAAAAGCTCTACAATTGATTGATATATGAATTAAACAATTTTATTATATTCATTTTACACAATTTGTTAGATAAGACTATGCACATCTTTTTTGATAGAAAAGACTATGCGCATCTTTAATGTAAATGTAAATGAAACATGATCTCTCTAACTAATTTAAATGAAACATGATCTCTCTAACTAAATAAATGATGTAAATACAAAGGCAAAATAGTTTTTATGTCATCATAGGGTGGTTAAAAGAGGATGAGGTTTACCCAAAGGTGCAACTTGAGCTTAAGAAAATTAGGTTTGTCTCATCTCTAATTCTAACCCTATTTATAATATATAAATCCTAGCTCTAAGTTTATTTGTAAAACTTAAAATGTAACTCTATGTATGAAAATTAGGTGTCAGTAAGTTTTGGGTGGACAAACTTTCTTTTGATTTAAAAAACAATGAGTATACAATATTCAATAAGCATTTTGAAATATATGAAAATACTTGTGCATGATTGACAATGACATATAAGTAAATATTTCACGATATATGAAAATGTTCACTTTTACTTGTTCATAATTAAAAATAACATATAAAGTAAACCTTTCATAATTCATGAATATATTCATTCTCACTTGTGTATGATTGATAATGACATATATGATCATTTATAGTATGCCTCTATAACTTACAAGCAGTGTGGTAGGTGACACTTACTAAGGGATGTTCACCACCCTTATCTAAAGAATGGTGTTGTTAATCTTTTGATTCCTAGCAATTGACCAATCCTGTTTGTATGGAGGGTGCCACAATTTTTTTGATTCATAACGACTTGGCAACATCAAGGAAGGTAGCAACCCTATTTAGCAACCTTGACAAAAGTCCACATGAATTCTTGTCATGATGTGCATGCATCTTTCATTCTATACACCTACATGTCCTGACTTGGAATGAATTCAACGTTCGTGCTATGACATGAAATGATTTTATCATTTTTATCATGATAACAAGCTCTATACACATGAGTGACTTTACAAATAGTTATATGTAATTGAGGATGATGTATATGCTCATACGTAATGCTCATGGATAAATGACACTTAACAAGTGATCGTTATTCCAATACTTGTTTACATGAGAGACATTGTGAATATTTTGACTCGAATGGCTCGGCAACAACAAGAAAGGCCAGTATTCATCGACCTCGATGAAAGCCTACATGAATAGAGCCAATATTCATCTAGGAAGGCCAGTATTCATCTATTGTTATGATATACATGTCTTTCTTTCCATATGCTTATGTGTGTCATGAGATGATTTCATCATCTTCATCATAATAATAGTTCTATACAAATGGATGACTTTAGACTTCATCATCTCAAATATGTTTGGTCAACTTGAAAATAAGAATTCCTGACTTATACGATACATTAAAAGTGATGAATTCTAAAATCGCATCATTGATCATTTTAAGTATTTATAATTAACTTGAAATGAAAAATTCATAATCATTGCAGATTGTCTAATGCCTATAAAACAAAGTATCTCAAAATCACATTGCTGAAGACATTTAGTGTTTGTTTGGCAATAATTGAAAAACATCAATCTAAAATTTTTTACTCTCCATAACTATTCTATTTTTTAAATATTTCTTCACATTTTCCTATATAACTATCTTACTTTTCAATCATTTTTATACAACTAACCACACAACTAATTGATAAGGTACAATTTAAATCATGGGCTCACCACAATTATATGAATTGTTTGATTTTTATTAAAATTATGTGATTAAAAAATTTTGTGCGGCCAAACAAAAAAGAAACAAACAAAAAAGAAAAGAAGAAACGAAAGAATTTTTACAAGGAAAAAAATACAAATGCCCAAAAAAAAAATATTACAAAAGGAAAGACTACAAGGGGGCAAATGCATACGTGGAGAAATGCAACACAACCGGCTATGGCAAATGGGCCAGATTCGGTTGTTTAATGAATGGGCCGCCGCTCTCATCAAATTAAAAAGTTGGACGCTCGAATAGAAGTTGCAAGCTTGATATTTTTTATGCATTCAGAAAGAAAAATAAATAAACTCAGCATGAAAGAAAGGACGGTGGCTAGAAAAGCATGATGAGCCTTTGAAAATCCAACAAGTTTGAAATCCCAGGATAGAAATTCCAAGGTGAAAATAAACATGGCCGGAGTTGGTTGAATCATGGCAACAAGAGATTGTGCTTTAGAAAAATGGCCGTTTATGTATATACGAAAAAAAATATGTATTGCGGTCATAACGAATGAATCTGCAAGTATGCGAAGGTGGTTTGGCTTGTATTTAAAAAGAATAAAAAAACAAAAAGAAGAAGAAGAAGAGATGTGCTTCCAAAGCTTGAGCAAATTTGGCCTTGAATAACCATGACAGCTGCTTAAGGGAGTCCTAGGAATACATTTGGAGAGTAAAGGAAGAAACAGAGGACGCCATTGTGTCAGGAATAAGGAGCGATGGCAAAACGACGGATGGAGGTTGCCAAGGCTGTTAATAGCTTGCCCGAAATTTCTTACAAGAAACACCAGTGAAGATCTTTGAGGATGGACAGCAACGGGCAGTTTGAATTTCCTGATGTGCCACATGGTCATAGTTCTCTACAGAAGTAGGTTGATTTGGAGTCAACACAAAGATGGGAAAAATCAACCATGAAGAGGAGAGAAATTGGACCCATTTGGCCAGCAGCTGGATTGGGCAAAGAGGTTGATGCAAACAAAGCACATGACGGGGTACAAAGTCCAGTGCTAATAAGCCACCAAAAACCGACCAATCTCATCAAAATTCATCCATCGTGAATTGATACGTGAGGTTAAGTATTTTTCTACCATTTAAATAAATAAAAAAGGGTAAATTTCATATATACCCACATAGTTTTATCGATATTGCAGATATACCCACGTAGTTTCACAAATTACATATTACCCCCACATAGTTTCACTGAAATTGCGTATTACCCCCACGCCGTTAACTGCTATTAATATCCGCCGTTATATTTTTGAAAAATGACGAAAATACCCTCATCCATAGTTTCACAAAATTGCATATCACCCCATGAAGATGAGGGAATTTTCGTCATTTTTCAAAAATATAACGGCAGATATTAACGACGTGGGGGTAATATGCTATTTGGGGGAAACTATGTGGGGGTAATATGCAATTTGTGAAACTACGTGGGTATATCTGCAATTTCGATAAAACTATGTGGGTATATATGAAATTTACCCATAAAAAAATCATTTTTGTTTTTACTCAACCTAAACTTTGATGTCCAAATAAAGCCACTGTTCCTACATGTCATGCTATCGGGACGGAATCGTCAAACCCCACTTGGTTTTCACGGTTTGAGCAATTAAATCGTGATGGATCTAAATCGATCCTACCCTTGCTATAGCAAGACGTTTTTATAATGGACCTATTGCTAGCACTTTGCCCTCACTTGGGGAATACACGTGATCCACGGGACCTGCTAGGTGATAACGACCTATGAACATGCCAATTCCAAAAGAGGGAGAAGATGCTTTGCATAGCGAAGCTATAAAAACTCTCTTCTTAAGCTAAGATTGAGAATTTATAGGTCCATTGCGATTTATACACTTGTAAATTCTACACAGCTTACTCCTGAAAGCCAGGAGGGTAATTTCTATCTGTACCTCTCCATCAGGCCTAATGCCCCATATATGGACTCGTAACTTCACTTGGGCCCAACTTTGCCCCCTTGAACCTGTTTGGACTCATGACTTTCAAAACAAGTCCACTTGGGCCCAAACATCTATCGACAGACCCAATTGGGCTCAAAACATTTCAACATGCCCGAGTGGGCTCAAAACTTTTCAGTAGGCCCAAGAGAACCTAAAACCTTTCAGCGGGCCCAGTTACGCACAAAACCTTTCAACAAGCCCAACTGAGCCCAAAACCTTTTAGCAAGCCCAAGTGGGCCCAAAATCTTACAATGACCTTATCTAGGTTTGAAACTTACAAGGTGGTTTAAGATATCCTAGTTGAGCCCAAAACCTTCAAAGCCAACCCATTTGAACCGAAACCCTTCAATAAGCCCAGTTGGGCCCAAATTTGTTGAGTCAAGCCTAGTTAGGCTCAAACTCCTTTCAATAAGCCCAGTTGGGCCCATACCTCCTATTCGTTCCAAGCGACCCAAACATATTTTCAAAATTTAGTTAAACTTAGTTTTTGGCAAAACTACCCAATTTTCAATCTAGAGGTTATATGTGGAACACGCTGGCCTACTGTTTAAATACGAGACTGAATGCAGGACACACTGGCTTATTAAGCTGAATGGGGAAGACACTGGTCTGTTGTGTAAATTCAGAAGCTGAGAGTGCACTTAGCTTATTGTGTAGGGTTGCTGTGTAGCCGACAGACCCCTCACTATTCCCAAACCAAATCATCACTGGTCGACGGGCTAAGCGTAAACTCAAATTTGAGTCTTTGCACATGGCGTCATATACTTTCACTTTTTGAGTCACGGCGCATGGCAGAGTGTCCTCATCATTTTTAGATCGTGCCACGTAGCGAAGTGATCTATATTTATTTTTGTTAGTCATGTCGTACAGTCGATATGCAACCCACTTTTAGTCATGGCATATGACGTCATGTTATCAATATTCTAGTCATGGTGCAGGGTGAAGTATACTCACTTATCTTTATATTTTTGTTAGACACGATTTTTTGTGCATTTGCAAAGTCGTAAGAAGACCTTCTACACATTTTTATCACCATTTTAATGAAGTCATCAATTTCTATATACTATGGTATGTAGCTCTTTTAATCAAGGATTTTCTCGGTAGGGATGTAAAATCAGAGTGTGGAACGCAGTACAAAATATTTCTGTGATATACTTTTTGGAGTCGGTTAGAGAATTAAATACTTTAAAATTTTATTGGGGGAATTAACTGATCATTTATTTTCTTAAAACCAACAACACGAAACGGGACAACTCGACACTCAGAAAATTGCAGCCGAAACACTAATCTATTTATCTTCATCCTATTCTCTTTGCGCCATATCATTCCTCCTATAATATCACATTTTTTCTTCTAATTCAGAAAATTTTATACCAAAAAAACTTTATCCAAAAGTTTTAGCACTTCCCAAACCCTTAAGCAAAGGGTATTTCAGGAAACATTATTCCAACACTTGATAAAGGACAATTCATGAATTTAAAACTTAATAAATATAGATTTACCTCATGAAGGTTTTGAAAAGAAAGATTGGTAGGGCTTGCTTACCTCTTTACTTTACTCTTTCTTTAATTTTTCTTTCTCTTTTCTTGTCAAAGAAAGAATACATATAAGATTTCTATTATGTCTAGGCTACATAATTTTCTTATTAATTGGTTTGGGTAAGGAACTCAAAACGTGGAGTTCAACCTATTTATATTTCCCATATAGGATAGTTATTACTTTGGAGCCATTATCTTGATGTTATTTATAAGAAATCAATCCTTTTAGCTTTTAAACAAGTTGTTACATGGAATTTTTTGAACAATAAATCAATCGTTTAATTTAAGTATCACTCCTATCAACCCACTTGAAAGCATTCATTACTTGTGAAATAACGTAAAGAACATCCATCTAATCTATCTTGTGCATATTCAATGATAAACATGCAACTCTTGTAAGAATATAATTGAACTGCTCTCAATCATAACTAACCATTTGAATAATTTATGACACCATTCTCATTATCCATCAATCTTTGATTTAGGAATGAAACCATTACTTGAATATAGATTTGTAGTCTTTATAAATTCGATCATTCATTTATATATCCATTTTCCCAACTTGAAACAACATTTATTTACACGTAAGTCATGGGCATTACATCTATACCTCTTAGAATGACACGACTCGTGGAAAGAGTTAGAACATGGTCAACTTTGAATGAGAAATATTATTTCATTTAACATAAGGGCATAAATAACATCATAAGAGATCAAAATCATAAAATCTCTCAGTATATATCATAAAAGGCTTGGAAACTCAATTTATCAATTGTGAGCACAAACTTTCATACGTTATGGACCAAATTTTCTGGTACTCACTTGAAGCATGTTTAAAAATAGTATTCACACCAACTTTGTATTTAAAAATCAAAGGCTAGAAATATCAAAACTTATAAAACCTTTGTTATCCACGTTTGCATAAGTTAGGTTAGAAATTATTCATGTAAGTCCTGTACCATGCTCAAACAGTTATGATTAAATTGTAATTTCATTTTAATTCATAGCATGCAACTTGAAATTTATTCTACCTTGCTATTAGTTAGGTTTTACATAGATTAAAGTTTGAATCACAAAAAAATCTCCATTATGCATTCAAAATTAGTAGATATATCATGAGAAAATTATAAATTATATTTATTTCATAGGCTTAGTGACCTTGTAGCATGTGTTTTAGTGATACTTCATAAAATTTTCTATTTAAACCCTTATTTAGGTTTGCTTCCATCATTTAGTTATTGATTCATGCTACTTTAAACTTATAATTATAAAATTTCTTATTCTTAAGGCATAATTTTGATGTTGCATATAACATGAGACTCAAGTTTGAGCTTATACATAGCTATGGAATATGAGTTCATGAGTTTGGAATTTGATTATTTCAAAAAATCTCATCATTTATGCTTCAATTATCTTGTAGGTCATTGGAAAAAGTACAAATTTTAGAAGCCTTTAAGAATCATAACCTACATGGTCCAATTCTACCACATGCATGGTTGTTGAACATAGGTCCATGGATTAGAGTTGAATAAACAGTATAGAAAAATCATAATATATATATATATATTCCTATTTCATATTAAACATTTTACATGAACTTCCATATTAGGCATGACTGTTAGATGAAAAGTCTCAATTTAGAGACTTTCATTTTCATAGATTTAGGTTTTCATCATTTTAAAACTCAAAATCCCATTTTTCAATTAACATATAATCCATGGATCCAATCCTAACCAATTGGCATAACAAGATAAACATGAGCCCAACCTATTTCTATTGCATGTTTATACTAAAATTATTAAAATGCCTAAATGCAACACGGATTTGAACATGCAAGTCTAAGAATCTATTACATCATGGCTATTGTTCACATTTTTATAGGTTAGGATTTGATTCATTCAAAAACCCTCATTGTACAAGTATATACCATTTAAGATAATATAGAAAAATCATAAATTCAAGAAACTTTATCATGTAATGCTATATGGCTGTCAACCAAAATTTGTAGGTTGAGGTTCAATGTGTCTCCAAAGTTCTTAACATACATGTTTACATCCACCTGAATGGTATGGGGGAGATTATATATCTCAAAGCCCTATGGAAACTGAAGCACACATGGCCAATATTCGAAAATCACTCAAAAGTTCTAACCTATATCGACCATCTATGACCGACTTCAAATCGGCTTTAATCTTCTTTGCATATTGTGTAGGTCTTGAGTTAAAGGTAAAACCCAAGAGGAGAGGGATGAATTGGATAAAACTTTTGAGATTTCAGTCGCAACCCCTTGTGAATTTAGTCCCCTTGAATGAACAATGTGGACAATACAAAAGCAATTAGAATAAGCAGAAATGAACTCAAGATATTATAGTAGTTCAGAATAACCTTCCCTACTTCACTTTTCTAAGAGCACACCCTTATGCCTTGGGTTCCACTAAGCAAAATGAAAATACAGTTAGAGCAATTGCTCTCTTCTAGATTCTAGCTCTAGGGGGCCTTTACAAATTCTGTACAAGTGACGAGTTATACTCTAGTCACGCGCTACTTTGCCTTCACTTGGTCTTGGTCTCCAATACCTAACCAACTGGAAACACAAATGAACAATAAAGAAAAGTGATGCTACACTTTACAGGTGTGTAGAGAATAAATTTCTGCGCTGAGAAGAACATGTGGAATGAGTCGTTGATGGAGTAGTTCAACAGTTGCAATTTATCACTCAGTTCTTCTTGGAAGCTTTCTTTGATGATCACTTAAATGCTTGAGAATAAGAAGGTAAAACTCAATTAATGCTTTTCTATTTTTCTCCCATTCATTTGAAGTGTCTTAAATAGGGAAGAAGTAATTCGAATGCGACTTCACCCAAGTCGCAGACTGGAGTTGACTTCATATGTGACTTCACCTAAGTCACAGACTGGAGTCGACTTGGGTTACAACTTTGGTCTCATTTTTTCAATCAAGTTCCACTCTTGAGTTGACTTGGTCTCAGACTTGACCCAAGTCACAGGTGAAGTCGACTTGGATTGTGACTTCACTTATTATTCGATTTGACATAATGTTATCTTGATTCGTTTGTATAATTTTTCTTGTTTGTTCATGATTCATTCTTATAAATTTTCATTTGTATTAGAGGTCTTTTCAATCTTGTTGAAAACTGAACTTGGTCAAACTCTTTCTAACATTCGATGAAAGCTTAATGTATCTTTAGTTTAAACTTGTCATTCTTGAGCTTAAGACCTCATGACTCTATCTTCATTTGTCTAAAGATGAGTGCTTGGGTCTACTTATTTTACAACTTCATCCAAGGCGCATGTCTGAGTCGATTTCATGTGCGACTTCACCTAAGTCACATGTCGGAGTCAACTTGGTTTGCGACTTGACTTTGTCAGTTTCAACTTTGGATTCTGAAGATATCCCAAGTTGCATGCAATGTCGACATCGATTGCAACTTCGCCTGCTAAAGTGCTCGCATTTCAGCACTATCGAAAAATGGTGCTCTGAAGTTGATGCTGAAGTCGACCTTGATATCGACTTGACCTAAGTCGATGCTTGAGTCAACTTGGCATGCGACTTGACCTGCGAAGCTTTGATTCTTGAAATATGTAAACCTTAAAACAACTCAATACTCACATTAGTACCTTGACATTACTCAAATTCAATTGTTAATCATCAAAATATAGATTGTGCTTGATTTTTCATATTTTACAATAATCTCTCCTTTTTTTATAATTGACAAAATTAATTTGAGATAGACCTTTCAGTTATCAAATAAGTATTTCATCATGTTGATAATGCAATAAAAATTCAAGTCAATTTTCCAATTTCATTTTATTCACCAATCATAAAATTTACATTCAAATGATGACGGATACTCAAAACACAATTCAGGGCAATGTTTCACAAAAAAATCAAAACATATCAATGTTTCACAAACATGTCATTTCCTCAAACCATTCACATGCATTCCTAAATATAGTCTACCCAAACTTCTTTTCAAAACCTACCTCCCCCTTTTTGTCAATCACCAATAAGTATTGGAATGGAGGAAACGAGATTTGTGAAATGCAAAGGATGAAATGAGATAGGATAGCTGTTGAGTGGGAAATATAGGACTTGGGGAGGCAGAAGAAAATAGTGACGATGGAGCCTAAACAGTTGGATCTACCTGAACCGATTCTCCCCAATAAGGATCCGAGTCAGGCACACTTGGAATTGGTTTGTCGCGTCTTTATCTTGCCGACCATGCATTTCCATGAGTGAAATGTTAATAGCCTCAAGTTCCTAAGAAATTCTACTCTTCATGGCTTGTAAATATTCTAGAATAGCATTAGAGGTAGACGGTTGAGTGGGAGAATATGCAAAGTGATCTGTAGCTTGAGATCTTTGCGGGGAACAAGAAGCATGGGAAGCAGGGAATACTAGAGCGTCAGGAGCAGGAGGTGGAGATGGGTGGAAATCATGATGAGGCTGATCCTCCCCCACAAATGAAGCTGCCTCAACTTGAAGTTCTTGTCGATCTTGAGCTCCTTGAAAATCTCCTCCCATTTGAGCTTGTAACTAATCGACTCTGAATGCCTCAAGATCAATTTTCATACAGGTCAGAAGTGCTCGATTTATAGCATTTGTGGGCTTTAAGACCTCGTATGGTTCTCCCTCCAGATCAACATGATAATAAGCTAATATTTTGGTAATCCATATGCCATATGACAATATTCCTCTAAGATTTTCCTTTTTCAACTCCAGTGCCTCCAAAAGTAGTCTGGGCAGGCTTACTTTGACCCGATTGGCTACTTTCCACAGAATTTCCGCCTCTTGGGGATTATGTTGATTTCTTCCTCCGCTTTTTGGGGAAATATAGTGAGCTATAAGCAATCTTAATACTCTCAATTATAGAGATAGATCTATATAATGTAGGAACTTAATATCTGGATGATATTTATTGCTCCTGGCTAATTGGTTATACATTTGAGTGAGTGTAAGCCTTGTTGGAAGCAGATCATCAAAGGGTGGAACACCTAAAATATTAGCTAGTCGTGTAAGTGCATTTCCTTTACCGATACCATATCCCAAACCCAGATTAATTTCTATTCCTTTTACATGTGTGTTCATATATTCTTGATCCCATAAATAGTAGAATAGTCTTGTCAAATATGGGTAAACCTTGTCATCCTTCTTTAATAAAGTGGTCCATCTTTGATAATCAAGTAGTTCCTCAATACTAAATTCATATTCATGTAGAAACTTACAATCAATGATTTTTGGTAGGAACGTCTTCCTTACATAAAAATGTTTGTAGAATCTATTGTGTTGATGTTCAGTTCTAAAATATTCTATTGGCATCTTGAGAACTTAACCCCTTGGAACTGGGTTACCTTTTCATTTTTCGAAAACTTCCATGCTATCACTGGATTCCAAATTAGCCTCTTCTCTAGGTACAGAAGTGGAGGGATTACCTTCTTGAAATCAAACTCGATGACCTGTGGATTTCGTGGCCTTATCCTTGGCACATTTGGATGACATCTTTTGTCGTCTAGGCACGTCCTACCTTGTATTGGATTTGGTGGGTTTGGAGATGAGAAGTTTGGAGGGTTTGGAAACTGCCTTGGGTGCCATAGATGTGGAGAAGATAAAAGTTTGGAATTTTGGTAATCAGAAGGTGAAATGGAGAGATTTGGTGTGTGAGATTTTGAAAGAGGATTCACAAATAGGAGTAAATGCGACTGTATTTGAGAATTGGAGTCAGGGAGGAATCGGTCGTTCACGCTTAAAATAGGAGCTATCAGAAACGACCCCTGCAGAGTCGACTTCGAACCCTAAGTCGAGTTCGAAGTTGACTTCGCTCATCCAAAGTTGACATCGGTGAAGTCAACTTAGGATGAGTGGAGTCGACTTGGCTGCATTGACCTAAGTAAAAAATATATATACCATTTCCTACCCCTTTCTAACTTATTTAATATAAGCAAGTCATAACATTCATAGACATCACATTTAACAGTATATTTGCAATTTTTCATTAATTTCATATTTCAATATCAATCATACCCATTTTATTTCTAACTTTATAAAATGATTCATTTGCTAATGGTTTAGTAAAGATATCTGTAATTTGATTTTTTAACATATTCTAAGAAAATATCATGATTTTCAACATGTTCTTTAATAAAATGATGTCTCACATCTATATATTTGGTTCTAGAGTGCAATATGGGATTTTTAGTTAGGCATATGATACTAGTATTGTCACTCTAATAGGCATATCCTTGTAATCTATCTCATAATCTCTAAGTTGTTGTTTCATTCAAAGCAATTTGGGCATAACAGCTCCCAGCGGCAATATATTTAGTTTTCATAGTAGATAAAGCAACATTGGTTTGTTTTCTTGAAAATCATGAAATCATCATGTTTCCAAGAAATTAGCATGTACTAGTAGTGCTTTTTCTATCTATTTTGTAACTGGTAAAAAACTCGCATCCAAGTAGTTGATTAGATTAAATGTTGAACCCTTAGGGTACCATAGCCTTAGATTAGTAGTGTCAATTACATATCTAAATTTTCTTTTTACAGCTGCTAAATGTGATTCTTTGGGACATGATTGGAATCTAGAATATATGCAAATGCTAAATAATATATCTAATCTAGAGGCAATCAAATATAATAAAGATCCTATTATGCTTCTATACAACTTTTATTCAACTGGTTTACCTTTTTCATCTTTGTCAATTTTAATAGTTGAGCTCATGGGTATATTTTCTCCTTTACTATTTTGCATCCCAAATTTTTTGAGCATTTCTTTAACATACTTGGACTGATTTATAAAAATTTCTTTACTTAATCGCTAAATTTGCAGCCCAAGAAAGAAATTTAGTTCGCCCATCATGCTCATCTCAAATTCATTCTGCATGAGCTTAGAAAATTCTTTACATAGAGATTCATTGTAGCACCGAATATAATGTCATCAATATAAATTTGAACGATTAGTATGTCTTTTCTTTTATACTTAATGCATAAGGTAGTGTCAATATTTTTCTTTAAAAATCATGATCAATCAAAAATTTTCTTAACCTCTTATACCAAGCTCTTGGAGCCTGTTTCAATCCATACAGAGCTTGGGTCAACTTAAAAATAAATTTGGATTGATCCATTTCCTCAAAACTAGAAGGTTGTTCAACTTATACCTCTTTATTTAGATATCCATTCAAAAATGCACTTTTTACATTTATTTGAAACAGTTTGAAGTTCATATGAGATGCAAATGCTAATAGAATGCATATGACTTCTAATTTGGCCACAAGAGTATATGATTCCTTAAAGTCAATTCCTTCCTTTTGTGAATATCTTTTGGCTATAAGTCTAGCTTTGTTTCTTACAATAAGTCCACTTTTATCTAATTTGTTCCTAAAGGCCCATTTGGTACCAATAACTGTACAATCTTTTGGTCTAGAAACTAAGTGTCATACTGGGTTCCTTTCAAATTAATTTAGTTCTTCTTGCATTGCCATAATACAATTTTCGTCATTGAGGGCTTGATCAACTGAATTTGGCTCTATTTTATATACAAAGCAAAATGTCTGCATATATTATGTTTAGAGCCCTTAGTTCTTACACCTTCATATATGTTATCAATTACTTACTCAATTGGATGATCAATTTTAAATTTCAAATCCCTTGGAAGTTTGTAGAAATTATTACCTTCACTTATCTTTTTATCCATGATTTGTTCTTGCTTCGATTCTATTCCCTCTTGCTTTTCCACATATAGCTTTTTGAGATTCTTTGAAAGGTCATCTGCATCACTTAGTTTATTCTCCTTCTTAGGAGTTGGGTTAAATTCATCAAATACAACATGAATGGATTCTTCTACTACTTGATTCTTTTTGTTGAAGACTCTATAAGCTTTGCTATTTGATGAATATCCAAGACATATTGCCCCATCACTCTTGCATCTAATTTTTGTTTTCCATTATTCAAACATAGTAAATGCAACCAAAAGCATAAAAGTATGAAATATTTAATTTTCTACCTTTCCAAAACTCATACGGGGTATTGTTCCATAACTCTAGTCATCTCTTGTATTGTTCTATCTTTCCTTTCAACTACCCCATTTTGTTGGGGAGTTCTTGGTGCAGAAAATGTATCATGAATTTCTTTTTTATTACAAAATTCTATAAATCGGTTGTTTTTAAATTCACCACCTTGATCACTTCTAATCGATATGGTCGTATTTTGCTTTTTATTTTGCACCAAATTTGAGAAAGTAACAAACATCGAGAATGTTTCATCTTTGCTAGCTAATAATATTATCCATGTGAATCTTAAAAAATTATCAACAATAACAAAAACATATTTCTTTCCTCTAAGAATCAAAATGTCGAATGGCCCATAGAGATCCATGTGTAATAGTTCAAGTGACATTGAGGTTGAAATTTCATTTTTAGAGGAAAATAATATTTTGGGTTTCTTGGACAATTGACATGCCTTGCAAATTTTATTTTTATCATACTTAAGTTTCGGTAACCCTTCTACCAAGCTCCTTTTTCATAGGGTCTTAATGTTTGACATATTTATATGTCCGAGTCTTTTATGTCAAATCTATGGATCATTATCAATAGTCATAAGACATTTTTCATCCAATTCATCAAGGAAAACCAAATATATATTTTCATATCTTTTGCCACTAAAAACTATGTGATCTCCATCAAAGATATTGCATATGGAATATTCAAAAATGACTTTGTAACCTTCGTCACGTAATTGACTGATACTCATTAAATTATGTTTGAGTCATTTAACAAACAATACATCCGTAATACATGTATTTGAAATACCATAAATATTTTTCTTATCTTTTATTTTACCTTTTTCATTATTTTCAAATGCAACAATTCCTTCATTACATGGTTTGATATCATGAAATAATCCTTTCTTTCTTGTCATGTGTCTTGAGCAGCCACTGTTCATGAACCATATGTTGTTGGCTTTTGCTCTAAGACATACCTGTAAAATTTTTTACATAAAACTTATCTCTTTGGTACCCATTTTATGAGTCTATTTGGGTTAATGAGTCATTGGAGTCTACGTTACTTTACTTTGGAAGACACAAATTCAATACTCTTTGGTACCCAAACTAATTTGACACCTTGGTCATATAATTTTTTTATTCTGCATTGATGAATTTTATGACCCTTGTTGCAGAAATTGCATGCCCTTGAGAGTCTTGGAATTGGGCGTCATGCGCTATGGGTTTTCCAAGTCGGCATTCTAGTGCAAGCAGTATAATTTATTCTTAGTTTATGAAAGATAGTTGTCTTAGCTTGATTTTTAACCAATTTTGGAGCATTTGATTTATTACTTTCACCTTGTCAAATGTAGAATACTCAAGTCGTCTTTTATTGTTTTAGGTGGTCATATTTAAAAATATTTTCACACTTTCCCCTGGGTTAGAGAATTTGGCTAGTGATTCATTTAATGTTTCATTTTCTTTCTTTAACCTTTCAACTTTGTCTGTTAAGACATTGTTCTCATCTGCTAAGTTGTTGACTCTTTCGGCTAATTTTCCATTCACAATGATAATTGAGTTGCATTGTCGTTTCTTTAATGTATATTTGCTACCTAGCTTCTCGATTTCATTATACAATGAATTATACGCTTTTTGTAGTTCATCTAACTCAGCACATTTGAGACGATCATGAGTAGAGAAGTAGATAAACTTGGAATTAGAGCGGTAAAGTTTGGAGGTTACCTATTCACTACTTGTACAATCGGTTTATGCAACTTGTCCATCTATTACCTCAGTTGCGGTGAGGCAATTCATAATGTTTTCTTCCACAACTCTTGTCATGCAACATATTCGAGCACAATTTGCTGTCTCATGATTTTTAATGAGATGCTTATTGTAGATGTTTCTTCATTTACGTACATTCCTCTGCCCTTTGGTTTTTGAAATTTTCTAATGTCATTTCTATCTTTCTTCTCTTATCTTTTCTTGATTCGTTTTTTTTTTGGTGTATGACATTGGACTTGTATATGTCCCACTCTAGCACATCTGTAGCATTTAGTCATTTTTTTTTCTTTTCCTTTCTATTTCTCTCCTTAAATCCCTTAGAGCTGAAGTTCTTCCTTTCCTTACGAATTTTTTGAATTTTCTAGTAAGTAGACAATTTCTTTATTATCATTTTGAGAAGATGACTTGGACTCGTCTGAGTTCTGCATAACTTTTAATGTGATAGCCCTTTTTTCTCTTTGATGATCTTCGTTCCTTCTCTTTATCAATTCATGAGACATGAGTGAGCTGATAAGGTCTTCAAACTTTAATGTGTTTACATCTTTTGCTTCCTCAATAGTTATGATCTTTGGAGTCCGTGACTCAGGTAGAGCTTTTAGGATCTTCATAACCTGTTTAGATTTAGAAATTTTTTTCTAATACCTTTTAATGCATTAGTAATCTTAAAATTTTTATAAACATTTCAGATATATTTTCACTATCTAATATCTTAAAATTTTCTAGTTCTCCAATCAATGTGTTCCTTCTTGTTCCTTAGATTTGAGAAGTTCCTTCATATATTGATGTTAGTGTACCTCATATTTCTTTGGCAGTTTGACAAGAGAATACCCTATCATACACTGCAGCAGTTAAGGCACAAAAAAGAGTGTTCATTGCCTTGCATTACTCTTCACTATTCTAACTTCCTCCTCAGTCCATTGGAGGCTTTTTCACTAATTGGTAAAGTAACTCTATCTTGAATAACAATCCAAGAGTCCATGTCAGTAGCCTAATAAGTTGCTTGATTTTCAACTTCTAGTAATCGAATTTACTTTCATCAAATAGTAGTGACCTAGTGAATGACTAGCCCTTAACAAAAGCAAGAGCGAAAGTTGATTGGGATGTCATTTAAAATAAAATCTCTTTGGTAGAACTCAAAGACCTGCTCTGATACCACTTATTGGTCCTGAGTTAAAGGCAAAATTCAAGATGGAAGAGGTGAATTGGGTAAAAAAAATTTTAATATTTCAGTTGTAACCCCTTGTGAATTTAGTCCCCTTGAATGAACAATGTGGACAATACAAAAGCATTTAGAATAAGCAGAAATAAAATCAAAATATTATAGCGGTTCAGGACAATCTTCCATACTCCACTCTTTCAAGAGCACGCCCTTGTGCTTTAAGTTCTACTAAGTAAAATAGAAATATAGTTAGAGCATTTGCTCTCTTTTAGATTCCAGCTTTAGGGGGCCTTTATAAATTCTGTACAAATAGGTGACGAGTCATATTTCAGTCAAGCGCTACTTTGCCTTCATTTGGTCTTGGTTTCCAATACCTAACCAAGTGAAAACACAAATGAACAACAAAGAAAAGTGATGCTATAATTTACAGGTGGGTAAAGGATAAATTTCTGCGTAGAGAAGAACGTGTGGAATGGGTCGTCGATGGAGTAGTTCAACAATTGCAATTTATCACTCAGTTCATCTTGGAAACTTTATTTGATGATCACTTAAATGCTTGAGAATGAGAAGGTACTACTCAATTAATGCTTTCCTATTTTTCTTCCTTTTATTTGAAGTGTCTTAAACAGGGGAGGAATAAATTCGAATGTTTGGAGGTAAGTAGCACATATTTAATGCGCCAACGTTCAAATTTTTCCAACTGTTACGATTCAAGTCACACTTGAAATCGACCTTGGATGAGACTTCACCCAAGTCACAGACTGCAGTCGACTTGGGTTGCGATTTCGGTCTTCATTTCTTCAATCAAGTTCTACTCTTGAGTCGACTTGGTCTCAGACTTGACCCAAGTCGCAGGTGAAGTCGACTTAGATTGCGACTTCACTTACTATTCGATTTGACATAATGTTATCTTGATTCGTTTGTATAATTTTCCTTGTTTCTTTATGATTTATTCTCATAAATCTTCATTTGTATTATAGGTCTTTTCAATCTTCTTGAAAACTGAACTTGGTCAAACTCTTTTGATCATTCGATGAAAGCTTAATGTATCTTTAGATTAAACTTGTCATTCTTGAGCTTAAGACCCCATGACTTGGTCTTCATTTGTCTAAAGATGAATGCTTGGGTCTACTTGTTTTACAACATCATCCAAGTTGCATGTCTGAGTCGACTTCATGTGTGACTTCACCTAAGTCACATGTTTGAGTCGACTTGGTTTGCAACTTGACTTTGTGGGTTTCAACTCTGGATCCTGAAGATATCCCAAGTCGCTGATGGAGTCGACTTGTGTTGCGACTTCACCCAAGTCGCATGCGAAGTCGACATCGGTTGCAACTTGACCTAAGTCGTGAAAGCAATAATAATGACAGATTAGTTTTTTTTTAAAATATAGCACATATAATATATTTCTAGAAAAATTTAACATTTCAAAGCAAGATAAAGAGAGAAAATTAATAAACCTAAAATTAAATAATATTAATATAAAGATCAATGTAAATGAAAATAATGTCTAATTATAACAAGACAAACATATATTTGAATATAAATATAAATAATATAAATAATATAAAATAAGTAAATATGAAGAAATATTAATTGTTGAGGCATTTCCTACACATTATATTTTATATTAAATCTAAAAATAAAAAATAAGGCTTGGGCTTCTTGAATTCTATTTAAGTTCTAAAAAGGAAAGTTCGTGCTTTATAAATTTTCAAGTTCAGCAACTAGTCTTAAGTTGCACCAACGGTTTACCCCTAAAATGTAACCCAGCTACACAAAAGTGCACTCTATATGTGTCTGATAAAACTGTATGGAACCAGTCTTGTAATAAATATATATATATGTGAAATATTTTATAAGTTGTCTTTCTTATTAATTACAATAAATAAAATCATAAATTTTATCATGACTAGTAATAAGCCAATTCTTAAGTAGAACACTTTTCAGATTCTTAACAAATTTTCGGATAGGAATGTAATAAATCCATTCAAATTATGCTTTAGAATGTAAAATCTTACAAGATTATGGGTCGAGTGACTCCAATCATCTGGTTTCGAGCTATGCTTGAACCTGTTAACACCTCGACAAAGCCTAATGCCTTATTATATACACAGTTTCAAATCACCAACGACATCAAAATTAAGGCACGCAAACATTTAACTTAGAGAAAGCACTTTGTTACCAAGCAAGATCAAAAGCAAGCTCCACACCACCATACATAAAGGATAATCAGAGTTGCAACTCGGGATGAGTTGTACTGGGTTTAGGTAAACCAAATCCCTAACCCTAATATTAAAATTCAAGTTCGGGTCAAGTTCGGACTAGATTGTCATTGGTTTCGGTCTTGGTTTCTAGTTGAGATTTGAGTTACTTTCAAATCAATAGAAGTTGAAATTACTAATAGAGATAATGAATTTTTTAAACATTAATGCATTCATACGTGAATAACTTACATGTAAATATATTTATATGACCTATGATATGTTTGGTTTTGATAAAAGTTTGCCTTCTAATTAAAAGATAATTCTAAGTACAATGAATGTCATAAATTTACTCATTAACAATCAAGGCAAGAAAAATAAATGAAATTACATAAAATCGCTATCTAAACTTTAATAACAGTGAGAGTTATATATCTTATAATTAATTGGTACATATAATAATTTCAAAGAGTTTGTATATTCATAATTATTTGCAAATAAAGTTAATGTAGATGTAATAGATTCAACTTTTATGGAAAAATGTAGATGATATTTAGGTTTTAGAACAAATATTTTACTGTTTAATTAGGTTATGATTACATAAAAATATTTTTATTATAATAGTTAAAATAATTAATGCATTAGAACATATAATTGTTTTACTAAATTAGGGGGAATATCGGGTTTGGACCAGGTTGAGTTGAAAACGGGCCTAATTAAAAAAATCCTAAAAATAAAATTCAAACTTAGTTTTGAAACCAAGTTGGGTTGAGTGGGTTTGGATAGACATGATACAAACTTGCACCCGTAAGGACGATGCTGTTGGAAACAATGACTCAAAACAAAATTGACCAAAGTGTAAGTTTTGATGATTAACAAGAACTAATTTGAGGTTAAAAAGAATACTAATAAGTTTGCCAAGTGTTTAAGGAAAGCAAAGAGACCAAGTCGATCACCAAGTCGACTCGGACTTCGACTTGGTACGAAGTCGATACCCAAGTCGACTTCTCTAGGGACTTGGAATGGCCACAGGTGGACAGATTTGAAAATGGAAGGACTGACAGGTGAAGTCGCAAGTCAAGTCGACTCCACTTGCGACTTGGGTAGTCAAGTCGCAGACGAAGTCGACTTCGGAATCGACCTCAAACGACCAAAAGTGTCCAGCGCTGAAATCTGGTTCACGAACATGGCGAAGTCGCAGACGAAGTCGACTCCATGTGCGACTTGGGCGAAGTCGCAGACCAAGTCGACTCCAACTTCGACTTGAGGATTTCAGACTTGAAGTTTGTATTTCCAAGCTTATCCAAAAGATCAAATTGAGAATAATCAAATCCAAAAAGGATGCAAGGACCATTTTCAAGAACAACTCAAGGTTCTCGAAGATCAAAGCAAGGATTCAAGATCAACATCAAATCAAGTCTATCAAGTCAACCACAAGTTCTCAAGCTTATTCAAAAGAAAGAAAACCAAGGATGAAAAAGCAGATCAAAAGAAGCTCAAAGCATTTCCAGCAAAAGTCGAGTCAAGTCGCAAGTCAAGTCGACTTCAGGATCGACTTGAGTCGAAGTCCAAAGCCAAGTCGACCAAAGACTCAGACTTGGAATCTGGAAGAACTGGAGTCGCAGGCCAAGTCGACTCCAGGTGCGACTTGGAAGCCAAGTCGCAGGCCAAGTCGACTCCATCTTCGACTTGGAGTATAACGTTCGAATTTTTGAACGTTGGAGTTCATTTATTGCGCGACAACCACTCCTACAACGTTCCAATCTTCCTCACTCTATAAAAAGACATTCAAATGAACGTGAGAAGATACAATACACACTACACTAAGGATCATAGAGAGAAAAGAAGTGCAAGAAAGACTTTCAAATTCCTTTTCTCCATATTTGAGTGATTCAAAGGAAGAAAGAGCTTCAAACTGCAAGTTGCTTCAACGATCATCATCCAAGCTGCCTTTGATTTCTTCCTCGAGCTCAATCTGCCTACACAAATCTGTAAAGTGTAGTTTCATTTATTTCATTGTCTTGTTGTATAAATCTTGATTTAGCTTGGGTAGCTAAGATCAAGTATATGCAAAGTAGGGTGTGATTGGAGTGAGACTCATCACCTACTTGTGCAAGTAGTTGCATATGCCCCCTAGAGCTTTGAATCTAGAAGAGAGCAAGTGGCTCTAGTTGTATATGCCCCCTAGAGCTTTGAATCTAGAAGAGAGCAAGTGGCTCTAAGTTGTGTATGCCCCCTAGAGCTTTGAATCTAGAAGAGAGCGGTGACTCTAAGTGTATTCGTGGAATACATAGTGGAACCCAAGTCACAACGGAGTGTGAGCTTGGAAGAGTGGAGTAGGGAAGGTTTGCCCGAACCACTATAAATCTTGTGTTCTACTTATTTTTACTGCTTTATCTTATTTGCTCTCCATTCGCTTAAAAAGGGGATTAACTTTTTCAAGGGGTTAAGATCTTTGAATTTACCAAAAATTTCTTTAAAGAACCCAATTCACCCCTCCCCTCTTGGGTTTAGCCATCAACTCGGGACCAACAAGTGGTATCAGAGCAGGTCTTTGAGTTTATCAAAGAGATCTTATTGAAATGGCATCCCAATCTACTTCCGTTCCCGCATTTGCTGAAGGCCAATCCTTTACAAGGCCACCGTTGTTTGATGGGAACAATTTTGGATATTGGAAGCTTCGTATGAAGCAACTCATCATGGCTACCGACATGGACTCTTGGATTGCTATCCAAGATGGTGTAACCTTGCCTACCGATGAAAGAGCTTCCAAATGGACCGACGAGGAAGTAAGAACTGTTAAGAGCAACGCCAAAGCTATGAACTCTTTATTTTGTGCTCTTAATGCTTCTGAATATGATAGAGTATCCTCTTGCTTGACCGCCAAAGAAATATGGGATACGCTAACCTCTATCTATGAAGGAACTTCTCAAGTCCAAGGGACGAGAAGGAATATTTTGATTGGAGAACTAGAGAACTTTAGAATGTTAGAAACAGAAAATATTTCTGAAATGTTTGCTAGATTCTCTAAGATTACTAATGCTTTAAAAGGTCTTGGAAAAGCAATATCTGAATCTGAGCAGGTCATGAAGATTTTAAGAGCTCTACCCGAATCATGGACTCCAAAGATCACTGCAATTGAAGAAGCCAAAGACCTCAACACGCTGAAGCTTGAAGACTTAATTAGCTCACTTATGTCACATGAGCTAATTAAGAAAAGGAATGAAGATCAACACAGGGGCAAAAGAGCAATTGCCTTAAAAGCCGCACAAGACACCGATGACACATCTTCTTCTCAAGACGACAATGAAATTGCCCTACTCACAAAACGGTTCAAAAAATTTGTGAGAAAAGGCAAAAATTTCAGAAGTTTCAAAGAAAGAACTCCCAGAGAGAAGAAGAAAGAATCAACCAAGTGCTACCGATGCGGCGGTTCGGGACATATGCAGGCTCAATGTCCAACTCCCGAAGAAAACAAGGCAAAAGAACAAAGAAAGGATCGAGGGGACAATAGAAGATTCCAGAAATACAAAGGAAGAGGCATGTACGTGAATGATGAAGATTCTACGACAAGTAGCTCCTCAGCCGACGACATAGAGGCGGAAGAATGTGCAAGAATTTGCTGCATGGCACAAATCGAGCAAGGAGAACAAATTACCTCAACAAAAGACACAAGCAATGAAGAGGTAAGCTCTAAACTCTCTCTTTCTGAATCAAATTATTCTTCCTTTCAAGAGTGCCTCAAATGTATTGAATTAGATGAACTACAAACTGCATATGATTCATTATATGAAGAAATGAAGAAATTAGGAAGCAAGTTTACAATTAAGAAGAGACAATGTGATGCAACAATAATTGTAAATGGTAAACTTGCAGAAAGATTAGACAAATTGAAAGATGAAAATGAATTGCTGAAAATGGAGAACAAATCATTAAATGAATCATTAGCTAAGTTCTCTAATCCAGGAGAAAGTGTTAAAATGTTTCTGAATATGACCTCCCAAACACATAAAAGAGGTCTTGGGTATCATACATTTGAGCATGGAGAAAGTAGCAAATCAAATGTGCAAACACTTGAGAAATATCAAACTAAAGCTGCATCTTTTTACAAGCCACAAAAGAAAAACTTTAAGTGGACTAGAAGACCAATGATTGAACCTTTGCATGTTTGGAGACCTACTCCAAGATTACCTATGGCTTGTAATTTCTGCAACAGGATGGGTCATAAAACTTACAAATGTAACTTTAAGAAATTATATGACCATGGTGCTAAATTAGTTTGGGTTCCAAGAAACACAAGATTTGGGTTTTCCAAGTTAGATCAACTTAGATTGGATTTTATTACTAACCCAAATGGACCCATAAAATGGGTACCAAGGAGATAAGATTTATTTGTTTATTTTTCAGACATGTTTTAAGGCAAAGGCAAACAATGAATGGTTCATGGATAGCGGTTGCTCAAGGCATATGACCGGTGAAAGAAGCTTGTTTCACAAACTTAAGCCTTGCAACGATGGAATGGTTGCCTTTGGCAATAATGAAAAAGGTAAGATTAAAGGTAAAGGAAATATACATAGTATTTCAAATGCTTGCATGGAAGATGTTTTGTTTGTTGAAGGACTCAAACACAATTTAATGAGTATTAGCCAATTATGTGATAAGGGATACAAAGTTGTGTTTGAATCATCTATATGTAATGTATTTGATGGAGAACATATCATGTTTAGCGGCAAAAGACATGGAAATGTTTATTTGGTTTCACTTGATGAATTAGATGGTCAATGTCTAATGGCCATTGATAACGATCCATGGGTTTGGCACAAGAGGCTTGGACATATAAACATGGGCAACATAAAGACCCTATGGAAAAAGAGTTTGGTAGAGGGATTACCAAAATTAAAATATGACAAAGACAAGATTTGCAAGGCATGTCAATTATCTAAACAACCAAAGATGCCTTTCTCTACCAAAAAGGAAATTTCCACCACTAGGCCACTTGAACTACTACACATGGATCTATACGGGCCATCCGACATTCTAACCATTGGTGGAAAGAAATATGTATTTGTCATAGTTGATGATTTTTCAAGATTCACATGGATAATTCTCTTAGCTAGTAAAGATGAAGCCTTCTCTATGTTTGCAACTTTTGTAAATTTGGTGCAAAATGAAAAACAGAGTACTATTGTGACCATAAGAAGCGATCATGGTGGCGAATTCGAAAATAAGCGATTCATGGAACTTTGTAATGAAAAAGGAATTCACCACACATTTTCTGCACCAAGAACTCCACAACAAAATGGAGTAGTTGAAAGGAAAAATAGAACTATACAAGAGATGGCTAGAACTATGCTAAATGAGAGCAATCTATCCAAGAAATTTTGGGGTGAAGCTGTGAGTACAGCTTGTCATGTTTTGAACCGAGTTACCATTCGAGCAATCTTGAAAAAGACCCCATATGAACTATGGAAAGGAAGGAAACCAAATATCTCATACTTTCATGCTTTTGGATGTACTTGTTATGTTTTGAAGAATGGAAAAACCAATTTGGGCAAATTAGATGCCAAAAGCGATGAGGCTATATTCCTTGGTTATTCATCAAATAGCAAAGCATATAGAGTATTCAACAAACGAAACCAAGTTGTAGAAGAATCCATACATGTTGTATTTGATGAAATTAACCAAAGTCCGAGAAAGGAGGATGAACTAAGTGATGCAGATGAGACAAAAAGCAAAGAACAACCAAAGGAACTTGAGCTCAAGCCAGAAAATCTAGTGGAGGAAGAGGTAAGTGAAGGTAATAACTCTTACAAACCTCAAACTGATTTAAAGTTCAAAAATGTCCATCCAATTGAACAAGTTATTGGAAATATATATGAAGGAGTAAAAACTAGAAGATCAAAACAAAACGTTTATGGCCAATATGCGTTTGTATCGAAAATTGAACCAAATACCATTGAACAAGCTCTTAATGATGAAAATTGGGTTATTGCAATGCAAGAAGAGCTAAATCAATTCGAAAGAAACAATGTATGGCATTTAGTTCCTAGACCAAACACTCATACCGTCATTGGTACCAAATGGGTATTTAGGAACAAATTAGACGAAAGCGGTCTTGTAATTAGAAACAAGGCAAGATTAGTAGCCAAAGGGTATTCCCAAGAAGAAGGAATTGATTTTGAAGAATCATATGCACCCGTGGCTAGATTAGAAGCCATACGCATCCTACTAGCATTTGCTTCTCATATGAACTTCAAATTGTTTCAAATGGATGTAAAAAGCGCATTTTTGAATGGTTATTTGAATGAAGAAGTATATGTTGAACAACCCCCTGGTTTTGAAGAAAAGGATCAATCAAAGTTTGTTTATAAATTAACCAAAGCATTATATGGACTAAAACAAGCACCAAGAGCTTGGTATGAAAGGTTAAATAGATTCTTGATTAATCATGAGTTTCAAAGAGGGAAAGTAGACACTACTTTATTCATCAAGTACAAAAATAAAAATATTTTGATTGTACAGATTTATGTGGATGACATAATATTCGGTGCTACTGACGAAAATCTTTGTCAAGAATTTTCTAAGATAATGCAGAGCGAGTTCGAAATGAGCATGATGGGAGAATTAAATTTCTTCCTTGGACTTCAAATCAAGCAACAAAATGAAGGAATATTTCTAAACCAGTCCAAATATGTCAAAGAAATGCTCAAGAAATTTGGAATGCAAAATAGCAAAGGAGCAAACACTCCAATGAGTTCGACAATCAAGATCGACACGGACGAAAACGGTAAAAGTATCGATCAAAAGCTTTATAGAAGCATGATAGGATCCTTGTTATATTTAACTGCTTCTAGACCCGATATCTTGTTCAGTGTTTGTATGTGTTCTAGATTTCAAGCATGTCCAAAAGAATCACATCTACTTGCTGTAAAAAGAATTTTTAAGTATTTGATAAAAACTGTCAATCTTGGACTATGGTATCCAAAGGAGACAACCTTTGATCTAATCGGCTATTCGGATGCAGATTTTGCCGGCTATAAAGTAGATAGAAAGAGTACTAGTGGAACTTGTCAGTTTCTTGGACATATGTTGGTTTCATGGTATTCAAGAAAACAAACAAGTGTTGCCCTATCTACTGCAGAAGCCGAATACATAGCCGCCGGTAGTTGCTGTGCCCAGTTACTTTGGATGAAACAACAGTTGAAAGATTATGGTATTGATTATGTTGATATTCCTATTAGATGTGATAATACAAGTGCAATTTGTTTAACTAAAAATCCTGTACTGCATTCAAGAACCAAGCATATTGATGTGAGACATCACTTTATTCGTGAACATGTTGAGAATCATGATGTATGCTTAGAATATGTGAAAACAGAAGACCAAATTGCTGATATTTTTACCAAACCTCTAGCCAAGGATTCATTTTATAAGATTAGAAATGATATGGGGATGATAGAGCTAAACTAGGAAAAACAAATAAGAAAATTAAAATTGGAAAATATCAAGTCGATGAGTCAAGTCGACTCCAGGGACGCTAAGTCGACTCCGCTTCAGAAGCGAAGTCGACTCCGTTAGGGTCGAAGTCGACTCCGCCCCAGGCGAAGTCGACTCCAGAAGGATCGAAGTCGACTTCGCCTAGGGCAAAGTCGACTCCGCGCGCGACGATTCACATTCGGCCGCCCATTTCATCTTTTTCTTCCCTTTTCTCTCTTTTCTTCCTCATTTCTCTCCGGCCTCCCTATTTTTCTCTTTTCCCTCTCCCCTCCGGCGATTTTCTTTCTTCTCCATCTCCGGCTAACCTTTCCGGCGATTTCCTTTTCTCTCTCTCCGATTTTCCTCTCCGTTTCTTTTTTCTCTCTCTCCCTCACTGTTTTCTTCTCTCTCTCTCTCTGTTTTTCTCTCTTTCTCCTCATCTCCGGAAACTCCTCCGACCGGCAAACTCCATTTCCGGCTCCGGTAACTCCCTCTTCGTTTCTCTCTCTCTCTATTCCTTTCTCTCTTGCTCTCTCTCTCACTCTCTTTCTTTCTCCCTAGTCTCTCAAGTTTTCTCCTTTTTTCCTCTCAGAAGTTCCTCCGTCTCTACATTTCTGAAATACCGCTTCATCTCATTTCCTCTCTCTCTCAAAAAAAAAAAAAAAAAAAAAAAAAAGGTTCAAATTCCAACTCCAAACCATCCCAAATGGCACCAAAGAAAGCTGTCTCAAAACCATACCCCAAACGGGTTCCCTCACAACCTTCATCCAATACTGCAGAGGATGTTCCTAGGAAAGCTAGGACACCGGCAAAAAGGGCCAGAGAAGAACCATCAACTTCTACGGGTAGACGGGTGCGATTCCAAACCACTCAATCATCCGATCGAGCACCTAGTCAACAACAAGCCCAAACCTCACAGAGTACACAATCTGGAGCAAGCAAAAGGGGTACTCCGGCTAGGAAAACTCAAGTATTGAAGATGCCTACCACTTACTTCCAAACCGAACTCCAGCACAGTCGTTTTTACAAAAGCTTCTATGAACGGAAGGTATTTATACCCAAGATTATAGATTTCAAATTTTTGAAAGATTATGAATCCGATATAGAAGATCTATTGGATTTTCAAGGATGGACCAAGTTGCTAAAAGAGGATGAAAAGGTTTATCCAGATCTTACTCGGATTTTCTATTATCTATGGGATGACGAAAAATATGCAACTTTTGTCAAGGGAGTAGAAATCAAACTTGGAATTGGGATAACTCCAAGCAAGAAGGGAGCAAGGATTGATTTAGGAGAAATATTTGGAGTCCCATTTGTGAATGAGCCTTTACCAGAAGATCTCACAATGGATAAAATGTATAACCAGCTCACTCGGAGCAACAAGTATCATCCGGGAATTAGATTTCTTCGATACATGGATCTATCACCCAGGCTACGGGTACTCAGACTTCTAATTGCCCACTGCATATACCCAAAAGGCGGGGGAAGAAATCAAGTAAATCCACAAGAAGCGGAAATATTATGGAAAGTGGCAAACAAAGTTAGGGTAAGCTTACCTAAGTTATTTCTTGAAGCCCTAGCATCCAGAAAGGAAAATCCACGAGGAGTTCTCCCATATGGCACCTGGATCACAAAAATCCTTGAACATTACAAAGTGGATATTGAAGGTGAGCCTTTCGAAGTACTCAAAACCACAAATGCCATTAACAAAGCACTCATCCAAAGAATGAAGATCAATGTGCTTCAACTTAGACCGGAAGCTCCAGAAGAAGAGCGAGACGACGATGCACAAGCTGAGGGGGAGCAACCTCCCATAGCATCACCGGCACGGGCCGCTTCTCCACCATCGCACGGATCCTACTCTCCACAAGGGTCTGCTGCAAGAGAACGGGTGCCTCCAACCTCCTCTGAGGAGGTCACCCTAAAGGAATTAAAGGAAGAAATAGTTGCAATGAGGGCAGAAATGGATTACAAAGAAGACCGGATGACAAGTCTTGTCACCGGCGTTCTAAATGCGCTCGAGGATATGCACTCCCGGCAAGACAGAATCGAGCGGGAAATGCGGACTATCCGCTACCATCTTGCCTCAGGCCGACATAAGAAGAGACCCATGCCTGAACTCGATCCCTACGAGTCGGGTTCAGTTCATAGAGAGGCAACTCCCGATCACGCTTCTCTTGTCTACTCCTCGGCCCACCATTGTCCCATCAAACCTATTCCATATCAAATCTCTCAATTTCAGTTTATCAAATCGTTATTTTTGCTTGATTGACAAAAAGGGGGAGAAAAGATCGGTTTAAGAGTTAGAGTTTCCTTTCGTTTTGGGTTGGGTAACTTGTATCTAGGTTTCATTTTGTTTTTCATTGCATTTTGTAAAAATGAAACAGATATACATGAAAGATGTTTTATGCTTGACATGAATATTTTGAGTGAATTATGAAAATAATGCTCTGTCATGAATATGTATATGCTCTGCTTTCTATGGTAATATGTTTGAATGCTCTGTTTTTTACATGAACTTGCTTAAATACTCAAAAAGGTATCAACTCAAATGTAGTTTTGTCAATCATCAAAAAGGGGGAGATTGTTGGAAACAATGACTCAAAACAAAATTGACCAAAGTGTAAGTTTTGATGATTAACAAGAACTAATTTGAGGTTAAAAAGAATACTAATAAGTTTGCCAAGTGTTTAAGGAAAGCAAAGAGACCAAGTCGATCACCAAGTCGACTCGGACTTCGACTTGGTACGAAGTCGATACCCAAGTCGACTTCTCTAGGGACTTGGAATGGCCACAGGTGGACAGATTTGAAAATGGAAGGACTGACAGGTGAAGTCGCAAGTCAAGTCGACTCCACTTGCGACTTGGGTAGTCAAGTCGCAGACGAAGTCGACTTCGGAATCGACCTCAAACGACCAAAAGTGTCCAGCGCTGAAATCTGGTTCACGAACATGGCGAAGTCGCAGACGAAGTCGACTCCATGTGCGACTTGGGCGAAGTCGCAGACCAAGTCGACTCCAACTTCGACTTGAGGATTTCAGACTTGAAGTTTGTATTTCCAAGCTTATCCAAAAGATCAAATTGAGAATAATCAAATCCAAAAAGGATGCAAGGACCATTTTCAAGAACAACTCAAGGTTCTCGAAGATCAAAGCAAGGATTCAAGATCAACATCAAATCAAGTCTATCAAGTCAACCACAAGTTCTCAAGCTTATTCAAAAGAAAGAAAACCAAGGATGAAAAAGCAGATCAAAAGAAGCTCAAAGCATTTCCAGCAAAAGTCGAGTCAAGTCGCAAGTCAAGTCGACTTCAGGATCGACTTGAGTCGAAGTCCAAAGCCAAGTCGACCAAAGACTCAGACTTGGAATCTGGAAGAACTGGAGTCGCAGGCCAAGTCGACTCCAGGTGCGACTTGGAAGCCAAGTCGCAGGCCAAGTCGACTCCATCTTCGACTTGGAGTATAACGTTCGAATTTTTGAACGTTGGAGTTCATTTATTGCGCGACAACCACTCCTACAACGTTCCAATCTTCCTCACTCTATAAAAAGACATTCAAATGAACGTGAGAAGATACAATACACACTACACTAAGGATCATAGAGAGAAAAGAAGTGCAAGAAAGACTTTCAAATTCCTTTTCTCCATATTTGAGTGATTCAAAGGAAGAAAGAGCTTCAAACTGCAAGTTGCTTCAACGATCATCATCCAAGCTGCCTTTGATTTCTTCCTCGAGCTCAATCTGCCTACACAAATCTGTAAAGTGTAGTTTCATTTATTTCATTGTCTTGTTGTATAAATCTTGATTTAGCTTGGGTAGCTAAGATCAAGTATATGCAAAGTAGGGTGTGATTGGAGTGAGACTCATCACCTACTTGTGCAAGTAGTTGCATATGCCCCCTAGAGCTTTGAATCTAGAAGAGAGCAAGTGGCTCTAGTTGTATATGCCCCCTAGAGCTTTGAATCTAGAAGAGAGCAAGTGGCTCTAAGTTGTGTATGCCCCCTAGAGCTTTGAATCTAGAAGAGAGCGGTGACTCTAAGTGTATTCGTGGAATACATAGTGGAACCCAAGTCACAACGGAGTGTGAGCTTGGAAGAGTGGAGTAGGGAAGGTTTGCCCGAACCACTATAAATCTTGTGTTCTACTTATTTTTACTGCTTTATCTTATTTGCTCTCCATTCGCTTAAAAAGGGGATTAACTTTTTCAAGGGGTTAAGATCTTTGAATTTACCAAAAATTTCTTTAAAGAACCCAATTCACCCCTCCCCTCTTGGGTTTAGCCATCAACTCGGGACCAACAGATGCAATAAAAATGCTCCTAGGCAACCACGCTTGAGACAAATGTCTTCCAAAACAACAAAGGGTCATGTTTCACATAAAAAGGGGTATTTAGATTTTCTACCTATAAAACTTGTCAGTTTTTAAAATTTGTTTGATTTTATGTTTTTAAAAGGAACAAATAAGGATTAACTATGTACATAAGTACTTGACGACATGGAGTTTTAGTGCACCCGGATGAAAAATCGATTTTTTATTTGTTAAAATTTTTATGAAATTATTAATTTAAGTATATTTAATATATGTATGACTTTTACCATTTTTTGATATCATTTATTTTTTTATTTTTTTAAAATAGGGGTTTTAATCATTTAAAAATGACTAAAATGCTCTTTTAAAAAAAATAAAAATGTAAAAGTCTTCAAAAAAGTAAAAATTGGCCTATAAATTAAATACACTTAAATTAATGGTTTTATAAAATAATCAAAAAATTTTAACGAAAAATTGCACTTGGGTGCATAAGATTGGAAACCTTCTAAATTTTCAAAACAAATTCCAAATCAATATAATAGCATGATATAAGTTAGCAAGTCAACGTGTTAGCATGATGCATGTCGACTGAGTTTAGGCATGTAAATCAGGTCAGGTTGACTTGAGTTGGGGTAAATATAACCGTAACCCACCTTATAAAATTTCAACTCAACTTTATTTTTCACACCTTGACCCAACCTTATTTTAATCCTATAGTAATCAATTCAGTTCAGGTTAGAAATTAAGTTAATAAATATATAATATTTAAAATTTCGTGCTTAATTAAATCGTTTTAAAATATAAATTTATATCAAATAATAATAATTAATCCTTTTTCTAGGAATACCTGCTAATTTATGACTTATACAATGATATAATTGTTAAATTATCTTCTTTCAAATGAATAATGTCTAGTTAATTCCTATGTATTATGTGCTAACGTAAGATATTTATTAATAATCTATTATATTGTACACTAATATATGAAATTGGGTTAGTTCGGGTTGGCAATCATCCAAGTCAAACAAATTTATTTTTGAAATTGAGTCGGTTCAAATCGAGTTATATAATATATTTTTTTTCAAAATGCCTATTACAAATCGGATTGGATTAGTCAGGTTCGGGTTGAAACCAACCCTATTTATACCCCTCGCTAAGTTAGCAAGATAAAAAGTTAGTTAGTAGAGGTGTGCTGTGAAGATGCTAGAAAGAGAAAATAAATTCCAAGAATAATAAGAGTCACCATTTGTTGAATGGAAAACAGAGATAGAAGATGGTGCACAATAATTTACACAATAATTTACATGGTTCGTTAAGAGATCCTACTCCATGGTGAAGACCTTTCTTCATGTTTTTAGTCTCTTTGTGTTTCACTATTTATAAGCTCCTTTACACCACTCAACATCTCGTTACAACTATAAAATGCATAGCAAGTAAGAAAAAAACAACAACTCACACGACAGCTCGTAAAATCTTCTTTTTTTTAATTATGCTCGTAAAATCTTCTTAATATGGCACAAAGTCAGTATTGTTGTTTTTAGGTTATATCCATTTAACGTTCCCCCTCCAACTAGTGGGAAGATATTGATTGAGGCGTAACTTGGATGATAGATATTTAAAATGTTTCTTTGGTAAGGCTTTTGTAAAAATATACATAAGTTGATCTTTTCTCTGAACATAGGGTTTGAAATTATCTTAGAATGAATTTTCTCTCGAACATAATGACAATCAATGTACTTAGTTCTTTCATGAAACACTGGATTTGATATTATATACATTATAGCTTGATTTTTACAAAACAAACTTGTTGATGTTGGGAATATTGGAAATATGTGAAAAACAAGTTAAATCTATGTTTTGATGATTAACAAATCAATTTGAGTAAGTCTTGGTTACTAACATGTTTGTGGATATGTTTAAGGGATATACATTTGAAGAACATAAAGCATAGAAGGCCAAGTCGTTCTCCAAGTCGACCCCAAAATCGACTTCAAGAAGCCAAATCTGTCCAGAGTTGAAAATGGGAGAAGAACAAGTGAAGTCGCAGGCCAAGTCGACTCCACTTGCGACTTGGGAAGCCAAGTCGCAAACGAAGTCGACTCCAGCATCGACTTCAGTCGGGAGATTCACTCCAGAGCTGAATTTGGGATGGAAGAATGCCGAAGTCGCAAACGAAGTCGACTTCAGTTGCGACTTGGGCGAAGTCGCGGACGAAGTCGACCCCAAGTTCGACTTGATGTTATCAAAGCTCAAAGATGGAGTTTTCAGCTCTTTTTCAAGATCAACTTAAGATTCTCAAGTTCAAGGCAAAGATTCAAGCATGCTCGAAGATGAAGAAATAATCAAGTCATGAAGATCAATATGAATCAAAAGCAAGCAAGATGCATGAATCTACCATGCAAGATTCAAGTTCTTCAAAGATTCACAAGGTTCAAGCTAATCCAAGAAGAATCAAAGTCAAGCTCTTCAAGATTGACAAGATCTACAAGTATGAGGAGTCATTCTAGAATGAAAGCAACTAAAGGAAGAAAGCCAAGCAAGATAGAAGCAAATCAATGAGGATCAAAGCATCTTTTGCAAAGACCAAGTCAAGTCGCAACCCAAGTCGACTCCATGATCGACTTGAGTTGAAGTCTGAAGCCAAAGTCGACTCAAGACTCAGACTTGGAACCTGAAGAGGTGAAGTCGCACCCGAAGTCGACTTCACCTGCGACTTGGGTCAAGTCGATACCCAAGTCGACCCGACCTGGAACTTGAAGTTGCGACGGAGAGGCGAAGTCGCACCCGAAGTCGACTCCATCTACGACTTGGGCGAAGTCGCATCCGAAGTCGCATCCGCATGCGACTTGGGTCGCAACGGTCGGATAATTTTCGAACGTTGGCGCATTAAATGCGTGCCACCTACCTTCTAACGTTCGGATTCCCTCCAAAATTATAAAAGGCATTAATTGTGGACGAGAGAAGTAGCTGAAATCATTAAGAGAGCTTAACTCCCATCTTCAAGAGCCTTAAAAGAGATCAAGTATTCAAAGAGGAAGAACTTTGCTTCAAACTGCAAGAGCTCAACTTCTGAATCTTCAAAGCCTACATTACAAGATTCTTCTCTGCGCCAAATTTTTTCTACACATCTGTAAAGTGTAGACTTCTTTTTGTTATTTCATTTTGTTGTATTGAACTTGATTTAGTTTGAGGAACTAAGATCAAGTGTAAGCAAAGTAGTGTGCGATTGGAGTGGAACTCATCACCTACTTGTGTTGTGCTGTGTTGAAGCCCCCTAGAGCTGGAATCTAGAAGAGAGCAGTGGCTCTAATTGTATTTGAAGAATACAATAGTGGAACCCAAGTCACAAGGAGTGTGAGCTTGGAAGAGTGGAGTAGGGAGGTTGCCCGAACCACTATAAAAATCTTGTGTGCTTGATTTATATTTCTGCTTTCTACATTATAATTGCTTTCCATTTCGTTTCTTCATTAAGGGGACAGGATTAATCTGGGGTTAAGTTTCTGTTTAAGTTGAAAATTTTTAAATACCCAATTCACCCCTCCCCTCTTGGGTTTTGCCATTAACTCGGGGCCAACAGGGAAAACCTTATTGATTAAATCCATAATCATCCTAGGATCCTCCATGCTAAATCACTAAGAAAAATAAATCATAAGCGGAAGTGTACATGAATCCACAGGAATAGTTGTTGTTTAATCCGGAGGTTTACTGGTCTTTTAAGTTAGTATCTTAGGGTTTTCTGGAGAAGGTGACTCCTCTTTTCCAATGATGGGATGTCAGGAAAGAAACTCTGATAGGTGCATAACTTGGGAACCACAACCATTTATATAAGAAGCCTATCTTTTGTATTTCTAATTTAACCCATCATAAAAAAAGACATTAGAAATTAGGTTGTAGGATTTCTAAGCATATGAGACTCATACTTTATTAAATGATTGAGACCCATAAAAACTTATAGGTGACGAGCTGCGTATATGTCTATTAAAATGCTCGTTTTAATGCAAGTATACGTGCCGTGTCAAGTAATAAAGAGTGAGTAAAGTATCGTTCTCATGAGGATTGTGTTAAACAGATTAACACCTTAAATCTCAATTGTATAAGTGAATGAGTAAAGTAATGAGAGTTTATTTTTAAAAGGATTGAATTAAACTAAACTAAAAAAGCAGTAAATGACCAAAGTGGAGTGGAATACTGTTGAGATTGCCTTGAGATGATTAAGGTAAGTGGGAATATGAATTCATTGAATCATAGCTATGTTATTTGGTCCCATGTAAGTTAGATGTGCGGAGATTACTAATCTAGGTTCATTCATATTCATATATGTCTTCCAACACATACAAACCTAACCAAGTTTTAGTTATGTGTTATGTTCTCATGCACACAAGTAAAGCAAAATTGATAACCACATAACCTAATCAAGATTACACAGGGTTAATAGGTATATTCCTATCCATATTAACATCCAACACAAACAAGAGCTGGAAAACCTGTGTCTTATATATGGATCTTATTCAAATCCCACTTTTCCAAGCATGAATCTGAATATTCAATCAATCCACAAGGTTGCAAAGCTTATAAATGCATTAAGCATGATATATAAAGGTAATCTCATGTAACATAAGTCACAGCACAACTGTATTATCCATTTCAAGCATAAGAAAACCAAATAACATAGGCTATAAGTTCAAATCTTATTATCTCCCACCATAGAAAGGTTCAGTCCATAAATATGACTTCAATTCCCATTAAAATCAAGTTACAATCACCCCAAGAAAGGAAAATAACAAAATAAGAAGAGATAGATGAGAAGAGGAGATGAAACTCAATGGATTTGCAGTGATAGCTTGGATCTCTACTTGCTCTTCTCTCATTCCTTGAAGCTTTTGTGTTTCTCCCTTTTCTCCACAGCAACCACGATCCTCTCTCCGCCTCCTCGTCTCACGAATCCCTATGTTTCTATTTATAATGGGTAGCTTGCGCGGTACATGTGCAGAAACCCACGCGTACGGATGCGTAATGGCGCCTAGGCACCAATTCTCTGTGTACTAGGTCACTAGGAACTTTTCTGGAAACCCTAAGAATTCATGCATTGGCGCCTTGGTGCCTAGGCACCAACTCTCTCGAAGCTTTTGACCTAAAAACTCTTCTAGGCGTGTCTGCATGTTAATGAAGTGGCGCCTAGGCGCCAACTCCCTGGATGCAATATGTTGTGTGAGGTGTTGTAGATTCTGGCAGAGGCTGTAGAATGGCGCCTAGTGCTAACCTCATGCTCCTTCACTTGGCTCTATTCTGCATTCTTGTAATTCTCCATCCTTCCTGTAAAAATGAATGAAACTAAATAAATAAACTAAAAATGCCTAATTTATACTAAAAATGCATAAAAACTACATAATGCTCCTAAAATGCAATCGAGTGAAAATTTAGCTTAGTGGATGCAAACTAAACCTACTCTCTTGGACTAACACGCAAAAATAGTCTGAAATAGGCCATGATAACTCGTATTTTTACGAGTTATCAATAGGATCACCTTTTAAAATTGGGCCGCTATTGATGATAGCGTATATATAATTAATATATATGTGTGTCCAAAATTCCAACAATCTCCCACTTGGACTACATATATTTTATAATTATATATATAACCTTATGAGCTCAAAATATTTTGCTATCATACCAAAATCATCTCTGAACAATCTCGTCCATTATTTATGCCAACATAGAACTAAGCGGCCTTTGTCACATTTATCGTAACTAGACTCATCCATGATCACATATATCAAATACAACCAAACGGCATAGATCAAGTATGGATGCGTTGCATGAAAATTACATATAATGTGATCTACCATGCTTATTTTCAATTGGTAAGACTTATTTGGTGAGATCAAACCAAAATCAAAATATTGAATAACCAAAATACCGAATAATTTATTTCTGCAGAAAATATCCATAACCATAGTAAGTGTCCAAACCAGAAAATCAAATGAATACAAACTCCCACTTAACTAGCATATCATTAAATGATACAACACCCGTATGAGCAATATGCTCATGAAAGCCATAAGGTGTTATCCTCAGTAAGTGGATCCGCAACTTTGGAGTTTGTCACAATATGCTTTATAGACAATTTATTTTCCAGAATCATTCCCTTAACAACTAAGAACATCGCTTTACTCCTGTTGTTGTTGGAATATTAGACTACTAATTTATTGTCACAAAATAACTTAAGTAGTCTTTCCATGTTATCTATATTTTGCAGCCATATGACAAAATTTTGTAGTCATATTTCATAATTGGATGCCTCATAATATGCTATAAATTCTGTCATGGTCGAAAACTATAAGTGTCTGCTTAGCACTTTTTTCTGATATAGCTTTTCCAACAAACAGGTAGATATAGCCTGAATTGGATCTGAAACTGTATTTGTATTCAATAAAGTCAAAATCTGAATACTAGATGATACCTTATCTGACTTTTTGTATGAGAATATATAATGTTTTGTTCTCTAAAAATACTTTAAAAAACTATTTAGTTGCTTCGTAAAGATCTATTCCTAAATTACTTAAATATCTGCTCAATATCCCAACAATGTACGCAGTAACTGAATGCATACAAGCCTAAGATTCAAAACCTGAGCATCAATCGAACTTTCCACTGCTAAAGCATAGAGAGTTTTTTGTATTTCCTTAGATTTAAGATCATTCTTGGGATACTGATTTAGACGAAATTAATTGTGTCTCCTTTAGCAAGGAGGTATTATCTAATTTGCAATCCTGCATACCAAGTATTTAAGGTATTTTCTTAATATAGGTCTTTTGTGATAATCCAAGAATATGTTAAGAATAATCCTGATATATCTGAATTTCTAATACAAAAGACATATTTTCAAGATTTTTCGTTTCAAATTTTTTTAACAAAAATATCTTAATTTTATGCAATAAACTTATATTGATATTAGGAAACAGTATATCTATGTGTTACTTCCACCGAACCTATGATTACTCCTATTGAACTTATAGTATATGCAATCATCAATTGAATTCATTTCAAAATTAAATAAAATGACAATTAGATGAAATTTACAATACTATTATTAGAAAACTTGCTTGAGCTCGTAGGTGGATTTTTATTTTAAAAACTGAAAGTTTACTATGAATGTTATCCTTATATCCATTTACTATAGCTCAAGGTCAAAACTCATTACTAAAATGATTTATCTTGAAAGAAACTTTCAATAAAACTGGAGAGAAAATTTCTTTGTAATCTATGCTTTCCTTTTGAGTAAAGTTCATTGTGACAGGACAAGCCTTATGACTTTCCATATTACCTTCCTTCTTGGTTTTAAATATTCATTTATAACCAATCAGCTTTATACATTTAGGTAATGGAATGGGTTACCAAATCGTCATTATCTTTCACGAACTTAATCACGTATTTATGGCAACAATCTACTTTTGAGAGTTTTTACTTTGCATTGATTGATGGAATCACCTTCCACCAATCTAATGTCATCCTGATATATTTGATAAATCTGATGTAACCATTAGAAATCATATTCTTCTTTCTCTAATAGATCACTTCAATGACATCCATTCTTGAAAGTGTTGAGCTTGATCATCAGGAATAACCAATTTATCAATGATGTCTTAAAGATTTCTCTTTTAAAGACATAGTCCCTAACTATATCTCCCCTTCAAGCTCAATATCCTCAGAGAACTGACTTTTTTGTTTAAAAGAATTGAATGTTGGGTCATAGAATTTATTTCTTGAGATTGTTCAACATATTTAATAATATTTGAATTTAGAAAAGACTAAATTAACTATTTTCAAATGAATAAGAATGACAGAATTTATTCAATACAGAAATAGAAATCGAATTCCATTAAAATGATATCATATGCCTTTTTTAAATTCAAATAAAATTGAGTTTTTAATAATAATAACTTAAACGTCTATATAGCCTCAATAGTATTTGATTTGTTATTGCCTCTATCGATGAATCTTTCATCATCATTTGGCCCTTTAGCAACTTAAGCAACCCCGCATGGCCACCCTTATATGAATAGCAACACCAAATTTATTCATAAAAATGTATCTTGGGTCTAAGGCTAAATTAATCACCGAACAAACCAAAGTGAAAAATGTACCCTTATTGGTACAATTCTTCTCTATGTGTCCAAGAGATTTTCAAAAGTAATAGCTAAATTACTTATTTGTTTTCTTTTGTATTGGACCACCCGCAGTTTTCTTATCATATTTCATGTCGTTATAGGTACTTGCTAAGTAAGTACTTCTAATCTTTTCTTACTTCAACCTATTCTCCTTTTGCACACAATAAAAAATGAACACATTAAGAGATTATTTATTATTTTGTCAGTTATAATTAACTTTAACTGACCAAATTGTATTTAGGATAATCAAAACTAAATGCACAAGCAAATCCGTTTTAACGTTAGTGCCTTCAGTTTCAAAGTAAGAAGAGACAAGTATTCCCTTATATTTCCTTTAACCTTATACCTTATCGAAATCAAGTTCGACCGAATCATACTCGTTTTAGTTTTATTACTTTTAGCAAAGCACTTTACAATTTTCTTAATATAAATTTTGGCATTAACTACCTTTTCGGACATGATATCTCCTTGAAAGTTTCTAAAACTTTATACTTTTCAATCATAAAACTCATGTAATTTGAACAATCTCTCTTCTCAAAGTTCCTGTTTTTCCTCATTGGAATTTTTAACCATAAAAGTAGTGAATTGTTCAATCTTTAGTGCAAGGTTTAGATTCATAACGCCAAAAATATCATAATATTTTATTTTCATTACTTCAACGTGAAAATAGAATTAATATTGACAGATATAATACAAGCAGATAAAGTGACCAAAAATTAAACAAAACAATGTGTTTATATAAGTTTTATATAGGACTTTAACAATTCAAATAATGGTAGGGCCTATCACAAGATACCTAGCACAATATTAATACTTAGTTTTTGGACAATAGTATTAACTTGTAAGTGGTACTCTTGGTGCAGTAATCAAATATTGATAATAAAGTCCTGTCAAACAATAAACCTTTCATTGGACCAACTATTATTTACATGGAATGTCTAATAATTATCACATATTTATCACCGCAAGTGTCTATGTAATTCGGCCAAATATTAACCTTCCTTTGGGCCAATCAATATCCACATTAATTACATAGCCATAATATTTGGGTGTAGTAATCAAATATTAACAATAAAATCCTGTCAAACAAAAAGCTTTTCTTTAGACTGACTTGTTATTCACATGGAGTACCAGTTTGCCCAAGTCTTTTATATCAAAATTACTTCTTAAAGAACCCTTTAATTCTTCAATGCCTTGCTATCCAAAAAAAGAAAAAAAAACTTCTATGCCTTTTAAATTATTTTCATTTATAATATGTCATCAATATAGATTAGCACAACTATAGTTCTATGGAAATTCCTTTGAACAAGCATGGAAAGAATCCATATTTCATGTTTCAAAGCCATTATTCAATAAAATATTGCTTAATTTTTCATACCACGCTTGTGGTGATTGTTTAATCAAAATATTGCCTTTCTTAATTTGCATAAAAGTCTTTATTTTCCTTCTGAATAGTGGCTAATTGAAAGATCCACATATACTTCATCTATTACATCTCCATGTAAAAAGACATTTTTAACATTTATTTGGAACAAAGGCTACTCATAATTGATTGAAATAGGCATTAGAACTTTGATAATGCTCATTTTGACAATCGGTGCAAGGTTTTCTTTATAATCAATTTCATACGGTCAGCTTTCTATTCAACCATCATTTTTATATTTAATTTCAACCAATCTTGTCTTATAGCTTTCTATTCAACCATCATTTTTATATTTAATTTCATATACCAATTTATACCTCATAATTTTTTCCCTTTTCGTAGATTAACGATTTCCTATATGCTATTTTTGTCAAGAGTATAAAATTCTTCTTTTATAGCATTTTTTTCATTGAAAAAATTCACAGCTTCATAAAAATTAGATAGTTCCACGTGAGATTCGATAATAATTAAGAATGGAGAGTGATTTGGAGAGACGTTATCATAACAAATATAGTCTTAAAAAGGAAAGACAATAGCATGATAGGTATAAAAATCTTGTATCCCAGATGAGGGTTTGAGGTTGGAGATAACCTTCTGGAAAAGTGGGAGAATACTCACTATTTTGTTGATTTTCATTTCTAGCTTGTTGTTTACCTGTATAGTTGGATGCTCATTATTCTCTTGATTTTTTGTAATTCGTTCATCTACAACTTCATTATATGAATCTTGTTCAGATACTATTGACAATGGGAATCGAGTGTCTAAAGCCAATTCTTGATAATTTTGCCTGAATTTGATCATTTATGGAGAAAAACTATGTATTAACTTAATGAGTGATACATCTCAAGAGAAATAATTTGTGGATGATGGAATTATAATATTGTTATCCTTTTTGAATTGAGGAATAACCCACAAAAATGTACCTTTTTACGCGGTGATAAGTTTTTCATGATTTTACATATGAATGGAATAACAAAAGCCAAATCTCAAAGATGAGATAAGTCAAGATTTCAACCCTTCAAGATCTATGATAGGGATTTATTTTTCAGTATTTGATTAAGGAATTGATTAATTAAGTAATAACTTGTAAGGAGAGCATCCGACCAAAAAATCCTATGAACATTCATTTCAAATAGAAGACAATGAATAACTTCAAAGATATGCTTCTTTTTCTTTTAGCCACTCTATTTTATTGAGGAGTTCCAATATATGTTGTTTAATGCAAAATTCCATGACTTTCTAGATAGACTAAAAAGAAATTCTTGATTTATTCAATACCATTATTAGTACGTAACATTTTAATAAGCATATCAGACAGTGCTATAATTATATGATGAATTTGTTGAAAACATGCAAGATTTCACTTTCAGATTTCAACAAATAAAGTCTGTTGAAAACAAATTGTTGAAAATCAAATGCAAAATATCCAAAGTATAAGTTTTGATGATTAACAATACAATTTGAGTAAAGTCTTAGGCTACTGATATGTTTTGTGCAATGTTTAAGGTCATAAAAATAAAAATAAAAAACAGAACAGGTCAAGTCGCAACCCACGTCGACTCAGATATCAACTTGGGCCAAGTCGATTTCTCAAGTCGACTCCATCTTCGACTTCAAAGGTCATTCTCTGTCCAGAGTTGAAATTAGGAGCAAGAATTCTCGAAGTCGCAGACGAAGTCGACTCCACTTGCGACTTGGGTGAAGTCGCAGGCCAAGTCGACTCCAGCATCGACTTTAGGTTCACAGTGCAGATTTTCAGAAGTCAAGTCGAAGGCTAAGTCGACTTGAAACAAGATTTGAGTCAAGTTGACGACCAAGTTGACTTAAATATTCAACTTGGAATATATGAATATTAATCTAAGTCCAAAGCAAGCAAGATATGTGAATTCAAGCATTCTAATCTAAATATATATTGATCTTGTTCATGCATATAGAGATTCAAGCTTTCTAGACATAAAGCTAAAGAACTTTTATACAAATGAACTTCAAGTATTGAAAATCAAAAGAAGAACACTTATGAAGAAGAAGTTAAGCAAGCAAGAGACATCTCAAGAGGGATTAAGCAGACTTGGCAAGGGAAAGAAGCCAAGTCGCACCCAAAGTCGACTCCACCTGCGACTTGGAGAAATAACGTTCGAATTTTTGAACGTTGGAATATTTATTACGCGTCAACTACCTTTATAACGTTCAAAATTCTCCCTCCTCTATATATAGACACTCAAGTAAACGTGGAAATAGACAACTAAGAGCTGAAAAAAAGAAAAGAAGTGCTACTAAGAGTTTCAATCCACTTTTCTCTAAAATTGAATGATCTATACACTTTCAAAGGAAGAACAAGCTTCAAAGTTGCTGTTTGCTTCAACACTGAATGATTCGTCGCTTCTACGATTTCTTCCTCGAGCTAAAACTGCCTAAACAAATCTGTAAAGTGTAGATTTCTTTTATTTCATCTTGTTATTTGATTTTGGTGCTTGGTTTGATTTCGGTATTTCAAACCAATTTATAGCAAAGTAGGGTTGTGATTGGAGTGGAACTCATCACCTACTTATGCTATTTGTTGTATACGCCCTCTAGAGCTAGAATCTAGAAGAGAGCGGAGGCTCTGGTTGTATATACCCCATAGAGCTAGAATTTAGAAGAGAATGGAGACTCTAGTTGTATTCGCGGAATACATAGTGGAACCCAAGTCACAAGGAAGTGTGAGCTTGGAAAAGTGGAGTAGGGAAGGTTGCCCGAACCACTATAAATCTTGTCTACTGATTTTCATTTCCGTTTTCATTATCATATTGCTTTCTATTTGTTTTATTAAAGGGGATTAAACTAAACCGGGTAAAATTTCTAATTCAAGTTTTTAAATTTTTTTAATACCCAATTCACCCCTCCCCTCTTGGGTAATTGCCATCAACTCGGGACCAACAAAGCCGAATAGTTCGTGACTTAACATCAGTAAATGTAACCTTGAATTTATTATCCTTCCCTAGATTCAATTGGAGTTGATCCCCGTACATTTAAGTGTACTAATTTTAAAAACTTATTTGAGAATGTCAAGTTTTGGGAAAAGAAAGTATATGCTGCTTAGAAAAATAATAAGTCTCATAACTATTATGTCTTAAAGCAAAATTATTGTCTAATAATTGAAGTGCTCAGTCCGATATATGCCATGAGTCTTCGACGTCATAAATGAGACCATTCCTTGTTGCTGTGTAAAGTTGCAAGTGCCTTGTGTGTGTGATCCAAGACATAGAGTTCTTGAATCTTCCTGCCTTTACTAATTATAAATCTTGTAATTTCTTCCTTAAAAATCATAGAATTTGGCAAAAAAGCCACATTGCAATTAAGATCTCTAGTAAGTTTACTAATAGATAATATTATACATTATTAGTGATAGAACCAACAAAGCATCTTGAGGTTGATGAAACTAATTTAATTCTTCTTCATAAAAAAAAACCTTTGTTTTTCTTACTCCGTGTACTAAAATATGTTGGTCGTTGACAATTGTAATAGGCATTTTGGAATGATTAGATTGAATATCACGAATATCATATAAATGACCACTCATGCGATCTGTTGCACTTGAATTTATTATCCAATCATGCTTATGAGAAAGAAGTAGAAAATATTATACCTCATGAGGAATGAGTCAAAGAAGTGGAAGCATCTTATTTTACAAGATAGAGATATTCTTTCCATGATAATCCATATTACTATTTTGCCACATGAGTTGATAGAAGGAAAGATTCCTCTTATACCTATGACATTTTTCAATAATTACTCTTATACTAATATTTCACCCATAATTCCTTATGTGCACATAGCATCACCTTTCGTTAGTTAAGTTTAACAGATAAAAAATTGTAGCGTTAATTTCTTTTAATGACCAAATGGACAAGACGAACAAGCGTTATAATAGGGACTAACTGTTTATTATTTAGCTGTGAAAGCTGCTAACAAGGCGTTGCCACACACCATTGGTACACTATGGTGGTGTTATAGGCTATTGGAATTGTAGTCATTGATTGTGATGGCAAATTGGGATTGCACTTATGGACTTTGCCAATGTTTAGAGGAAGATGTGGATGATTGAAGAGCCATTGCTAATGATTGTTGATTTCAACATGTTTGAACTATTGAAGGATGATTCAAAGCTTGATCCCATGTTTGATTATGCCTTCATCCACATTCCCTATTTTTTCCTCTACATTTGTCTATGTTCTCGACACATTTACATTTATCCTTATTTTTCAGCAACACTCTCAATTAATTATAATTGAACATGCAGGTAGTTAAGTAAAAATAGGTAGCTAGTTGTTTGATTGTAGCCTATAATTAAGTAAGTAGTTTTCCCATTTTAGGGTAGACAGACTTGTATCCAAAAAAGTTAAAAGTCAGCATTCATTTTTTGTTCTTCCTTTGCAAATACCCTATTATTTGTGCTATTTTCACTTCTGCTCCTTCAAATGCTACTCCACAAATTTAGTACCAGAGCTAGGCTCTATTCCTTGCCAAATCGAGAGATGACTAGCAATGGAAATATAATGAGTGCTGTATAATCACTTATTTTCAGCTTCAAAGGAGAAGATTATGAATTTTGGAGCACCAGAGTGAAGACTCTATTGAAGTATCAAGATTTATAGGACTTGGTAGAAAGCAGGTACATAGATCCTGATGATGAGAACAAATTGAAGGACAATAAAAAGAAAGACTTCAAGGCATTGGTGATCGTTCAGCAAGCTATCCATGATACTGCTTTCTCAAGAATTGCAAAGTAAATACATAAAAGGATGTTTGGTTAATCTTGCAAAAGAAGTTTAAAGGTGACTCAAGCATGATTATAGTAAAACTACAATCTCTTAGTCATGATTTTAAAACTCTATTTACGCAAAATGGAGAATCTATACTGGATTTCTTGTCTAAAGCAATGGAAATAGTTAGTGAAATACGATCCTTTGGAGAGAAGATTAAAGATCAGACAATTGTTGGAAAGATATTAAGGAGTTTGAATGTAAAATTTGATCATGTAGTTGCAGCAATAGAAGAATCTAAGGATTTACCAAAATTTTCATTTGATAAATCAATAGGGTTTTTACAAACTAATAAGTCTAGAATTAATAGGTCACATGAAAAGAGTGAAGAAAAGGCATGTCAAGTGAAGGAAGCAACCACTAAATCTAATGAAGTTGAAAGCTCAATTGGTAGAGGACATAGAAAAGGAGGATTCAATTGTAGAGGCTTTGGTGGAGGAAGAGGCTAAGGTCGATATGATGGCAATAAAGGCAATCCAATGAACAAAATAGATACAAAAAGGGCATTCAATGTTGTCATCGCAAAAAAATTGGCCATATGAAAGCAAATTGTTGGCATAAAGATTAGCAAATGCAAGTTCAAGGAAAAGGCACCTTAGCCATTAGAACTAGTAATGGTAAAGTGAAACATTTACACAATGTTCAATTTGTTCCTAATTTTGCACATAATTTGCTAAGTGTTGGAAAACTTGTGGCTAGTAGATACTCAATATTATTTGATGATAGAGATGTGTCATCAAGGAAAAGCAATCAAGCAAATGATGATCAACGTGCATATGACTTAGAACAAAATATTTCCACTGAAATTCTCCAACGTGGAAAATTTTTTAAGCAACTAATGGAAGAGATGGCTCTAAGACGTGGCATTTGTGATACGGTCATCTAAACATGAAGCTATTAAGTGACAAAGATATGGTTTTTGGATTGCCAACAAAATTAATACAATTGATCTATGTGAAGGATGCATATATGGAAAATAAACTAGAAAGACATTTCCAATTGGAAAAGCATAGAGGCTTACAATGTGTCTTGAATTGGTACATGCTTATTTATGTGGTCGTATGAATACTGAGTCATTTGTTAAGAGCTGTTATTTTCTTATTAATGATTATAGCCATATGAGTTGGAATCAAAAATATTTGAGAAGCTTAAATAATTCAAAGCTATGGTTCAAAGGCAAAGTGGCTCCTACATTAAAACATTCTGCACATGCAGAGGTAGTGAGTTCCTATCAAATGAATTTAACCATTTTTGTAAGAAATTTGACATTCATAGGGAATTAACTGCACCTTACTCTCCAAAGTAAAAAGGTGTTGCTGAATGTAAGAATTGAACAGTTGTGGAGATGACAAGAAGCATGATAAAAGGAAAAGGTTTTCCAAATCAATTTTAGGCTAAAGCAATAGCAACATCCGTTTAATTTTTGAATCTATCTTCCATAAGAATAGTTTTGAATCAAACCCCAAATGAAGCCTAGTAAGGTACAAATCCATCAGTAAATAACTTAAAATTTTTTTTATTGTATTAGTAAATTCTCAAGTTCGTCATAAACTTAATGAAAAATCCACAAAATGCATTCTTGTCTATTATTGCTCTCAATCCAAACCCTATTATCTATATAATCTTTTTAGTGGCAAGATGATAATTAGTAGGGATGTTTTATTCGATGAAGATGCAAGACCTAAAAGTAGTGAAGAGCAAATACAAGTTCGAATATCAAATGAATCTTTACAAAATGAAGGTCAAAGACTAACTCCTATAATTTCCTTGATTTTTTCTACCACATCACTAAGCTCTTCATCTTCAGCATCACAAAGTTCTTCATTTATAGGCCTTTTGACCACTGAAGAGTCCTTGAATGACGCTCCAACCAGGAAGTTCAAATCTTTGAAAGAAATATATAAGTCTTATCAATTTTCTTTTTTGGTTTCAAATCCTACAACTTATGAAGAAGCGACAACAAAAGAAGAATAGCAAAGTGTAATGAAAGAAGAACTGACAGTAATTCAAAAGAATGACAAATGGGACTTGGTGGTCTTACCTAATGATAACAGTGCAATGATTTGAAAAGGATTTTCAATACGAAATACATGCAAATGGAAGTATACAAAAGAACAAAGCTCGGCTTGTGGAAAAAGATATGTGTGGCAACATGGTGTTGACTTTGAAGAAACTTTCTCTCCAGCAACTTGTCTTGAAATTGTGAGAATTATCTTAGCCCTTCTTGCACAATTATAATGGCATGTTTATTAGTTTGATGTTAAGTTCGAGTTTTTGAATGGAGACTTACAAGAGGAAGTCTATGTAGCTCAACATGAAGGTCTCATTATTAAATATAATGAGACAAAAGTGTATAGCTCAAAAAAGGCACTATATGGGTTGAAGCAAGCTTTGTTTGCATGGTATAGCAAAATTAACAGCTATTTTTAGAGGAAGTGAGAATAAACCTACTACTCAGTAGTAGAAGATGGAATCTTTTTTTATGTTGATGATATCATTTGCATAAGTTCTTCTAAATCACACATGATAATGAAGTTTGATATGTTATATATGGAGTTATTGTATTATTTTCTTGGTCATGAAGTATAACAAGCATAAGATGGAATTTTTACTTCTCATAAGAAATATGCCAGGGATCTTCTTAACAAATTTTGTATGCTAAATTGTAAACATGCAGATACACCTATGAATATTAATGAGAAATTGCAGGCTGATGATGGAGCAGAGATTACTATGCTACAAGTTTTGGTAGCTTGGTTGGAGGTCTAATTTATTTAACCCACACTTGTCCTGACATTGCATTTTCTATTGGTGTGATTTCAAGATTGATGCAACTACCTTCAAGAAATCATTATGGTGCAGCAAATGGGGTTTTGTGTTATATTGCTGGAACTATGAATTTTTTAATTTGGTATTCAAAAGTTTCTAATTTCAGGTTAAGTGAATTCACTAACTATGATTGGGAAGTTCATTGGATGATAGGAAGAGTGTTTTTGCAAATATTTTCACCCTTGATTCAGGGGTTATCACTTGAAGTTCAAATAAACAAGCCACAACAGCGTTGTCTTCTTCAGAAGCGGAATATGTTGCAACAACTTCAACAATATATCAAGCTTTTTTTTTTGAATAGTTAAGAAGAATATTCTTCAAAGCTAGTTCATTTGCACCTAAACCCCCATAAGAAGCCCATTTGAGCCTAAAGCTCCTCAAACAACCCAAAGGGAGCCCAAACTTATAATAAACTAAGTTGGGCCCAAAACTTTCCAATAAGCCTAATTCGGCTTGATACTCCACATTTGGGCTCATAACTTTCAGTTGGCCCACTTGGACTCAGAACACTTCACTTAGGCCCAGCCTGGCCTGCTTGAACCTATTTGAATAAAAACTCTCCAACAGGCCCACTTGGGACCGAATTTGTTGAGTCGAGTCTATTTAGGCCCATACTCTTTTCAACAAGCCAGTTGGGCCCAAACCTTTTAGTTGGTCTAAGTTAACCCAAATATATTTTTAAAATTTAGTTAAACATATTTTTTTAGTAAAACCACCCAATTTTCAATCCAAAGGCTATATGCGAAACATGCTGGCCTACTGTGTAAATTCGGAGACTAAATGTGAGACACTAGCTTATTAAGCTGAATACGGGAGACAATGGTCTACTGTGTAAATCCAAAAATTGATAGTGCACTTAGCTTACTGTGTGGGGTCGCTAGTGTAGCTGACGAACCCCTCACTAGACTTAAACAGAGTCATCGTTGGTCGACGGGCTAAGCGTAAATGCACATCTCAATCAAGGCGCATGGCGTCATGTACCCCTTTCTTTTTTGAGTTATGATGAATGGTGTAGTGTACTCACCCCCCTTTTTAGGTCATGACATGTGGCGAAGTAACCTATGTTTATTTTGTAAATCATGTCACGTGGTTGATATGCAACCCGCATTCGAGTCATGGCATGTGATGTCATGTACTTTTCTTTTTGAGTCATGGCACGTGTGTGGCGCCCCGACCCAAGGTGCCTAGAAGCCTTACTCCGGGATCTTTATCGATTGGTAAACGTGACTCAGGATTGTTGCCCTGATCACACGGCGGGATTTTTATTTGGATCTCGTCCAATTTTTTTTCTTTCATTCCTTTTCTTTTGTTTTTTCATCACATAACAAACACTTGTCATCAACTTTACGCATGATACTTATAATAATATCATATCATCATATATGAACATATTCTTGTCATTAATTTCACATATATTATTCATATCATAATAACTGATTTATCTACATCACAAGTTCTTTCAATCTAAACATTTCATACATACATATTTTGAAGATTCCATATAATCATTCATACCATATACAGACCAACTTGTTGAAAAGTTTTCTTCATACTCTTTTCCTTTCCTTCATGGCCTATGCGGTACCTGTCTATGGTTGGGGAAAACAAAACATGAGTCGAAACTCAATAAGCAAGCATTTTTCATTTTAAATGCATTTCTCACCTTTCAGCAATAGACGCTTAACAAGCGTTCTACTAGCAATTGGAGGAAACCTTTTCATAAATACCTTTCATAAACATTTCATAATCCCAATTTATGGCAAACATATGCTGGTAAAACTTGACATAGAAATTCTTTTTCCATAGACATATTTATGTTCTAAAACATTTTTCATTGAAGCTCCATTTCTCATAGGACATTCTCATGTCCTAAAATACTTTTCATAAAACCCTTTTTAAGCATATGCAATATGCGATACGTCTCTGTCCATCTGGTAGGTGACACTTATCAAGTGATCATCCTTCCTTAGGAGAGAAACCCTTCCAGATGATAGCCCACGAGCCAGGCGGCTATCCGTGTCCATCTCCCATTGCAGGGAGGGCGCCGCCGGCATTTAGCCTTATTCAAGCGACTCGGCCTATGCAAAGGGGGCCCAATTTGCAACCGCGTCCGGTATGCATATCCTCTACAGTAGACCTAGTACATAACCCTTGTGCACACTTTTCCTTCACATTCACATGCTAGCATGATTTTATAAAAACCACAGACCACAGTCTGTGTCCTTTTTCTGAAAACTTGATGCTAATATGCTTTCATAAAATACTACAGACCTCCGCATATATTCCTTTCAAATCATAAAAACTGGGCTTAACCCATGTTAACGAGTTCTATGCTCAAAACGTTTTATAAGGATGACCAATCTTAAAACATTTATATTTCATAAATAATTTGAAGTATTCAAGGAAAACATTTAAAATAACAATATTTTCTAACCGTTTTTGTAAATAATTTTTGAATGACAAAACGTCTTTAAAAATATTTAAAACTTTCATCTAATATCATATACTTTTGTCTACCTGTCTTATTGTTCATTTCTATATGTGATAGACTTGTATAATCCTTTGAACATTACTCAAATCATTTTTTAAATTAATTTATCGTGTTGGCCTTCCTTAAATCCTGCTCGAAACAATGGATTTTGGAAATTCCAAAATAATCCAATATTTAGAAAACCTTTGAAACATATCCTTAAAATACTTCAAAACCTTGAAATAAAACTATTCAATACATTTATTTCAAATATCATTTTAAAAAAACTCATTTTCCTTTCAACACAACCTTTTCAACATTTGCATTTCAATATTTTTCAACATTAAAAGGATTTGCTTTTAACGAAGCAATTTCCAAGACAATTTAAGATTGCAGAATAAGGTCATATAAAATTGTATTTTCAAAAGGTTTGCTTGTTTACCTGTATAGTCAACTTGTATCTTTCGCTTGTACCCATTTTTTTTCCTATACAAATGAAAAGAACCATTTTTCTCATATAGACATAATATTTCATGCTTGCACATTTCTATTATTAAATTTGAATTCATCTTAGGGTTTCTAACTCATGCATATGTCATAATCACTTTATTTTTCTTCATAACTCTCATAGAGGTTAATTTAGTCTCTATTTTCACATATGGATTTTTATCCCAAAAATCTTCAAAAATTCCATTCATACATCCTTATAAAAATCAATCTTATTTCTGCCCAAATTCCTTTGTTTACTATTCATGATTATTGTTCATGATCATGTTCCTAATTACTGTTTACATTTGCTGAAATCAGGTGTACTAATTTCTCTAAATCTTTATTTATAATAAAATCAAGGCATTTAACTCTGAAATTTCTTTCATACATCAATAACATTATTAACATTATATATTTATTTTGACATTTTCACTGTGCTGGACAGTGTTGTAAAATTAGGAACAGCCCTAATCACGTTATTTTTAAACCATACTTATGTCATCAAAAAATCGTATTTAATATTTTTCATGTGATAATCATAATATCTTTTACATCATATCAAAATTTCAGATTAAAATTCCATCTAAAAAAATTACGAAAAATCATTTACTAGGACTGATTCTGTCACCCGTTTCACCCTGTTTAAGCTAATCTTCTCAGATTTTTAATTTTCAATCAGCTTAATATTTTAAGCTAAAAATTTGGTCGTTCCTTAAACATCATATAATGAGCTTGTACAAAAATTTTCATGGCAAAAATAATTCATTTACCATCTCATTCGTATTTTGGTTTCTAACATCATGTATTCATTCATTAAATAACTTAAATAAGATACAACTGCCATTATTTTGTAATTCCAGCAGCGTTCAACATTTTTTTTTTATAAATGCGGTTTATTAAATAATTAACGTGCAGCAGAAATTAAATCAATTAACGTTCATCAGCAATTTAATAAATTAACCTTCAGCAATTTGTTGTTAAATGAAAAATCAAAACAATACATATTTATCAACGTCTACCAGCTTGTTAAAATTTTCTGAATTGATTTATCGGCAAAATCATGCTGCATTAGAATCTGCTGAATCGGTATTAAGATCACGCATCCAGAAATATATTTATTAACATTCGGAAATTTAAATAACAAAAAGGAAACTGGATGATGTCGTTTACCGCTGCCTTTCTTCCTTTTGTTTTTCCGAACACCAGTAATTGCTGCCGTTCACTGCTCTTTTTATACATGTATTAATCGGTTGATCAAGGGTAAATTTTTAACCTCACTTGAGTCCACCGCTTGGTTTAATCCAGCTGTTGGATTTTTAGGACGTCCAGCATATGATTCGGTAATGACGCTGCCAGCGTATTTTTTTCTTTTTCTTTCTTTTTTTTTTTTTTTAATAAATTCTATCATTAACAAATTAAATCATAACTGCTTACATACACACATATATATTATGAAAATTTTTCTTATTAATATATACACAATTTCTCACAAAATGTACTTTTCAGAATTTTGAAAAAAATTTCTATTTTATTTTAATGAACTAATTCATATTCGGATAAAAAGTCTCATTTTAAAATTTTGGAGACATGTTTTCCAAAATTTCATTCCTTCATTAAATTGAGAATATTAAAATAGGATTACCCATAAAATTTCACCTCAATTGGAGCGAAGTACATATTTTAACTTAATCAAAATCATATTTTGGCATAAATTTCATTTTAAAAATTTGTAGACATGTTTTTCAAAATTTAATCCATTCATTATGTAGGGTATATTAAAATAGGCTTGCTTCAAAAGTTTCATCTCAAACAGCCTTATATATATTAAGATATTAATTAACTAAACAATTATAAAAAAAAAATCAAAATATCAACTTACGTGCATGCGTGGAATTTATTACCTTTGGCACGCTTTTCAATACATTCAAGTTTGACAATTTAGTGAATTATTTTTCATAATCTGATCCATCTATATCAGAGAGAACATAATTTAGTACTTTCTATTAAATTTTTATGTGATTCCGAGTTATACATGTTTAGATCTAATCAAAACAGTAAGGATGAATATAGGCCCTTAATTAAAGCCCCTAATTAGCCCAAAATTTTCCATTTATTTTTATTTTTCCATAAGTTCCATAAATTTAAACAGTTTCAATTTATATAATTCAGAATTTTGAAATTCCTCCCCGAAATATTTGTAAAAATTTATTTTCATAACTAATCTTAGTAAGATCATAAATTATCCTCCATTTTCTTACAAGTTCCAAATATAACCTTTGTAATTTTCACTAAGTGCATTTCTTGTCTCCACTCTTGTCAAAATTACCAATCAATCATCTTTTCTAAATTTATAATTTAATCTCACTTTTGTAAAATTGTAATTTGGTCTTTTCGTGATTAAGTTAATCCAAAGTGATTAGCTTATCACTTTATCTTAATCACATGATTACTATTCATATTTACTATTTATTAAATTAATTATTCGGTCCTTCAACTCCATATATTACAAAATTATATATTTTAAAAAAATCAATAACCTAGGGTTCATGACCTTAGGGTTTCATACATGGTCCTAAAATTTGGGGTTCCACAACGTGACATAGTGTACTCACCTTTTTTAGGTCACGGCACATGCCGAAGTGATCTACATTTGTTTTTGTCAGTCATGTCGTTTATGGTACGTGGTATCACGTACTTCTCCTTTTTGGGTCACTACAGCGTAGCGTCATGTATTATACATTTTTGAGTCAAGGTGTGGGACAAAGTGTACTCACTCATATTTGCGCTTTTGTTAGACACAATTTTTGTGTATTTGTAAAGTCGTAGAAAGATCTTCTACGCATTTTATCATCATTTCAATTAAATCATAATTTTTTATGGACTATTATGTTCAGCTCTTTTAATCAAGGGTTTTCTTGTTAGAGATGTAAAATCAGAGTGTGAAATAAAATACGAAATATTTCGGTCATAATACTTTTCAGACTCGATTAAAGGAATTAAATGTTTTAAACTTTTATCAAGGGAATTAATTAAGTGTTTATTTTCTAAAACCAGCAACCAAACGAGACATACCCAAAATGAGGCCGAAATAAGGTTTAATTTATCTAACCCACACTCGTCTTAATATTGTATTTTCTGTTGGTGTGATTTCAAGATTCATGTGATATTCATCAAAAAATCACGTCGTGCTGCAAAAGGGGTTTTGCATTATATTGTTGGAACTATGAATTTTGGAATTTGGTATTCAAAAGTTTTTAGTTTCAAGTTACGTGGATTCACTGACGATTATTGGGAAAGTTCATTGGATGATGGAAGAGTGTTTCTACAAACATTTTCACCCTTGGTTCAGGAGTTATCACTGGGAGTTCAAAGAAATAAGCCACAGCTGTATTTTCTACAAAAGCAGAATATGTTGCGGCAACTTTAGCAGCATGTTAAGCTTTTTTTTTTTCTTGTTTGAATAGTTAAGAAGAATATTAGCAAATCTTCATCACAGGTAAGAAGGTGCAGTTAATATTTTTGTGACAACAAAGAAACAACATCCATGAAGAAAATCCAGCTTTTCATGGCAGAACAAAGCATATCGATATCCGTTTTCATTTCATTAGAGATTTGGTTGCGAAGGAGGAGATCACTTTAAAATATTGCAACACAAATGTTCAAATGGCAGATACAATTACAAAATCTTTGCCAAAAGATAAGTTCGTCTTCCTCATATTTCAACTTGGTGTCTGTGAGTTTGAATCAAAGGGGAGTGTTAAAGGATGATTCAAAGCCTGATCCCACATTTGATTGTGCCTCCATCCACGTTCCCTGTTTTCCTCTCCATTTGTCCATGTTCCCAGCACATCTGCATTTGTCCTTATTTTTTAGGAGCATTCTCAATTACTTGTGACTGAACGTGCATGTAGTTGAGTAAAAATAAGCATCTAGCTATTTGATTGTAGCCTATAAATAGGCAAGTAGCCTTCCCATTTTAAGGTAGACAGACTTATATCCAAAAAAGTTAAAAGTCAACATTTATTTTTTGTTCTCCCTTTTGTAAGTACCCCACTATTTTTGCTATTTTCACTTCTACCCATAGTTGTCAAAGACGTGCCTGGGCGTATGCCTAAGCGCAAGGCGTAGGGAGTGCACCTGTAGGTGTAGCAAGGAGCGCAGCTTCAATCAGGCGCTTAGGCGCAAGTCTCCAAACGCGCGCTTTCAGCACTTCCTAAAAGCAGCCATGCGATCGATTTTTTAAAAGAAAACTGAAAAAATGTGGTAAATATAAAATAATTAAAGTTGGCAGATTAGTGACCTTTTTTTAAGGCACCATCGCTCGCTGAAAGAAAAAAAGGAAAAACAAAAGGAGAAGAAGGGAAAAATAAAATCTGTTGTTGCCTATTGGTTAGAGATTCGGAATTGCCTATCGAGAGAAGAAAGGCTTGAGGAAAAGTTGCACTGCTGCTTACAGGTTCTCCTTCTCCACCTCCTCCTCATCAATTTTCTTCTTCCTGCATAACATCGTTTTTTTCCGCCTTAGCCAACTACGGCCTCCGTTTTTTCCCTCCTTCATCTTGTTCTTCTTTTTATTCTTCTTTTTCCTTGCTACAACAGCCTATTGTAGCCTTTGCCTTTTTATTTCCTTCTCTCATATTTTTTTATTCTTTTTTACAGCAGTTGGCTGCAAACCTACATCCCATGCTTTTTTTTGGCTTTCTACATGACCTTGCTACATACGACACGGGTCACTTTGCTGCAACGCCTTTTTCTTTTTTTATATTCATTTTATCTTGTTGCTTTTTTTAATACATTTTTATGTTGCTACTAAAGTTTATGTTGTTGTTGATGCTTCTATTTATGCTACTGTTGTTGACATTTTTTTTATTCATTTTTACGTTGTTGACGTTTATGTTGTTGTTGCTGTTTTTTATTCACTTTTATGTTGTTGTTGACATTTACGCTATTGTTACTGTTCTGTTTATGTTACTATATGCTACTATTTTTTATGTTACTGCTTCTCATCATGCTGTTATTTTTTATGAGTGATGAACCTTTATTACTATGTTGAATTAAGATTTATGATTATATTACTTTGTTTGATAGGCATGAATTATTTTTTTGTTCTTAATAATCGTAGGCATGCATTGTTTAATTCTTGCAATGTTAATATTACTTTCTTACTCATTAGTTTCAGCATTTTAGGCATTACTATTTTGCAAATAAATTTTATATAAGGTGTCCCTTGCTTCAATCGGGCCCATGCCTTGAATGTGCGCCTAAGCCCCAGGACCCCCTTACGCCTCTAACAACTATGCTTCTACCTAGGGGTGCAACTCGGGTCGGGTTATACCGGGTTGGAGTGAACTCAAACCCTAAGCCAACCGGGTTAGAGTAAACCCAAACCCAAACCCTAAAAATGTAATTCGGGTTCGGACCGGGTTCGGGTCGGGTTCGCATTGGTTTTGGTTTGGTTTCGGGTTAGAATTCGGGTTACCAATAAACTTTTTTTTTTTCCAAATTCAGTTGTAATCTAAAAGAAAATTATTGAAATATACACGCATGTGTTTATGAAATCAAGCCTCATGCTGAATTCTGCAACATACTTTCAAAGAATTCTGCAACATCATGCTGAATTCTGCAATATTCTTTGAATGAACTCTGCAAATAATTTTTCAGCACCCTGTAGACACAAAAAATGACAAATTAGTTAGTTTTATGACTAGTTGGTCATTTCTATTTTATAGCTAATGAAAATAACTCAAGTATACCAAATAAAAAATCAATATATCATACCAACTTTGTAGTTGAAACTAAACATTATCATACAAATTGCTGAAATTGAATTCAAACTGAATATTTATCATACAAATTGCTAAAGTAAAAATTGACCACTTGTCATACCAATAAACTTAAAATATGAATTAAATTTATACTATAATCTGAAATTCAAACTAACAAATTTCTCATACTAATAGAAAGCATAATATGAAATAGATTTATCATGCTGACTCAAATTCAAACATAATCCACATAACGGTTATTCAAAGTAACTAAATCTAAATACATTAAGCATAATAGTTCAACATTCCAATTTAATTTAAGTGCAATCCAAATTTAAAATGACAACATAAACAAATTTCAAGTTTAAATAAGTTGACATCTACTTTTAAACAAATTTAAATTTCAAATGAGTTCATGTTCCAAAGTTTCCAGAAAAACTAAAAAACTATTCGAAGATTTCCAAGTAATTTCTCCCTTAATTTTCATCTGCATTTCTAATATCAAGTTCTTCCTCCTTGATTTACATATTTGAAAATAATATGCATCAACCTAGACGAAAAAAATGGATGCAACTGTTAACAATAAGAAGATAATAATCATAAAAAATCATCATAGAAATTAAGTTACCTCAAGCATGCTTTGGTAATGAAGAAAGAAGTAATTTGTCTGAATTAGAGTTAGTAATGCCTAAAACATGTATATATATATATTAATATTACAAAAAAACATGTATATATATATATTAATATTACAAAAAAACATGTATAATTGATGAAAAAATTATATAAACTACACCGGGTTCGGACCGGGTTGATGCGAACCCGGTTTTGGTTTCGGGTTTCTACGGGTCGGGTTGAAACCGGGTCTATTTTGAAAAAAATCTTAAAAATAAAACCCATTTTTGGTTTTGATACCGGGTCGGGTCGGGCGGGTTCGGACCGACCCGGGTACCAAGTTGCACCCCTACTTCTACCCCTTCAACTTATGCCCTAGCATGAACATAGGAGTCATGGATGTCGTTTCGATTGTAGGGAAGATGGTGGAGTATCATACTCTGTACTTTGGTTTTGCAGCTTGATCTATACACATGCAGCCCATTTGACGATCCATACAACTGAAAACCTTGAAATTTTGATCCAGTTATGTTGATAGGCAAATAAATATTCTTATTGCTACTCGAGCGAGTAAGATTTTTAATTAATTGCACAAAAATTAATGGCTTCATCCATGGTGGCATGGACAACCGTTGGAAAGATGAAGACAGGCAAGACGGAGGCAAGTCTAGGCGTCGCCAGATTTAACGGTGGCAAATTCACTAGCGACTGCTAGCTTGTGGCGGGAGGCTTTATGACGATGCCGATTTTCTTGTTTCCTATCTTGCGGTGTGTTCTTGTGGGCGAGATAGGAAATGAGTTGGACACTGCTAGGTCCGGAGATAGGTGTGCTATCAGACTAAGTTGAGAGCTTCGTCACAATGTCATTAAGTTATGACTGATGCAAGTTGAGCCATATTAACATGAAAGAAGATGGTTACAATCGAAGAGTCACTGCACAATAAAAAATTTACCAGATTTTTTAAGTCATTGATAGACACTAATTTGGCAAAGGGGATAACAGCAGAGGCGATCTGGAGAAGTCATATACTGCATCCCTGTAGCCGTCTTATGGAGAATATAGAAAATGGAGCACTGAACAAATGGTGATCTGGTGAAATGCTAACAGTTGGAGGGGCAAAATCATCATTTTCATACGCAGCTAACATGTTGCAAGTGCGTTCTATCAAAAATATATATATATGTTGCGAGTACAAGACGAATTACAGGTAAATGTTGTGAGCAAACAAAGAATTTAACCAAAAAAATTCACCGCTATAGAGGACCAAAGTTGAAATACTGACAAATGACATGCTTGATGGTGTGAGGCATCTGCCATGTGCGGGTATGCAGTAATGTTGAATCCTTCAGTAATCCATGTGGCAAAGGCAAACTGATCTGTCTGTTACCTTGATTTTTGAGAGCTCTGTTCTATAATTGACTTTAGAGGAAGACGACGGATGCAGAGAAACAAACTAACGGCTGACATAGTTTTAGGAACTTGGAGTGAGAGAAAAATTCCCATGGATGACTAATACTTCAAAAAGTGACACTGTTAAGGAAACCTTATGGATACAGAATTTTTTTTTTTTTATAAATTATCTATAATTGACTTTAGAGGAAGACGACGGATGCAGAGTTTTAACTAATAACTCTATTGTGATCATCACAACCTAGTGGGCAATAAAAAGTGTAGAAATAGACCTAATAATTATGAAATAAGGAAAGCCTGAAAACGAGGCTAGCTTACGCTTTAAGATCAATAATAGGTCTCAGCATTGATACTTAAAGGCATCTATTTGGACACAAAATATGCAGTTTGAAGAAGTACTAAAAAAAGGATTTAGGAGCTTGTCTTCACGCTGCAAGGATAAAGAGGTCTCGCCGTTCTTGCCCAGTCGAATTTTACAAACTATATCCTATTGCCTCCAATAGTAATAACAAAAAATCTCATCCGTATGTTATTCTGTCGAACTTCCAAATGATCCACGGATTGGAGCAATTGGAAGAAAGAAATACATATCAAATGCACTTATACTGGCATTGAAATATCAGACATTCACTAAGATTTCAAATCACTACCACGAATTCAAGTTGATTATATTTCACTTCTTCCTTAGAGAAAGAGAATCAAAGAATTCCTAATCATGGTCCTTGTGAATCGAATCATCTGTATAGGATACAAAAAGAAACTCCAGATATTTAATATTTTTCTCGTTGAATGAGTTCTAAATTCTAGTTATGGGTTCATTAGATATCTTACAACTGGAATCCCTCTTTTTGCTAATCCAGTTCCTCCACTAACACAAACCCTAGTGAGATTCAGGCATTCTACAATTTTTAATTATTAGGAGAACCCAAGTACTCTCTTTCGAATCCATGAAACAACTCTCAGAGATCTTTTTTCCTTTTGAAACATACAAAACCAAAACAATCAACTTATTGATATTGGAAGACCAAGTAGATTTTTCCAATCTATTATTTCTGGGTCTTATGGAATTCATAGGTATAGAAAGAAGCCCTGTCAAAAAGAAAATTTTCTTTTGTACATATTTTGATTGCTCATATGGTATATAAGGACTGCTATTACAAGCAGTAATACACCTTTTATCATAAAATATTGATTGCTTGTTCAACCTTATGAATTGTGCGAAAGTAGGATCCACCTTAAGTATCGTTGCTAATTCACTGCTTCTGCACCGAAGTCACACCTTCTTCGCCTGTGCCTACGTGGCACATTGAGCACTGTTGGATTGGGCAAGAAAAATATCATCCATTGGATCAACAACAAGAAAATTTTTACAAACACGCCCTTCGTGTTGTGAAATAAATAACAAATCAAACACAATCTATGTTTTAATTATTAACAACTCAATTCGAGAAGTTTTAAACTATTAACAAGTGTGTGAGATGCTTTAAAGTTAAGAATTTTCAAATTCAAGGCATGACAGGTTAAGTTACAAATTAAGACGACTCAGGCATCAACTTAGGTCAAGTTAATTTCCAAGTCGACTTCAGTATCAACTTTAACATGCTATTTTTTTATAGCATTAAAATGATGGAGGCGTGAGCAAGCGAAGTCGCACCCGAAGTCGATTCCGCCAGTGAATTGGATGAACTTTAGGGCCCCAATGTTGAATCTGATGAAGTCCAGTCGCAATCAAAGTCGACTCCAACATATGACTTGGATGAAGTCCCATATGAGGTTGATTCAGCATGCGACTTGAGTCAAGTTAAACCTCAAGTCGACTCTAACATTCAACTTGAGCATAAGGAGGTTCAAAACAAAAAGACTCAAGCGCATGGATCCACAAGAAAAGACTAAAGCCACAAATTCATTAATGAATAATAATTACGCACAATGGCTAAGAAGGACAAAGGCCTATTTGGAAAAATTGAAGCATTTGAATCAGTAATGTGAAGCATCAAAGGGCATACATAACAAAGAATTACGTTTAAGAAGCATTAAAGCTCCAATGAGCAAAATGTATTGTGAAGTCGCAACTCAAGTTGACTTCACTTGTGACTTAGGTCAAGTTTAAGATCAAGTCGACCCCAAAGTGGAACTTGAGATTTGAAGACTGAGATGCTGAAGACCGAAGTCGTAACCCAAGTTGACTCCAATCTGCGAATTGGGTAAAGTTGCACTGGTAGTCAACTCTGAGCACGACTTAGATCATAACAGTTAGAAAAATTGGAACATTAACGCATTAAATGTGTCTTCTACCTCGTAACATTTGAATTTATTCCCTCTCTACTCAAGACACGTCGAATGAAGATGAGAGGTTTAACTAGAGTGTTAATTAAGCTTCCAACATCCAACTAATAAGGATTCAAGTGATCATTAAGTGCTCCACAAGAGGAACTATGCCATTTATTAAAAGCGCTGACGCGATTCTCTCAAAACTCACTTCACATGTTCTTCCTCAAGCTAAAACTGGTTTTACATCATTTGTAAAGTATAGATTTTCTTTTTAACTCATTATTTTGTGATTCCACTTGATTCGGTACTGGAGACTAAAATCAAGTACAGGAAAATAGTATATGATTAAAGTATAGCTCACCACCTACTTGTATGAAAATTGTAAAAGCCCCTAGAGCTAGAATCTAGAAGAGATTAATGACTCTAATTATAAAAATTTAGTGAAAAATCGAAATTCATGAACAAACAAAAATAAATGCGAATCAACAAGTTCCATATAAAACCAGATGCCGAAACCAAACTGTTCACGCGCCAACCTCATCCAAACCATCAATTCCTCGATTGTTTAGGATGCAAGAACAGAAACAGAGCAAAGAAGAAGCCAAACTTTCCGTGGCTTCCTTTCCTACCTATTGGATGCCAGGAGATTTTTTGGAATAAGTGAGGAACGAACCCAATGTCGAAAAAAATATATTTCTGCGAGATTGGCAAAAATAGACGGCAACAAACGAAAAGCCGTCAGCAGAAGCCGACGAAAAGCAAAGCGAGAAAAGCATATGGTGCCTTCAAGCTATAAACCAAAAAATAGGGACCTGTTCTTCGAATAAAATAGAAGATCATGGAGAAGGAGAATGCAGGTGAAATCAAGAGTTTTTGGTGTACCTTTTCTGAAACACAACGGCATTGCTGCGGGAGACGGAGAAGCTGCTTGAGAGGGGGGTCGACGTTTTTTTCCCCGCTGCAGTTTTCTGCTGTTTTTCAGGAGGACGCGTTTGTAAAATCCTCCTCATTGCCGATCCAACGGACGCTGTTTGTCCCACCCAGTTCGACGGCGCTGCCGAAGAAGGCGCGACTTAGGTGCGGACGCATCGAATCAGCAGCCATATTTAAAAACAAAATATAAGAAAATCTTTGGAATAATATTCAAGGCATCTCCCTGAAAACAATAGAAGCTACACGTTTATAGAAAGGAGAAGCAAACGTTAACCAAACATATGCATGTATAATGCTAACTATCCACACTTTGCATGTTTTACTAAAAATAGTAAAATGAGGAATTTACTAAGGGTGTGTTTGGTTGGAGGTAAAATTTTTGATGAAAAGTTTTTGGAATAGAAGTTGTCAAATCAATAGAAAGGGATGTGATATAATATGAGTAATGATGAGGAGTAAAGAGAATAAAGTTAAAATAGATAGGTTAGTTGTATGGGTAGTTGTGTAGAAATGATTGAAAAGTAGGGTAGTTTGTATAGAAAAATGTGAAAAAATAATTAAAAAATAGAATAATTATGGAGAGTGAAAAGTTTTAAATTGAAAAAGTTTTAGTTGACACTTTTTTGCCCTAAACAAACACACCCTAAATAATAAAGAAAATCATATAAAATTTTTAGTAAATCATGTAAAACATGTAAAATTTCAAAGACCCAGAGTCATGTGAAAATGATGGATTTGACATCGAAAATGTGCTTAACCGGGTTTCACTATAGTTATCATATCGACAGACTTAAAAAATATTTTTCGTTAATATGTTGTGTTTCCTGTGACTTCCCTCGAATCAAAAGTTATGATCAATTGAATTTGACGTGCTTTTTTACCGCTTCCAAATCCTTCCACGACGATTTGTTGACTCCAGGAAATCCTCATTTCAAATTGGTCTAAAAAATATATTTTTAATGTTTCTTTAAATTTTTTATAAATTGTTAATATAAACATATTTAATCGATAAACTAAAATTTATCATTTTTTTGAGATCTCTACATTAATTATTTTGTAAAAAATATGCATAAATTAACAATTTTATAAAAAATTTTGAAAAACAAAAAACATGTTTTTTGACCGGTCTAAAATTCTAAAATAATCAGGCCTCTAAGAAAAATATAAAAATTTGTAGTTGACGCAACAGGGACGTTCAAAACTTGTGACGATGGAAAAGATGACAACTTCCCGAAACAAATGGATTCAACGGAGGCAATAGAAGTGATAAAAACGACTACGAAAAAGACGAGAGACAACAACTGGCCACTATGATGCCTCAATAATAAAATCCAACCACGGAAACCATGAATCTGGCCAGAACAGTGTCTCTATACCATGTTGAAAGGAAAATAGAAATTGAAGATAGTGCACAACCATTTATGTGGTTAGGTAAGAGATCCTGCTCCACGGCGAAGACCTTTCATGTTTTTGGTCTCCCTTTGTTCCGCTATTTATAAGCTCCTTTACACCACTCAACAGCTCATTATAATAAACTGCATAGCAATCAACAGCGAAGCAGCAGCTCTCACACAAGAGCTCGTAGATTCTAATTTTTAGGCTAGATCTATTTAACACCACTAATGAAATAAAGATGGTTAGAATATTTATAATAAAGCACTAAAATACAGAACTTTTGCTAGTACGGGCACTAGCCTGGCTATCAGAGTCCGTGCCTCAGTTACAGGACTCCCATTTCATTTCAAGAGCATCATCTCCAGTTTACACTCCTTGGGCAAGATTGGAAAATATATACTTAAGATACTTGAGTTGTAAATGTAAGATATGAGAAAAATATAGAACTTTTAAATGGACTTGCAATTAAAAGAAAATAAATAGATTCTTTATTTTCCTTAATACATTAATCCTAGGAAAATAAAAAATAAAAAGGAATTTCTTAAATAAATCTTAAAAGGGTTGGGTTGTCATTTGTATCATAATTTTGAGATGAGACGAAGATTCAAAGGAGATGAGAGTAGGAATTAAGTTTAACTTTGCCAACTCATAATAGCAACTATATTGCTGAATGGACTAATGCTAAATCAATCCTACTCTTATCTCATTTTCCAAATCTTTTAGCTTGTCTTATTTTAGGTCAGGTCAATTTTATACTCACGTAACATATTTTTTTAAGATCTAGTTATTTCCAGTTTTAGCTTCAAATCACTTGTTTCAAATAGTTTTTATATTATATTTGACAACTATATTTTTCATTATAAATTTTACTTAAAAACTTGTAATCAAGATGATAATAGTATAATTTTTTAAATACATTTATTAAATCTACTAAATGATAGATAAATTAAACAATTTTCTATGTATTTAAATTATATATTAATGTCGTTCAATATAAAAGATATTTCATAATATGTATATATACATTAAATATATATTAATAAATTAGATCAGTTGTATATCTGGACCTTGAAATCCACCCTTCTCCAATTCAATCGAATGATCCATAATACCTTATTCTAAGTTACACTCGTAGGGAAACTAAAGTGGGAATTTAGCTAAAATGATAAATATGAAACCACAGGTTTTCAACAGAAATAATCCATACTAATGTATTTTTGTGATGCAATGTGATGAATTGATCAAATAAGTGAATGGTTGGGATGAGGGTTGGTGGACGAATATTAGATGAGAAGCAATCTGACTGACTAATGGGCAACAACGCACCTTACAGCGATGGATCGCGTGGTGCACAGTGGTTGTCAACAGGCGGAGGCAATAGTCATTATGGGAAAGGTGTATGGCGGACTCATGCAAGGGTGGTAAGGACAATGCTCGACTAGCACCCTTAAGATTGGCAGAATGCTTATTTTTTTGCCGACTTTGAAAATCGAAAAAGTTTGGCTGATAAAGTGTGGTGGCTCTTCAAGAAAATATTTATATAGATTACTTTTTATGATGAAATATATTGACAACTCTATTGCTTCTTCTTAACTTTCATTAATTTCAGAGTTCGTTTGGATAGAAGCCTTCCACCTTTCCATTAAAGGGATATTTGGTAAATGCAAAAATTTTTAAATCAAAACTTTTCAATCTTTATAATTATCATATTTTTAATTACTTTTTACGTCTTCCCATATGACTATCCGAAGACTATCCCACTTTTAAATCATTTTTACATAACTATGCATATAAACTAACCTATTAATTTTAAACTTATTCTATTTACTTTTCATCATTATCCTTACCATATTACATCATTTTCTACTAATTCAAAAAAAATTTACACAAAAAACTTTTCGTAAAAAATTTTACCATTTCCCCAAGACACCTTAGAAAAATTTTTTTGGCACAAGCTGACTAGCCGAACACACACCTATGGGAATGATAAGATTTGTGAGCTCGAGCTTATGGACCTCGGCCGAAGTAGTAGGGCTTATAAATGAAGCCCATGTCCTTACTAATGACAAGGAGATGAGCTGACTGAGGTGGGGATTGTTTTTTCTATTATCCATTCGTTTGCTAGTATGCTCATTTCTATTCTGTTTGTTTCTAATTGGAAGTTGTAGAAAATAGTTTCTTTTTTGATAGAGAGAATAGTTTCTTGATCTTTACTGTAATTCGTCAATGAATCAATAAATTCTTTGATTCTTCTTCCATGCATACGAGTTCTTGGCTTGGGATGTATCAGGGAACCAAATTAAGCTTTCTCGATTCGGCATGCAATGTCAAGCAGGATTGCAAGGCTAATGGTAACCGGTCACAAGAGGGCAAAGTGATCAGCGGATCATCATGCCATGGAACAAAATGACATGATCTTTGGCAAAGCTAGATGCATGATCAAAGGTAAGAATGGTAATGGGCTCAAACAAATGGGCTCTGGTCCTGCATGGTATGGAGTCTCATGCATTGAAGAAAATGTTGGCATATGGGATGGTCGGTTTTGAAGGTATTTTCATGCCATGGGTTGGTAAACCTGAACAGAGATTGAGACAGTGTTTACGCTGTCTACAGGCAACAATATATAGTATTAGATAGCTGGTTATACTGATTACCATTCTAAACAATAATTCTTTTATATTTTATGATGATTATGCTAATTAGTGTAACTTGCTGTCCAAATAAATACGACTTTCGCGCGGGCACAATGCAAACAATATTCCAATCTATTTGGGTTAGATAAAAACACTTCACCGTTGGCAATGCATCGAAGAAAGTGCAAACAGTATGCATTTTCATTTAATGGCAGCAAGTGGCACATAATGTGGTCGGTCGGTCGTGCATGGTTCAAGATGCGAATGGTTTTCATGCAATGGGTTGTTAGATGAGGATTATTAATTGACCGTTGGCAATGCAAATGCATGGATAGAGAGATGGGTTTCATGAAATGTGCAGCATGAGGAGACACTTGGCAATCATGTAAGGGATTCAATTTCATGCACAAGCGTGCACTTAGTTTCGGTGCACTCTGGGTGCAAATATTCATTTTTTTTTTGAAATTCTTTTACACAATTGTTTAATTTAAGTGTATTTAACGTATGTATCAATTTTTATCATTTTTGGATATTTTTAAACATTCTTTTGGATTTTTTAAAATCAGCAGTATTTTTGTATTTTTAAATGGATAATTTGCATATATATCCACATAGATTCATCGATATTGCAGATATACCCACGTAGTTTCACAAAATGCATATTACTCCCACATAGTTTCACCGAAATTGCGTATTACCCCACGTCGTTAATCACCGTTAATATCTGCCGTTATATTTTCAAAAATGAAGAAAATGTCCTCATCTTCATGGGGTGATATGCAATTTCGTGAAACTATAGATTAGGGCATTTTCGTCATTTTTCAAAAATATAATGGCGGATATTAGCGGCAGTTAACGGCGTGGGGGGTAATACGCAATTTTGGTAAAACTATGTAGAGGTAATATGCATTTCATGAAATTATGTAGGTATATCTGCAATTGACGTCAAACTATGTAGGTATATATGCAAATTATCCTTTTTAAATTATTAAAAATACTATTGATTTTAAAAAATTCAAAAAAAATCTAAAAATCTCCGACAACGGAAAAAATTATACATATGTTAAATACATTTAAATTAATAATTATCTAAAAAAAAAAAATTAAATGCACACGCGTGCACTCTAAATGCACCCGAGTACAATGAGTTTGAGTGCACCCTGGTGCATTCTTCTGGCGTTACCGATTTGCTAAAGATGGGATGGGCTTGAGGCAATGATATTAAAACCGGCCTGAACTAATCCAACCAGGGACCGGTTAATCACCAATCTAATTAACATCCGTTCGGTCCAAAAGCATGCGAACCGCGGTTCGCCTGTCATGTATAGTTGAACCCATTGAGACAATTGAATTATTATTAGACACGCTTAACGAGGCAAAAACGCATTGCTTTTTTAGTGAAGAATTTAATGATGGCGTTAATGGGGAATTCGGAAAAAAAAAAAAAAACTGTGGAGAAAAATAATTTCACGAACAAGTTATATAAACTAAAATGAGTTAATAGATTTGCTTCAGAAAATGAGTTAATAGATAGAGATTTTTATTTTATATTTTATCTAAAATTTACTTTAATGATAAATTTATATTTATATTTGTATATTTTATTTAATCTATTTTTTAAAATTTTATAAACAACTTTTTATTTACTTTTTAAATTACATTATTAAGCAAGCTATATAACTTTTAAATTTTAAAATTTCAATATTTTGTATTAAACAATTTTTTTTATAAATTTATATAATATAATTATATACTCATATTACAGTTCAAACCAATTTAATTAAACGATCCAACTAATTCAAACCAAATCAGCTCTATCACCGTTTCAATCTCCTAACAATATTCTATGATTGGCAACAACGTGATTGTTTACGTTAGAAGAAATTTTTTCTACCAGTAAACCAGGGGAAATCTGTAAAACATTCACACACAAAGGACCTATAAAACACCCCACACTTGCACAGGAATGATTTCAAGCACCCGCGGCTGCAAAAGAAAGTAGTTGTGGATGCTTACACCTAGGGGTGGGAATCGGGGTGGGTCGACCCGTGACCCGCCCCGACCCTATTTAATACAGGGGCGGGTCAAATATTTGATATTTTAAAATAATGGTGTGCAGGTTAGGTCGGGGCGGGTAGAATATTTGATAATTTTTAAGAATAATAGGTCGGGGCGGGTAGAATATTTGATATTTTTAAAGAATAGCGGGTCAGGGCTGGGCGGACCAACCCGCTGACCCGTTTTCTTATCTCTCACATTAAAAAAAACCCTCATTCAATGCAAATATTCATGTTTTATTTAAGTATTTATATTTTACTTTAACTGATTAGTAATAAATTGAAGCATATAGTAGTTAAATTTAATATAGATTTGTCTTTATACTTGATAGGTTCATAAATTTTTAAAAACTTCTTACTTAACCTACAATTTTTACCCGACCCGTTGGCCCGATACTGACCCGAATTTTGTCTGGAGACCTAATGAAAAAAAGTAAGGGTCAAACTAACTTTATCCCGACCCGGTATAAAAATAATGGTCAAACAAGATTTTTGAAAAGTAGGGTCAGAGTTGGGCACACCCTAACCCGCCCCGATTCCCACCCCTACTTCCACCAGGCCATGCCCCTGGCAGAAATCCTCCTGACTGCATTAGTTCCATCAAAAGCAAAGCCCTTCACAACTTTATTTTAAAGAATTTAGGATGTTCTTGAAAAGTAGCTTGGAAATATCCATCTACCATTTGTGGCTGATCGAATGGACCAGGGTGTATTTCACCCATTTTTTATTTTTTAAAATTTTGTTATACAATTGTTAATTTAGGTGTATTTAACATATATATCAATTTATACCATTTTTAGAGATTTTCAGTTTTTTTAATTTTTTTAAAATTGGTGACATTTTTGTAATTCATAAATTATGAAAATGCCACTAATTTTAAAATTTTTTAAAAATATGTCTAAAGATATCTAAAAAGGATAAAAGAAATTGTTATATATGTTAAAAACACCTACATTAACAGTTGTATAAAAAAAATTTAAAAATTTAAAAAATAGGTTTTTGCACCCAGGTACACCGAAGCTAATTGCACCTATTGATCATTTGCTTGCTTTAAGAAAGATTAATTTGATTTTGATGATTAATAAATAATTAAAATATCATTAAAAAGGTTCTAATGAATTTGTGTAAGTGCGCTCAGATATTTTTTCTCTAATTATGCGTACGAAAATGAAAATGTGAAATAATTTAAGTTTCAAGAGCTCATGCTCATGAATAGCAAGTTCAGCAAAGTGAAGTCTCAGCCCAGGTCGACTTCACTTGCGACTTGGGTGAAGTCTCATAGCCAAGTCGACTTCGCCTGCAACTTCAGACAGTCAGCAAAGTGACGTCTCAACCCAAGTCGACTTCACTTGCGACTTGGATAAAGTCTCAACCCAAGTGGACTTCACCTGCAACTTCGAAGACAAAATTCTGGACAGCAAGTAGACAATAAGTTTTAACAAAGCGAAATTGTAACCCAAGTCGACTTCACCCATCCCAAGTCGACTCCACTCATCCCAAATTGACTCCACTTGTGACTTCGACTTATAACGGTCGAAAATTCGAACGTTGGAACATTAGACACACGTCAATTTCCACTCTAATGGCTAGATCTTTTTCCTTTATAAATATCATTGAGATATGAGCGTGACCAAGTAGAGAAGAAGGAAAGAAAGAGGAGATGAGCTTACACCTTTCATTATTCAAGAGTGTTGAAATCATTTGAACAGTAATTGAAGCTTCAAATGCTACTACTTCAAGTGTGCTTACAATATTATCTTCTTCACATAACAATGAGCTTCTTGAGCTAATTAATTACACGTTGTAAAGTGTAAATTCTCTTTTGTCTATTTTCTTTTGTGTTGTTACCTTGGATTGGTATTGGAGACCGAATTCAAGAAGAAGCAAAACAGAGGGTTGTTTTGAGTTTGTTTCACTAACGGGTTTTGCTTGATTGGCTTAAGTTTGTTACACTAACAAATCAGACTTGGTTGATTAGAGTTGGTCTCACCAACAAGTAACTATTGTATATGTCCCCTAGAGCTAGAATCTAGAAGAGAGCAGGTGCTCTAGATTATATTGAACATACAATAGTGAAACCCAAGACACAACGGGTGTGTGCTTGGCAGAGTGGAGTAGGAAAGGTTGCCTGAACCACTATATATTGTTGTCTTTTATTTGGTTTGATTTCTTGCATTTTATATTTCATTTGCACCCTCTTATTCTATCTCATAGCACGTTTCATCAAGGGGATTAAACTTACAAGAGGTTAAGCTTCTAATTATGAAAAGAATTTTTAAGAACCCAATTCACTCCTTTCCTCTTGGGTTTTGTCATAAACTCAGGACCAACAGCACCTATGTGTATTGTATCACGTTCCCCTACCATTCATGTACACTCACAGGAAACATCATTTGAACTTAAATCACCAAAATCAGCACGTGTATGATTGGATCGTCATTGGGTGTGCTAGTTCAAGTTGGTTCGGTAATATTAAGCATATTGAGTCATGACGTTGCTAACAGATCCATTAGTTAGCCCCGGCTACAAAACCTATTTTTTATTTTTCATAAAACTAACAATTTAATATGTGTAATCTATACATTAAATTTTACTATTTTTAAATATGTGTATATATTTTATGGATTTTTAAAAACCGAGGTATTTTAGTCATTTTAACAGTTGAAATGACTAAAATACCCATATGTTTAAAAATTTAGTACATATATAATATATTTAAAAATGTCAAAACTCTTATTAGGTTAACAACTTTATAAAAAGAATTTATACATTTTTTAAAAAATGGATAAATGGGCTGGAAGCATGGGAGTTCCTATGCAGCCTGCCCCACAGGATCATGGCTTGCCTATCAAAATTCGAGACCAACAGGACCAACATGCGCTGTCCCACATGCAGTATTGGTGCTTATGGCCAAAGTTTTTTATATTTCTTGCATTGCTGCCAATTGTCAGCTTGCATAACCAGTGTTTACCATAAGTGACTTAAAGAGTGTGTATAGTGAGAGATAGGGGTTAGAAGATGGGTGAGGCATTTGCCTCATTACCTTTTCCCATGAGTTGTCCTCCATGAGTTGCATAGTCATTCAAAGTAAGTGGTGGATAAGGAAAACATAGCTAATTTACTTGTGAGATCTGTTAAAATGTAGTGCCCCATTTAGATGCAATACGTTGCTAGCTAGGTTTTTATGCTTTTCTTAGGTTCAAATTTTTATTCCGATGTGGTCGCAAGTTCATGATATCTCCAAAAGCATAATACTTTGACTCCCACTATGTCCCTTCCTGAGTAAGACTACACCCAGATGATAAATCGAGATGAGTTAGGCTTCTATTTCACACTCTTGTGGCTATTCGTCAAGGGAGCCCTTTACTTCATGGATAAAACGATTTTTGAAAAATCCATTGGCGGATCATTCGACAATTGTTTGAAATATGCCCTCATGAATCAGAAGTTAGGTAGAGAATTGAAGTGGACGTAAGAGAACCTCTTAGAAGAGGGATTTTTGTGTGGTACGGGTAAGCAACAAAAAAAAGTAGGTTCTTTTCCAATATGAACATTTACAGATATTTTGTTATGTCTGCGAGTAATTCGTTAGTTTCTTTAAAGAATGTAAGAATTTTTCAGGAGATGAAGAACAGAATGAGGACAATCTACCATATGGAAGTTTCCTACGGTGGGGTTCAAGATACTAAATATGAAGGGGGAGGGGGCTCAAGGGAACTGGACCTTTCTTAACACCTATATATCAGAAGTGCCTTGTATTTGTAAGGGTAACAATCTGGAATCAAGATGGACACAAAAGAGATATATAATAATATAGAGAGGAGAGACAAGATAGAAAGCAAAGAGGAGACAAGGGAGAGTAAGAGCAACATAGTGTTAGGGGCAATGAGGGGTCAGATGGGGGAGGACAGAGATGGAGAGCAGTGGGGAATTGAGAAAGAGAATGTGTGACTAGACAAACCAAGGGAAAAAGAAGAAGGTAGGCTAGGTAGAGAAGAAGACAAATATAAGAGGAGGACTTTAATTAAGGGGCTAAGGGTGAGGGAAGAGGAGATAGGGAAACGGGAAGGAATCAATAAAGGTGAGGGTGAGCTCGAAGGAGGTGATAGGGGGACTGAGAAAATAAGAACTGGTTTTTTGATGAAGAAGAAGATTTGAATATATAAAGGGGAAAAATCGGGGAGATTGCATCTAGAAATGAAGGAAGGTAAGGGGGAGGAGGAGATGGGTAGGAAGGAGCCACAAGGGGAAGCCAAGGTGAGGGAGAATTGGGAGCAAGGGAGTGAGGAGATACAAGTCCTATAAAGTGCAAATATGTTTACAAAGGAGAAGTCGAGGTAAAAGGAATGTTGGGTCAGAATGATAAGAGGGAACATACTCAAGACAAAAGAGGTGGGGATCAATTAGTTATTTTTTTGGGGGGGGGGGGTTTGGCTGTAACACGATGAGCAAGAGAGGAGTTAATGTAGAGAGACAAATAATTAGATGAAAACATGGAAAAGAAACCAAGAAGAAAAGATAAAGGGTAACCAGGTAGCGGGACAGAGGAGATAGGAAATATGAAAAGTAGAGAGAATACCCACCTGAAAAAGAGGCCATCAAGGAAGGAAAGAGGCAGAAGACAACTAAGGTCCACTCTTGAGAGGACATGAACAATGAGATAGAGGCTAAGTTCCTACCATGGGAAATGAGTATCCTAGCTTAGAAATGTTGTGGTCTAAGGAATCCATGTGCGATTCTTAACCTCCGTGATTTGATTAGGAGGAAAGAGCCCAACTTGGTGTTCCTAAGTGAAACAAGAAGGACATGACAAGAAACGAAAGGAGTTCAAAGGAGGCTAGATTTCGAGAATTGCTTTGTAGTTTCAAGTGTCAATAGGAGAGGTGGTCTGGCCTTGTTGGTTGGGGAAGAATGAGACATCAATTTGCTCAGTTTCTCAAATAATCATATTGAAGCAAAGGTGATGGTTAAAATGGGGACATCCAAATGGAAGTTTTTGGGCTTCTACATTAATCCATATGTAGTAAGAAAGGATGACGCATGGGCCATAATGAGATAGTTAAGCAATCAACTTGTGTTGTTGTGGGTGATTATGAGAGAGTTCAATGAGGTTGTGGGACCCTTAGAAGTGAGAACTTTTCAAATGAGACTAGAAGGTCAAATGACAAAATTTAGGGACAATTAATTTTTGCAACGTGATGGATTTGGGTTTTATTGTCTAGAGATGACTTGGAGAAATAATAGAAGGGGAAGTGACCGGGTGGAGGCCAAGTTAGGCAGTGGAATGGCTAATCCGGATTAGCTAAATGAGTATCCTTTTGCAAAAATTGTTCATCTTACAGCCGCATCTTGGATCATACTCCAACTTTGCTGATCCTAAATTATAATGACTCCAGGAGGAAGCAACCAAGACCCTTCATGTACAAGATGTTTTAGGCTAAGGATGAGGAAGCACACAAGATAGTTGAAGAGGTGTGGCAATCCACAAGAAAGAGGGAGAGACAATTTTTGAGAAGGTTAAAAGGAAAATTCAAAAAGTGGTGCAAGCATGGTGAAGAAAATAGGGGACTATAATTAGGCGACTAAACGAAAAACAAGTAGAGCTCTAGTCGTTAATAAAGAGGCAGACAATAGACAACAGTGAGGATCTAGTTAAGAAAATGAGATGGGAGATTAACAAACTGATTGAAGATGAGAAGATCATTCAGAACCAAAGAGCAAAAATTCATTGGCTAAACTAGGGAGGTCAAAATTCTAGTTTCTTTCACAGAGCTGCATCCAACAGAAGAAGACGGAATATAAATGAGGACCTAATGGATGGGAATGATTTGTGGGTGTGGGATCAATGAGAATTAGAAATAATGGTGTCCAATCATTTTGAGAAACTGTTTAAAAGCACCCAACCTGGCAATATTGGGAGAACTAAGGGCCCCATAAAGAAAAGCATATCAGAGGAGGTCAAGGAAAGGCTAACCAGTCCGCTGAGAAGGGAAGAGGTGGAAAGGATAATTAAGGTTATGTGCCCATCTAAGTCTCTTAGGCTGGATGGAATGTTGGTAGATTTTTATCAAAAGCATTAGGGTATAGGGGGATAGATATCATGAAGTTATGTGAGATCTTTATGAGTAATGAGCAATGGTCAAAGAGTGTCATGCTTCCAATACATCAATGCTACTGCAATTGTGTTAATCCAAAAAAAGAAAGGGGCATGTAAAGTGGGGATTTTTAGACCTATAAATTTGTGTAATATATTTTATAAAGTCTTGGCTAACAAGTTGAAGGAGCGCTTGCAAGATATTATTTCTATCCAACAGAGCACCTTTGTTCCTAGGTGAATGATCATAGATAATATGTTGATAGCATATGAAGTCGTCCACCAAATGATGAAGAGAAAGAAGGGAAAAAGGGAGAATGTGGCAATAAAGCTAAACATGTCAAAAAGTATAAGATTGCGTTGAGTGGGATTACCTTTTTAAGTTCATGAGAAGGATGAATCAGTGAACTATGAATTGATTGGATTAGTGGATGGATTTGTTCGATCATATACAAGGTAAATTTAAAAGGCTTCTGTTAGGCCCATATGAAACTGATAAAAGAAAAGGATAAAAGCACAAAGAAAGATCCAAGAAAGAATATGATAAATTCCACACACCATAAAAAAATAATCCAAAGAAGATACCACAAATTATAGTAGTTTGATTAATACACATACTCAACTCTCCAAGCCAACGCTTTGATTTGAGTTTCAATTAATCAACTTAGAACCTCATGTTATAGTTGTACGATCTCAATTGTCTTCTGGTTTACACAAATTACTCCATGTGGCACATTAAGCTTTCCTCTTGAATTAGTCAGCCTCTAATTCAAGGTAAAATAAACAAAAATAAAATAAAACTTATAACCAATTGAACAACACAAAAGCACAGAGATGAAGCTCTAATAAGATGGTCACGACGAACTTCAATATGTTGCTTCTGACAGATTGATAAAGGATCACAGAGAATGCATTGAGATATATTTACACTTTTGAAATAGATTTCTCTAAATTGCATTTTCAAGTGGAATTCATTATCTATTTATAGCTTTTAACATTCAAAATCACTAAGAGAGATTTTCTCCACAAAATCAGTAATCGGTCGGATTTTTCTCAACAACCTCTAACCACTTAACAAACCAAGACAACTCACATAATAAACTAGTAAATTTTCCAAATCATCATCAAATTATGTATCCATGGATCACTTTCAAAAACTGTAAAAGTTTCAACCCAAAACTGTGAAAGTTTTAAACCAAAATAGTTGAAGTTAGAAACCAAATTAGTTGAAATTTGAAATAAAAATTGTTGAAATTTCAAACTAAAGATGTTAAAGATTTATAGAAAAGCTCAACAGATTCACAACATATAATTCCATGCTAATTTGTTACAACTATTCATCTCAAACCAAATACAATTAAGCACATTTCAAGCATTAAAATTTTAATCCGTCTATCAACAAAAACACTATAACTTAACAGCTTCCAAACGAACTAAATCAAACTTGAAATGGTACTAAGACAAGGAGATCTCGTCTTTCCCCGTCTCTTTCTTCTTTGTGCAGAAGGGCTTATCATCTCATCTAAATGATGGGTGTAATAGGGGGTTGATCTCGGGAATTAAAATATCTTCAACTAGTCCAACTCTATCCCACCTCTTCTTCGCAGACAATGCTTCGATATTCGTGCAAGCAAAGTGAGAGAAAATCAAACATCTGGTAGAAATCCTCAAAACATACAACTAGTGTATCAGTCACATAGTGAATGTTGACAAAACAACACTATTTTTCAATCAAAAACAAAGAAAGTTAGAAGGCAACAAATCGTAGAAGAGTTTTGAGTAGACAGTAAAGTGATGGACAAATATCTTGGTCTCCTAATGTGGCTAGGAAGGTCGAAGAAGGCTGTTTTTAAAGGGTTGAAAGAGAAAGTTTGGAAGAAAATTCAAGGCTGAAAGGAAAAACTTTTGTCAATAGAGGAAAGGAAGTCTTAATTAAAGTTATAATACAAGCTATACATACATGCACAATGAGCATATTCCTACTCCCTAGAAGTTTGTTAGGCCCGAATGAAACTGATAAAAAAAAGAAATAATAGCACACAAAGTGATCCAAGAAAGAACAGGATAAATTTCACACACCATAAAAATAATTCAAAGAAGACATCGCAAATTATAGTGGTTTGGTTAATACACCTACTCCACTCTCCAAGTCAATGCCTTGACTCGAGTTTCCACTAATCAACTTAGAACTCAAGTTACAGTGGTACGATCTCAATCATCTTCTAGATTACACAAATGGCTCCAAGCGGCACATGAAGTTTTCCATAAATCATAATGAAAGCTTTCCTCTCAAATTAGATAGCCTTTAATTCAAGGTAAAATAAGTAAAAATGAAATAAAGCTTACAATCAATTTAACAGCACAGAAGCATGGAGATAATGCTTTTAGTAGGATGGTTACGACGATCTTCAATATGTTGCTTCTGACAGATAGATAGAGGATCACAGAAAATGTCTTGAGATAGATATGCACTTTTGAAAATATTCTCTCTGAATTGAATTTTCAATTGAAATTTATTTTCTATTTATAACTTTTAACATCTAATCGCCAAGAAAGATTTTCTCCACCAAATCCGCAACCGATTGGATTTTTCTCAATAACCTGTAACAACTTAACAAACTGAAATAGCTCCTCAAACTAGCTACATCATCATCCAATCATCTATCCATTAATCTTTCCAAACAAACTATCAAAGTTTCAACCCAAAACCTATTGAAATTTCAAACTAAAATAGTTAAAGTTTGAAACTAAATCAGTTGAAGTTACAAACCAAAACTACTGAAGTTTTACAGCAAAATCTTGACAAATTCACAACATAATTCAATAATAACTTCTTACAACCATTTATCACGAACCAAATACAAACAAAACATTTTAAGCATTAAATTCTTTACTTATCTATCATCAAAACACTATAACTCAACAAATTTTTGTCAAGAACAAAAAAGTATGGTGAGCAAAGTTTGGTGAAGAGATAATGAGAGTAAAAGAAAATAAATGGGGTAGCTTGGGAAGATATATGTGCCTCTGAGGCAACTGGTGGCATGGGGTTTAGAGACTTGACGACATTCAATCAAGTTCTTTTTGGCTAAACAGTGTTGGCGTTTGATGCAAAATAGGGACTCCCTATGTTTCAAAAGTCTTAGAGTAAAATACTTTTTAAGCGGAGACATTTGGAACTGTAAAGAACACCCTGCAGATTCATATAATTGAAAGTGTATTCTCAAAGTTGGTGAAATTATCAAGGGAGGAATGGAGAGTTGGAAGTAGGAAGCAAATCAAATTCTTTAAGGACAAATGGGGTGCGCAAATCATAAAAAAAATGGGACCACTCCCGCACAACGTCTCACATGAAGAAAGAGTGGAAAGCTTCATCGATCAAACCAACAAATGTTGGAGTGAAGAGAATATTATTGCAGTGGTAAGAAAGCAAGCCTGGAACGAGATCCAACTGATTCCTATTCCACACTTCAAGGTTGAGAACAACTCATCATGGAACCACGAACCAAACGACATCTTTTCTGTTAGATCAGCGCATAGAATGCTGAAGTCTAACCAGTCTATTTTCTTATGTCAACATAAACTCAGGCACAATAAGAGTAACATCAGGGAGCAAAAGACATTGAGGCAAATTTGGAAGGCAAAACTGTCCAACAGAATCAAAGTTTTTAGATCGAGGATAATGAAGAATGTTCTAGACGAAAGATAATTTAAATCACAGGGATATGAGGCTGAACCGAACATCCATTTTGTCTAAGAACTATGGGGAGGATATAAATCATCTTTTTACCCATTGTGAAAAAACACGCCCTGTTAGGAGGATGTTTGTTGCTAATCATAACATCTAGACACCTTGGATAGCAGTAAAATGCATCTTGCATCAACTTGCTTGGTTGGGAGGGGAGGAAAAGCTACCAAAATTCCTCATCTTTTGCTAAAGCGTATCGAAATCCACCCCTAATCTTGACAGAACTCTAGACTTTCGGATTACTGGGAGAGAATTGCGTTTGCTAGAATGATTGAAAAACTTAACTACCTACATAAGGCAATCCAGGCGAGGTGGTCAAAACCTCCTTTAGCATGTGTAAAAATCAATGTTGATGGAAGAAGACATGCAAGTGGGAGATCTGTGGGATTCGACGTGGTCATGACGAATGAGAATGGATACTTCTTGGCCAGCACAAGGATACTTCCCGGTGGCACAAGGATGGTCATACAGGGGATTAATGGACACACTGATTAAGGAAGCAATGGGAGTGATGAGAGCTCTCCAATGGGAAAAAGAGATGAAGATCTCACAAGCAATTAAGGAAAGTGACTCCCTAATTGTAGTAAACTTTATAAATGAAGAAAACCAAATTCTTTCAACGGTGGGGTGTTGATCCAACAGATCGAATTGAGGATTTTTTAATTCGTAATGGCAAAAGTGCAACAGGTGTTGCGAAATGCGAATCAATGTTGCACTTGCTTGCAGATTTTGTAATTAAACACAAAAAGACCAGGTGACGTGGCGGGGAAATCCACACTGAAATTTCTTGTTAATCCATTGACAACGTACTTTTTATTCTCTGCGTAGTTTGAAATATATACATTTTCATTTTCATTTTCGAAATTTTTTTTTTTATTCCGATGCTTTTATAGTGGCTTCAACATCCGTTATACATTTTACATTTTTAAACTTTAATTTTTAATGGATATCTGATTTAATGTTTAGCCATCCATTAAGATATTATGAACCAAATATCTTTTTTATTTTTTTTGCTTCAAGTGTGTGTTTGGTAACCAATAAAAAGATTATAGAAAAAATTATGAGAAAATATGCAAGAGTGTGGTGTGTGGTATGATAAAGATAATAATAAATAAAATAAAGATAAAATGATAAAATAATTGAAATTTTTTTAGAAATAATTGGACTATATATAATATAGAAAAAGTAGAGTGGTTAGGTACTTAAGGTTTCAAATAATAAAGGTGCAAAGTAGGCAACGGGAAAATTAAATGAAGAAAAATTTCCTTTTGTACACATGACATTTGCCTAATTCCTAACATACTCTAAATATTTCATAAATTTTTCTTATACCCATAATATTTCAGCAAAATTTTTTATTATACTCACACTATTAACATAACCAGTATCTATCATCCTGAAAAGATGATTTTGCCGATCTAAAATTTTTTTAATTGAAGCGATTCGGCCTTAGTATGGCATAATTGATTTGTTAAATCATCAAATTTTTAACAACAAACAATTCAATAAGTTATATTAGGGCTGCGCCTTTTTATATGAATAACCCTCCTGCACGAACCCAAAATCGAGATCTCACTCATGTACACATAAATGTCAAAAAAAATTAGCTATGCCTTAGGCGATAAGCTGAATCATTTTAATTTAGGAAGTTTTAAATGGATAAAATTGTCTTTTCAATAAGTAAACAACGGTTACTTTAATAATCTGAGCATGATAGAAAGTAAAAAGACGGTGAGAATGATAGAAAGTTAGGTGAAATGTTACGGGTAAAAATGTGAAACAGTGTAGATATATTAAGATTTGAGGGTAAATATTGTGCGATGGAAAAGGAATTTTTCTGAAAATAAGTTACAGATTGGGCCAAGTCAACATCCTCTTGGAAGAAACTGAGCTCTAGATGGATCAAGGGCTGTATAATGGGGCAGGCTGGTGGATCATTTTCAATGCTTCTTACCCAGCATAGAAACCAGTCTCGACTCGCGAGCGTAGGAATAAAGGAACCAGAGGTTCTTGAAAGCAGCCCATTACCCTGCTATCGCATGCGTTTGCAGATTCGCAAGTGATTTGAAAGCTCTTTAATATATTTATATTATCGGTTTTTTAAAAACGATTTAGGAATTACCCGTGCATGGAAGACGATATGTCCACGATTAAATGAGTTTTGTTTCAAAGCATCCCGCTAGAAATTAATGCATCCCGCTAGAAATTTCATTTTTAATATTTTCTTAAAATTTTTGACAAAATTCTTAATTTAGGTATATTTAACTTATCTTTTAAGTTTTATCATTTTTAAAAAAACTTTATAGATACTTTTTCATTTTCGAAAATAAGGATATTTTAGTCATCTAAAAAGTATTAAAATCCCTATTTTTAAAAATTAAAAAAATGTATATTAGGTTATCTATTAAATATACTTAGATTAAGAGTTTTATCAACAAATTTAAAAATATTTAAAAAATGAAAGTTATATCTGAATACATTGAAATTTTAATGCATAAAGTCATTGGGGTTCATGTCGACGTCAATTTAACCATCAAAATAAAAAAATTCTAACCCTAATCCTTGACTAAGGTATATAAATCATCAACCCTAATCTGACAAACCTTACTTTAATATTTTAAAAATCCCAACGCTCCTATTCTCACGACCAAATTCGGGTCATAATTTATTAAACTAAATTAAGAACTATATGAATAACTTAGCTACCAATTTGATATATTTATTTTAACAAAATGATCATTTTAGACCCTTTGCAAAAAATAGTTAATCTAGTTATATTTTATGTATAAATCAATTTTTACTAAATTTGAAGATGTATGTATATTTATTTTAGATTTTTAAACATAGAGGAGTTTTAGTTATGTTTCAACAATTTAAAATGACTAAATACCCCTATGTTTAAAAACCCGAAATAAATATATACACATCTCCAAATTTGATAGAAATTAGTTTATAAATTAAACATAACTTAGAATAATCATTTTGACAAAAAATTGAAAAACAAAAAATTTGTGTTTTAGACCCCTCTGAAATGATTAGGCGGCTTTATTTTAATGGAAAAAATATATAAATTGGATTTCTATTTTATAAAACCTATTTTTACAGTTTTGCATACATACTAATCACGTTTCTTTGCATCTATTAATATAGAGGCCTAATCCTATGCGGTCGTGCCTCATGCGGTTGGCCATGGGATCCATTTCTTTACTTTTTTATTTTTTTATAAATATATAAAGTTATGTACATTTAATCTATAAATCAAGTTTTACTATTTTTGGATGTTTAAAATATTTTTATTTTTTAAACATAGTGATATCTTCACAATTTTCTGCCTCAAAAAATAAAAAATATTTAAAAAATCAAAAAATAGTAAAACTTGATTTACAAATTAAATATACTTAACTTTACATGTTCATGAAAAAACTTTAAAAAATAGAAATATGTTTTTGGGGCCAGCCTAAGTCAACCATCCTCCATTAATATATTATTATTATTTAATAATAAAGGTTTTAGACAAATGATTTTGACATCTTTAGTTTTGAGCGAGATAAGATTTTTTTTTTTGGGTTAAGAGTTTTAATTTATTAAAGACTTACGAAAAAGTTTATATTATTTAGGGTTATTCCTAAAAAGAAAAATGTATTTTTTGAACTTTTAACACAAGAAAAATGTATTTTAGAATGAGATAAAAGATAAGAATTGAACTCATCCAAGTTATAAATATTCTTTTGAGAACACACTGCTATAAGACTTTTTAAACATATATTGAATATTAATGATGGAAGTCGGGTTCGGGTGGGTTTCCGGTTGGGTTGTAATCTACCTAAATCCAACCCAAAATGATCAGCTGATATATCGGGTGCAGGTGGGTATCAGGTTGGGTTGGGTAGTCATGTATCCAAACCTCCGAACCCAACCCAAAATGCTTACGTGAAAGTTGAAATTTCCGGCGCCTGGATTGCGATAGATCATTGGCAACGTAATGCCATGCGGGAATTGACATACGACGAGTGATATGGGCCACGAAAATTGTTTTTTCGAATATAGATTTATAAAATTATTCTATTAGCTTTGTAATTGGTGCATCATCATATCGTAAATATAAAAATATTTCAATCTTATGAAATGACAATTATTTTGTTATTGTTAATAATTTTTTAAGGACAGAGATTTGTGGAGCCCACTTGATCATGGATAGGAAATTTGCCCGGCCCATTGTATTAAAAATTATTTACTTTATTAATATTCAATTTTTATTCAAATCGAACATGTGTATGATCCCTAAGATAAAATCAATGTAATAAAATAGTCTAATGTAAATATAAATTTTAATTTTGACATTTAAACCATCGAAAATATGAGTTTAATATAGATAAATGATTATATAAAATATTATAATATTTTAATATGTGTGTAGCCCTTTTTACAGTGAACTACGTTAATTATAGTGCAGTCTGCTTGCGTCAAGTAACTTATTTGTATCTAATTATATATATAGCAAGAGCATTGATGTTCAAGATTAAGTAAAATTCTCATTTTTTTAAAAAGGTTTTCACATACACATGTACATAAGCAAGATCTTTTTTATACAAATCTATTATTTTTGTTTTTTAATATTTTTAAATTTTAAAAATAAAAAATCAGCATTTTTATGCTCCAAGCACATGAAAATGTTGAATTTTTTATTTTCACAATTTTAAAATATTTTAAAAATCAAAATACATGGACAGTAAAAGTTTCTTTCTTTAACCCATATATCCATTCAATTCTTTTTAAAAATTTTAAAAATCAAAATACTTGCTTGTGTTTTGAATCATTACCTTTTTGGAGATACGTCTATATATTTCATTTTATTTGAAAAATATATAATCAAGATTATAAATTTTGGTATGCGATTTTATAACTATTGGGCCAATATCTTCACGAAAATTTCTAAAAAAACTTTTGAAAGAAAAAAAAGAAAAAAACCTGTACGCCCTCCCCCAACAGTGTCATAACCCATTTGGAAAAGTGACATGATCTATTGCGCCTGTGTCAGGTTCTTTCTTTTCTTTTTTTGATGACAATGACCTTTCTTTTATTTTAGAATATTTTTAAAGTTCAAATCATTTTTTATCTTTATCCATGTCTATTGATTAATGCAAAAAGTTACTAGTATTGGAAACTCAAGCAAAACGAACCGCATTGTGAAGTGGTGAACTGGTGCATGATAGGCAACCTCAAAATTCTTAATCTCCTGGAAGCAACCTGGCTCCCGCTCATATATTCTGCTAACAATCATCATTCCATTGATGGACCATGGATGGCCTCCAGGCATCAATCTTCTGTGATGATCTGAACCGTTCGGTTAACTATTGGTGAGCAGCTTCTTTTCCTTTTTAAACGGGAGTATACATTTTTTACTCCAAATATTTGCACTTAATTCCTAATATGCACACTTTCACCTCTTATACCATACCATTTCATCCTAAATTTCTATTATATCTACGCCATTAATCCAACCATTATCTATCTTATTAAAGAAACAATTCTGCTCTTTTAAAATTTTTTAATTAAAATAATTCAAACTTAATATGACTCTTAAATTATTTAATATCATATATTAATAATTTACTATCATTAACTGAGTTACGTTAAAGTTAAATTATCTTAATTAAAAAATTTTAAATGAGCAAAATAGTCTTTTCAATAGAATAGATAACAGTTATATTAATGGTATGAGCATTAAATGAATTTATGGTGAAATGTTATGATTATAAGAGAAATTTATGAAACATCGTGGGTATAAAAGAATTAAAGGCAAATGTTATGAGCATGAGAGAAATCTTCTCTATTTAAATTTCTTTTCTGAAATGGGCCTAGACCATGTAGACGAGACTTCCATCATCAAGTAATGTACGGGCATGATCACTACCATCAAATAGAATTTTGGAGGAAAATTTAATTGCTCGCGTAGAACATAAGAACGATTTAAAAAAAAAAACCTGTATAACATAACATATTTTAGGAAAATTTAGTCAAAGCAACCCCTATAAACTTTAGGAAAAAGACATTTACACTAAAAAATGAATTTGTTGTGGTGGATGATTTTATGGAAACCATGGCTTGTCAGCATATTCCAACTGATTAATTTATAGCCATGGCTTTTGACATTTAGGATTAAACAATAAAAAATTAAACTATTAAATTACCTCATGTATGATCAGATAAGGCAGGAATTGAGAAGGCTATATATATAAATATTCCCGTGCTTGTAAATGTACTGAAACTTATGTGCATTTATATCAAATTAAATAGGCCGCGCATGATTATAAAATATAAATCAAAATATATAATTAACACCAGTACAAAAGGAGATCCCACCTTATCATGCAATTTACTGCCATATCCCCATTGGGGAATTACTAATTCACTATGCTGGACTTCCATTTTTGATGTGTCAATTTTCTTTTTTTTTTGTGTGTGATCATTACATATATATTATACTATTTATAATTAGCATTTAGGTAAATTTATTTTAAAAAATAAAGGCTTTTGAGATATCTTAGAATATACAATTGATTATCCCAAAGTCAATAGAACTTAATGCTGAAGGAAAAAATAAGCTATTCAATTAAAGAGTTCAACTCAACCATCATTATGCTTTAAATGACGACATATAACGGGGTAGGTATATCTAGAGGAATGCAATGGGTATACTAGGTAATAAATATGCTTGTATTTTTGGTCAAATATAATAAGTGTATTTGTGATAAATCCTAAAAGAGTCAGGCTTTCATTGAGGATATTTGTTGTAGTGCCCTACACTTTTACTACTCATATCGATTGACAATGAAACGCGGCCAATAAAATCAAAATAGTATATCTCCAAAAATAAATTTCCAAGGTGTGAAAATTACCCTAATTTCAAGCTTCGATTTTTTATAGGTACCTATATCTTTTGGGCAAATTTGCAAAGGTGTACATCACGAGTTTTTTTTAAAACATTACATTCGTACATAGTTACTAGAAATTATAAGCTTGTCACTTCCTTAAAAGTTTTTTAAAATTACAAAAATAATTTTTCGAATAAAAGATAAATTATTTTAAAATACAAAATTTATGCTTACAATATTTCTCACATTAAATGTACCTATTTAATGTGAGGGATAGTAGATCTATTTAATGTGAGTAATATGTTTAAAAGATAAATTTTTTATATTCTAAAGATAATTTCTTATTTTTTTAATTAAAATTTTTTTTTTGGAAGGGCATTTTCTTCGTTTTTAAAATTTTTAAAAAAGTTATAAACTCATAATTTCAGACAAACATTATAGATATTATTAGAATTTTAAGATAATATGCTGGTAATTTCATCCAAACTACAGAGTGAGAATGAAAAACCTCTTTCAAGCTCTGTAGAAATTGCAGCAATTTTTTTTTTTTTCCCGGAAACAAGCCCCATATCTTTGATGATGGTTTCTGTTCTAAAGCTTGACTTTTAGTGCATTAGGACAACCACATCCATCCAAATCTGGTAGTGTGCCTTGAATCACAATGCCTGCACGGAATCATTCCATAAGGCTGATACAAACACTGGACTTACCACTAATTAAATTTAAACGGTCATTTATTAATGTCTATTCCTTAATTAAAAAAATTCTACTTTTCTCAGTTTTCATACTTCATTTTCATTCTCAATATACAGTAAAACTTTTTTCACTCTATGTCTAGTTACACACCCATTTTAAGACCTAAAAATGCTCATATAATTAATTAAACTAGGGCTTTGTCTATGAGCAATTGATTCACATGTGGGGCGTGTTGTTTTAACTGCCAATTTTTAAAGAAAATATAACCCATCCCAACTTATCCATAAGAGGGTGCTAACATACACAAACTTACACTGGTTTACAGAAGATGCTGTTTCCATTGCATCATCAACTCGGCCGCAATGTGCGGGGTTGTGTACAATGCTCTTTGCCCTTTTCTTGGTTAATTAGGATACATACTTACATAGTTTATCCATAATTATAAATATATTCATTTAATTTTTAAAATTACATATTACCAACATAAGTTATATATATTTGCAAATATACCCAAATTGTCACGGTTTTATAATAGCACTATAATTGTTTAAGTATATTTGCAAATATACGTAAACTAATTTGGGATAAGATGTAATTTTCGAAACTACACTCAAACTTGGGAGGAATATATGCAATTAGCCTTTTTATAAAATTTGGATATATTTTCCGTGAATTTCAAAAATTAATAGTTTTTAAAGTTATTTATTTATGTAATTTTCAAAGGTACAACGGAAGTAGGTTACCCATTGGTATTCACCAAACTTACCCAAATTTTGGTAGTGGTTTCATATCACGTGTGTATCTAAGTTTACAGTCATCAATTTTAGACATGAAAAGTTATTATTTTCTTGATTTGCATTTTTTATAACTATTGCCTTTTTTTAAAAAAAGGATAGGGTAATTTATAAACAAAGATGGACTTTTTTCCTACTTAATCTATCTAAATTAGTGTAGGTTCGGTGAGTTCTAAGGAGTATCCTAATAAGTTACACCACTAAAAAATACTAAAATAACTATAAAATTATCCATTTTTCAATTTTAGAAAAATATGTACATATATATATAAATAATTTAAAAGTAATCTTATTATATTTCAAATCAACATACATAGTTTTTGAAATTATATACTGCCTTACGTAATTTATAAATGTTTACAAATATGGGGTGCAATCATATAGCGTTCTACACCTAAATTTTTTTTGAAAATTTTTTCTTGGAGTTATTAATCTAAGTATATTTAATATCTATATTAATTTTTATCATTTTTTGATACTTCTAGATATTTTTGTTTTTAAAAATCAGCAGCATTTTAGTAATTTATTTAAAAATCTGAAAAAATATCTAAAAATTTCCAGAAATGGTAAAAATTGATACACATGGTAAATACACTTAGATTAACAGTTGTGTAAAAAAAATTTCAAAAAAAATAGTATCTCAATGCACCCGGGTGCATACAACTGCACCTCTACAAATATAACCCACGTAAACATGATGTCGTTATAACCTTATGACATCATAACCATGGTATAACTTTATTTGAAAATAGACACAAATTATATGGTGTACTATGTAATTTCATAATCTAAGTATGTTTATAATTATCATCAAACTAAGCCGAACTTTGTAAATATATTTGCATATCATCCCTTATGTATCCATTTATTATTGATGGTTATACATATGGTTTAGACTTTTTAGCCGGAGAATATATATCTTTTAAATTGATGCGTAAATTCAATAGCTATTAAATATATCCTTCAAATTAATATATAAATCAATTTATTTATTATGTTGATATTTATATATTTTATTATACATACTTTGATTCGTACGAAATTTAATTTTTTTAGTTAAAATATCTGCCTTCAAATGCATTGAGTGGATTAAACTATGATCATAGTCGAGCCTAGGTGCATAAAGCATCATCAAGAGGTCTCAAGTTCGACTCTGGGGAACTCTTGTGGGAGCGTTGTCTCCTTCTGGTACCCATGTGGGTATTATCTATCTGGAAAATTTATGATAAATTAGCTGGGATAATTGATTGTACTGTAACAAATAGAAATTTTATAAAGTATGATTCTAAGATAGAACAATAAAAAAATTTGTGATTATATTGCTGGTCAAGATGAGCCCAAAGTGGGGTTGTATGTAGAAATCTTGCATGATACTCACAAATGAAATATTTTTCCTGTTTATGTTATAGAGTTAATTTTGAAAGCGAAAAAAAAAAAAGAATTATTTTGTATGGTAGACACAACTGAAGCATGAGTGGAACGTTATCACCGGTCGGTCTTGATAAGCAACCGTCGGACACTCGGACTTGCCTGTGGCATATATCCAACGGCTGAGATTCAGCGGTACCTAAGTGACCGAACCTAACTAAAAAGAGGTCGTATTCACGTCAAAAAAAGAGGTCATATGAACCGTACACGAAAGAGAAATAATAATAATAATAATAATTTTTTTTTTTATGATAAATAATAATAATAAATTTTTTTTATGATAAATAATAATAATAATTAAAAATAGGAATAAAGTCAAAACTGTCAAAGACTGATAGAAAAAGGGCGGGCGTGGAAAACACGTGCATACGGCCTTCAACGGCCGCCATAAACAACCCACACCAACCTCCGACTAAATATCCCCTTTCATTTTTTCAGAAAAAAAAAAAATCCCTTTCATCGACATGTGCTTTTTGTGCAGGGGAAAAGAAAAATAAAAATTTTCCACCTTTTTTTTTTTTACGTGTAATGTCGTAATGACCTAAGTATTCTACTGCCTAAGAGCATTGTGTAAAAGCGGGATTGGAAAAGCGAACATTAAAGAAATTTTGAAAAGTATGAGAGTTATGTGATATGAAAGAAGCAATGAGAATGTCTAATGCAACCATTGATGCATCTATTTGAAAATCCTATTTATTATTTTTTGAATTTTTTTTTTAAATTTTCTTTTATAAAGTTCTTAATATGTAAATAACTAAACTACCCCTATTTTCAAAAATCAAAAAATATATATGTACATTTTCAAAAATAGTAAAATTTAGGTTATAACTAGATTAATAGTTTTATAAAAAAATATTTTCAAAAAATAATAATAAATGCAATTTCTAGCTAAATACATTCATCAAAATTTCAATGCATCTGACTACATTGAAACAAACCTCTAAAAGTAAAGTGCAAATAAAAGTGAAAAATAAAATAGTTACGTAAAATAAAAAAATTGAAATATAGTAATACTAATGAGAAAAGTAGATAATTATAAAGTTAGAATGACAAAATCGTGTTGGAAATTGTGCTCCCTACTTCCCCTCCTCACTTTACAAAATATGAAACAAACCCTAGCTATTTGTTTACATCTTTACAATTAACTTATCTATTTTTATTTTATTTTTATAATAGCCCTAACAATCCCACTGTTCTTGCTAGCCGCGTTGACAGTCATCCATTCTACATCTCCATAAGAATAGGTGTTTCGGCCTTCTAACACCAATTACAGTCCACAGTGGACGTATGAGTAAGACCAGACCTAATTCTTATATATAGGAGAGGTGAAACTCAAACAAGATCATTTAAAATCCAATTTTAAAAGACTCGTGCTCTCATTGGACTACTATAGGAAATCTTACGTTCTATGAAATCCAAATTGACCCGCAACCCTGTTCGAAACATAACTTGTGTGAGAATATTTTGATCATTTATAATTTTCTTGTAATTATTACCCTTTTAATATGATATTGCTCTTTTACTTTTCCAAAATTTTTCCTTCATTTTCTCCTCGAACGCGAAATGCACCCAAAACATAACTATGTTCATCCCACGTAGCTCTAACTTGACACTAGCTATTGACAATGCGCAATAATAAAATGATTTGTCACTGTAACAATAATAGGTGAAGCTATTCAATAAGCAGAATACTTCTACACTATGGCAATAACATGCGAAGAATATTATGACTCGATAAGGGATAACTAGAGCTTCGAAGAAGTTCAAAAGTCCAAGAAGATAAGTATCCATACTTGGTAAAATATGAGAGATCTAGCAAATGATACATGTAATCTAAAACATTGACAAATAAATTATATTTGAAAAATAAATTATATAATCTTCAAGTTATAGAGCTTAAAGATTTATGAAATTATTTGGATGATTTTGGCAAGATTGTAACATAATTAACCACTTTAGAAGAGAAGATCGAAGAAGGAGATAAAACGTTACTTCTTTTTGCCTCATTAACTAAGTCATTTGATCATATTATGATAAAATTATTGTTTAAGAAAGATACCTTTAGCTTGATGATGTTATTATTTTTTTGTTGTTGAATGAGTCTCGATGAAAGAGTAATGACGATGGATCATTATGACTAATGGTCGGTGGTATAAAAGAAATCATCTAATAGTCTAAATGAATCTCAACAAAGATCCAAAACAAGCAATGATATTGTGTGTGTTGAAACTGTGTTACAAAATTTCATGTAAGAAGAGTTTATCAGAAGTGAAAAGAAGAATCAAAAGAGAGAGAGAGAGAGAGAGAGAGGGAAAGAGAAGGCAAATGAACTCTAATTATTTGATTATTCATCAATTCGCTTATGATAGTGATGTGATACTCAACAGAAGTACATACAAGTATTGGTTATCAAATTTTGGATTTTAAATGTTCTTTTTTCACATCTATGCAGCCAAGGAAGAATTCATTACATAAAAGGTATGTGATAATGGTTCTATGAGAATCGTGAATAAGGCAAAAGTGAGATTTTTGGTATTAGGTTAGTATAAATTTGCATTTTTGATGGAGTGTTTTGGACATTGCCTAATGTGAAGATGTTCCTAATTTGCAAATAAACACGATTCATCAGGAATGTTAGACTCCAAATGTATAGGATTTCTTTCAAAGGTAAAGTTCTCAAGGTGACGAAAGAGCTAAGTAGCATTGAAAGGTCAAAAGACCAAAAACCTATACAAATTGCTAGGGAGTGTGAAAATGGTGAAATTTTTGTAAGTTACAAATACAAGTGAAGCACGGACATATAATTTTATAGTGAGTTTTAAGAAATAAACTTTTATCTTTGTAGTTAGTGGAGGGATTTCTAGTCAAGATTACAGTGAAGCTTTGAGAGAGGTAGATCCTACATTGGAAGCAAGCAATGTGTAATATCTAAGAGGGGTGTGAAGGACCATGCAAGTTTGAGCATGGTGAATGAATGTTGAAGCATGCAAGATAGTTGGAGACGTAGGTTTCTCTACAAGCTAGTTTGACTTGATGTGTATAGAATCTAAGCCAAGGTGGAACTTTATTACTAGGTTGTCTTGTATTCTGTATATGGGTTGTACATATATGTGATGCCTTAGAGTTTCGTGGTATTTTAATGTGGCGGGAATAAATTCTAAATTTGGTCACAAATGATGTGCAATCTTGTGAATTGGGATGCTCAAACTCATGGTTGGTTTTAGACACATTTATGGCATGTATTGCAAGATGTGTGTTGGATTGGTTAAGTCATGAGTAGAGATCTATATGACCTGGTTCGTTAGGTTGCAATTTTCAATAAAATGGAATTGAACTAGCAAAGTCTTGTAATGGGCTCCGGTTGGCTTAGAAATGGATATGGACACAATCGATGGGTAAATTGTGGTGTGTTGGAATGATTAGATTTGTATATAATGGCTATTCATGATAATAGGAGTTATGTGAGTAATGAATAAGATAGTTTGGCACAATCCAGAGGAAATTTTAGTGGTAAATTATGTGAGATGGAGAATTGATGATGAATGTATTGTTGTGAATGAATAGAAAACTAAGCACAATCCATGTTTTGATGATTAACAACTCAATTTGAGAGGTTTTAAAGTACTAGCATGTGTGTTGAGATGATTTAAAGTTTAGACATTTCAAGATTCGAAGCTTGACAAGTCAAGTCGCAGGCCAAGTTGACTCAGGCATCGACTTAGGTCAAGTCGATCCCCAAGTCGACTTCATTATTGACTTCAAGCGGCCATTTTTAGACAGTGTTGCACAATGTGGACATGTGAGCAGGTGAAGTCACACCCAAAGTTGACTTCACATGCGACTTGGGTCAAGTCACAACTTGGATGATCTTCAGGGGTCTGATGATAAGTCTAATGAAGTCAAGTCACAACCCAAGTCGACTCCGACCTATGACTTGGGTGAAGTCGTAGATGAAGTCAACGCAGACACGTGACTTGAGTGAAGTTGCAAACCAAATCAACCCCAGGATTCAACTCAAGTAGAAGAAGATTAAAACCGAGAAGTTTCAAGTCCAAGATTTATAAGATTGGCTCAAGTTACATTATTTTAAAATGATTCAAGGTCCAAATCACAAACTCACTAAAGGACTTTCAAATAGACATAAACAAGCTTAATGATCAAGAAGTAAAAAGGTTTACTTACACAAATGAAAACTTTTGAAGTCAAAATATGAAGAGACAAGGATACAAATACTATGGGATTAAGATTGTGAAGTACCAAAGTTCTAATAAGCATGATAGTGTGTGAAGTCGCAATCCAAGTTGACTTTACCTACGACTTGGGTCAAGTCTGAGACCAAGTCAACCCCAAGTGAAACTTGAGACTGAAAAGACGAAGACCGAAGTTGCAACCCAAGCCGACTCTAGTCTGCAACTTAGGTGAAGTCGCACCTGAAGTCAACTTCAAGTGTGACTTGAGTTATAACGGTTGAAAAAATTTAAACATAGGTGCATTAAATGCGCACCACCTACCTCTAAACATTCGGATTTCTCTCCTCTTGATTTAATACACGTCAAATGAAGTAGAGAGAGTTAGCTAGAGCATTGATTGAACTTCCACCTTCCATTCTACAAGCATTCAAGTGCTCTTAAAGTAATTTACAAGAAAAACTGCACCATTCATTATAAGTGCTGAAGCAATCACACATCAACTCCCTTTACATGTTCTTCTCAGTGCTGAAAAATTTCATACACATTTGTAAAGTATAGATTTTCATTTCTATTCATCACTTTTGTAATTCTACCTAGTTTGGTGCTGGAGACCAAGATCAAGTGAAGACAAGCGGTGTGTGGTTCGAGTGTGACTCACTACCTATTTGTGTGAAAATTATAAAGGTCCTCTAGAGCTAGAATCTAGAAGAGAGCAAATGCTCTAGTTATAATTTCATTGATATATTGGAACTCAAGACATAAAGGGTGCATTCTTAGAGGAGTAGAGTAGGGAGGGTTGTCCCAAACCACTATAATTTTTTGTGCTTGACGTATCTGCACTATTTACTCTTCTACCCTCCACATTTTTCATTCAAGGGGAGTTAGCCTATAAGGGGTATATTCAACACACTGAAAAAGAAATTTAAATAACCCAATTTACCTGCTCTCCTTTTTGGTTTTGCTATAAACGTAGGACCAACATGTATATGTGTTTTAATAAGCATAAGTTGCATATATTGGAGGTAAGAAGATGTAATTGAAATATTTTATGAGCACGTAAGTTGAGTATGAGAGCATAGAATAGCTGAAAACCATGAAAATAAGCATGTAAATAAGCGTGGGTAGCACAACCTATGTTGGTACATAAAAGGGATTCTCTTTCAGGCAACTAGTCATACATGCCCTTGTTATTAACATAGCTTATTTAATTACCTAGGGAAACATGTTTACACAACACAACTCGTGTGGTGGTAGAAGTGGAGGCTAGGCAAATAAAAACACAGGCCTATATTTTGAAAAACACGGCTCATGTTTTGAGCTTGGGTTATTTATAAAAGGTAGAGGGTGATTTTCCAATTTCATTTCCTTTTCATCCTTCCTCTATTTTCTCTCTCATTCTTCCTATCGTAAAGATCTAACTAAAACCCTCCCAAATCATTTTCGAGACCTTCATTAAGCCTCAAGGAGAAAGGGATCTCAAGATCTAAGTTAAGGTCTTGCCCAAATTATACACAGATTAAATACACTTTGGCTAACAAGTTTATGAAAAAAATTTCAAAAAAAAAAAAAAAGGTGTATGCGCCCGGGAGCATGCAGCACTGCATGCTCCCGAGAGCATAAGATGAGGGTCCCTATTTAACATGTATGGAACATATGAAGTTGATTTTGGTTGATTTCATGTGTTTCTATGAATTCCATATAATGTCTATCAAGTTTTTGGTTAAGTGCCTAAGAGAGGGTCAAGATATTGTTCACGTATAAAAATGGGAATTTGACACATAAATTATGTAGATTATAAGTAAAAACGGTAAATCCCTAATAAAAGGACTTGGACCTGAGTTATTGAATCGGAATTGTATTATGAGTTATGTGTCCCATGGGTGAAACCATGGCATGAATTAAAATATGGGAAGAAAGGGTGTATAGCTGAGGTAAGTAGGTTCTTATAGTTAAGATTTGAATTATGGATAGCCCAACGGGAGAATTAGAGCTTCAAAAGGGCAAGCAGGCTTGGGGTTCGTGTATAATCTCTAAGTGTTTAAAAATAGTTATATTAGTTAACTAATTATTTTAAGTTTGAAATACTAGAGAGAACCTAATTCCTAACGGATAACTAAGGTGTGGAGTATTTTGATGGGAGACTTTGTTGAAGGTAGGTAGGTTTTTATAGTTTACATTTTGTTAATGAAATGATTTAAAATCATGCTCGAATGTTTGCATACGAGCACTGTATTGTTCTGAAGATTTTTGATATGTTTTTTATGGAAACCTAGATCATAGCCCTAGAGTATCATCATGGTCTGGGGGTTGTGAAATCCCAAGAATCGACTGCAATTCGGACGCTTAGGTAAAACTTGTTTTGTTTGACATTCAGTTTAATTGCTTAGCTCGGTTTAAGTAAAGATTCCCAAGATTGGGCATGTCTCATAAGTTCTTGCATGCATAGCACATGTCGCATGTATGCGGGTAATTTGCACATATGCCCATATAGTTTGGTGTTAATTACAGATATACTCATGTAGTTTCATAAATTACATATTACCCTCACACAATTTCACCAAAATTGCGTATTATCCCCATGTCGTTACCTGTCGTTAATATCTTATGTGATATTTTGAAAAATGACGAAAATGTCCTCATTTCTATACATAGTTTAATGGGGTAATATGCAATTTTTGTGAAACTATGTGGAGTGATATGCAATTCGTGAAACTACCTATGAGGACATTTCGTCATTTTTCAAAATATCACGTCAGATATTAATGGTAGGTAATTGCGTGGGGATAATACACAATTTTGGTGAAACTATGTGGGGGAATATGCAATTCGTGAAAATACGTGAGTATATCTGTAATTAGCATCAAACTACGTGGGGATACATGTAAATTACCCCGTGTTTGCTTGTGGGAGATTTAGAAGATAGATATTTTATTTTCTCTTCGTGAGTATTCTCGTCAGTATTTTAAAATGCTATGTTTCACTTTTTGGATTATTTTGCGTTATTAGTAATTAGATCCCAGGCATAATATTGTCTAAACTCTACGAGCTATCAAAAAGCATTTTATTTAGATTTTTATATAATTCACAACAAAAATGCAAATATGCAAGATTCCTTGACATAATTTTTGTTACGTTTTTCACTATAGACTATAATGAATTATATGTATTTAATTTATACGAACCAAAAAATTGAAAAACTCAAAAGGTTTAAGTTGAAAGTAGTTTCATGTCTAATTCTTAAAAAAGAAAAGAAAAAAAAAAGAAGAATATGTATGAGGATCATGATCCCTCATATATTTGTAAAAATACAAAAATTTTAGACTTTGATATATGGATTAAATACTCAAAGACTGTAACCTTTGTAACATATCTCATTACTTAGATATATGAATTTAATACTCATAGACTATAATTACAATATAGTCCGCTGTTAAATGGGTCCCACATATATTAGAATATAATGATACTCTATATAAGTATTTATCTATATAAATATTATACTTTAAATACTTTAGATATTGAAAATACTACTTTAAAGTTGATATTTATGTTAAACGATTTCGTTACGTTGATTTTGTACCATTTTAAAATGGAGCTTATATACATATTGGATTTGAATGAAAATTGGTATGCTAATAAATTAAAAAATTCTAAATATAATGGGTACGGTAGATTTCCTATTTATAATTAAGTGGGCCTCACGGTGCATAGATTGCTCTATAATCATAGTGAAATCCGAATGTACTTAAATGAGAGAGAGAGAGAGAGAGAGAGAGAATATGGTGTAAGCAGACTATAGCATAATTACAATGCAGTCCATTATAAAATGGACCTTGCATATATTAGAATGTTATGATACTTTATAAAATTATTTATCGATATAAAGTCATACCTTAAACAATTAGATGTTAAAAATATCACTTTAAAATTGATATTTACATTAAAATATTTTATTGCATAGATTTTGCACCATTTTAAAATTGGGAACTTATACATGTTGGATTTAGTTGAAAATTGGTATGCTAATAAAATGAATAATTCTAAATACAATAGATGAGGTAGATTTCCTATTTATGAATAAGTGGTCTCCGCAGTACATGGATTGCATTATGTAATCACATGCACTGGATTAATTTTCACATATATACACACATCCTATTTTTATGAAATTTCTTGTATATGGAACTCCCTCCATTTTTAATGTCTTAATTGCTGATAAAAAGCTCACTTCATCTATTATATTTAGTATCATTTATAGTATCTTAAAAATTCTTTTATTTTTCTATAATATCATTGTGCATGGACCCGGTAAGAGGGCGAATCTTACAGAGAGTCTGTCCGAGGGTGGAGATGTTGATGATTGACATAAAATCTAATCTATTCATTATATTTAACAATATTTGTTTTGCTACAAGATTAAGTTTTATCTAAATCCAATATATGCGTATGCCAAATTTGCTAAAAAAATAGGTACATTTATGTGTAATTAAGAAAAATATTTAAATTCATCTATATGTATTAAAATATAGTAATTTCACAATACATGGACTGCATTGTGCAGTTGCATGTATTTGATAATTTTCCTATATATACATGAGGAATATTTATATGAAACTGAATTTCATAGAAGTGATTTCATGAAACTTTTCTCATTTCTGAGATGTTGATGATTGATACAAAATCTAATCTATGCATTATATTTAACATTATTTATTTAGCTATGAGACTAAATTTTATCCAAATCCAATATATGCATATGTTACATTTGCTCAAAAAATAGATACATTCATGTATAATTAGGGAAAATGATTAAATTTATTCATATATATATTATAATGTAGTAATACTTTATAAAATTATTTTTTCATATATTAAAGATATTTTAGATGTTTAAATATAAAAAATACTACTTAAAAATTGATATTTAGAATTAAATCATTTTATTGGATTGATTTTACGCTTATGTAGATGAAACTCATATACTGTGATACTAAACAAATAAAAATGTTTCCACAATAATTAAATGATTCTTAATATAATAGATGGAGTGGATTTTCATTTATTATCTAAATATTAAAAATAGAAGGATCTCAGTTCAATGTATCTGGGTGTACTTCACCCAAATTTTTTTGAAAATTTTTTTACACAACTATTAATATAAGTGCATTTAACATTTGTATCAATTTTAACCATTTTTGGATATCTTTAGATTTTTTTAGATTTTTAAAAATCAATGATGCCACTGATTTTTAAAAATCAGAAAAAATATTGAAAAATCTCCAAAATTAGTAAAAACTGATACACATGTTAAATACACTTATATTAGTAGTTTTATGAAAAAAATTTCAAAAAAAAAAAAGGTGAAGCACACACAGGTGCATTGAACAGGGTTCCAAAATAGAAAGGGTATACCGGAGAAAAGTTTATTGAAGCACCGTGTCTCTAAACACGGAAGATAGCGAGAGATAATGTTATGTACACAGTACCAGTTTTATTCCAGCGTTTGACATGCCGGGAATGGAACTAAAATGGAATGCAATGCATATTTCCCACTCTTTTCGCTCATATTTTACTATGATTTTTATATTTTAATTATTTAATTATCTTACCTTTTCTATTTTTGTTCTTATATTTTAATTATTTTTCATAGATTTTATTACTACATTTTTATCTCATCCCACCCCTATCATATCACATTACTTTCTTATTTTTCAAAATTCATTCAATTCCGAGCCCACCAATTAATAATCAATTCCTAAATGCTCACCGAGTGGGAGGGGTTTTTCTTTCTTTTTTTTTTTTTTTTTTTTTCCGGGATAGTAGGAGTGGCTTGTTATTTAATTAAGGGGCATCCCAACTACTGTTAAAAAGGTTTCGAAATCTGTTGTACCTTAAATTTTCTATGTAATTTTAAAAGAATTAATATCGTTTTCAAGTTTTAAAGGGAATTTACCACTGCTCCACGCACATCAAAGAAAATGCAAATAACAACAGAATGACGCACTAGAAAAAATAATCATTATATAATAATTACGATAGCTATAAATAGAACTAAAAAGAATTAAATGTTAAATAAGTTTAGAAAATACAGAAAATAGGGTGTTAGTCTGTAACTTGTTCAGATTCCTCATTTATTGTGAAGTTCATGTATAGTTGGACCCCTTAATTTGTGGTTGCAGATCTTTCGCGAGATCTTATTAGGGATTTCTACGGCGGCCAGCTAACAACCATGACTACTCCACCTTGGAGTACTGAAAATGACTCGGCTACCTTTAAAATTAAAGATCGAACATGCCTCCAACTATTCATAAAAGCCCAACAACTACCTAAGCTTTTTAATCGTGAAAATCGTCTACCATCTTTTCTTTTTTATTATTATTCATTTTATTATACTTATTTTCCTTATTACTATTGTTACTACTACTACATCTAGGGAAGGAGAGGGGGAGGAAAGAAGGGTTCAAACCCTAGGAGGCTAGCAACATACCAGCGTAAGTTGCCAATTTTTAAGGTTTATCTTATATAAATGTTTGTATAATATATTAATAAGTAAGGATTCATTGGAAAAAAAATTCACTTTCCATGAAAGTGGGAACTCTTAGTTTTGAGCTTTCCCAAATAAATTTTTTAAGCTACCCAATATATTGAATGTATCATATTTACTTAGAAAACTAGAAAGGGTCCATTTAACTCTCTTCTTTCATTTTTAATATGTCGATGGTTGATGTAAAATTCAATTCATTTATTATATTTAGTTAATAGACACTACAACAAAAATGCTTAATAGAAACGGACCTTTATGTTTGCTATCGGAAGCTTTTTCTTTGCTAATATATATTAGCGACTAATAACAGTTGTTTGCACGATTGTTAGAGAAAGCACTTGGCTAAAAGTACATAGCAAGCAAATAAAAAACAGTTGCAAATATTGTAGAATAGCGACCAAATTTTTGGTTGCAAATGTGGTTAGATAAGGATGGTTTATCTGCGAAATCAAGTTTCGTTACCACTTAGGCAAGAGTCATAGCCGAAGTTTTATTCTTGTATAAGGAGATTATGATGGCGTCTATTCTCTCAAATATCTGTGGGAGCGTCTATCATGTGGGTTTTTAGAAAAATATTGTTAGAGGGATTATTAGTTAGATATTTGTAAGAATGTTGGTAGAAAATTTACAAGAATATCTCAAATCTCGATTGTAATACCAAGTCGAGATGATATAACATATAAAATAAAATAAAAAAGAGATCAAGTTTCATCCAAACCAAATATGTGCATGAGACAAATTTGCTTAAAAATACATGTGTAAATTAGAAAAATTACTTAAAATCATCTATGTATGTATTAAAATATAGTAATACTTTATAGTATCATTTATTCACATAGCAATAATATTTTAGATGATTTAGATGCTTAAAATATTAAATTGATATTTACTATTAAACTATTTTACTATGTTAATTTTCTACATTTGTAGATGAGAGTTATGCACAATAATATGAGACAAATTAAATAGTTTTTATAATAACATAAATTATGCTAAACACTATAGAGGAAGTGGATTTTTATCAATAATTAAGATATTAAAAATTAAGAGAGTTAACAGAAGGGGTTTCATGTAAGCATTACGAAACTAAAAAATTCCTCGTAAAATAATCATTATATATAATTAGAAGTATTTAGCAATACATATAACCGTGTTATTAAATCAATTTTGACGCATGTATTTTTAAATAATTTTTATTTTCAATATCATTTCAAATAAGGTGAATAGTTATGATTTGGCAATGGCCTCCAACCACGTCTTTCAATATTCATGAAAAATGGGAATTGTTTCTATTAATCAGTCATTGCCCTATAATAATAATAATATAAAAATAAGTGTGTAAACTTAAAAAGCTTATTTAAAAATAAGTTACACGACCTAGAAATAATAAAATACTTATAAGTAACATTGCAATAAAATTGTGAAATGAGAAGTGAAAACATTGCAAAATTATAGCATGGTAGTGGAATGACCATGAAGTTATATAGACAGCGATATATTAGGGTGTACTGATAAATAGAGCTCATTTTGATGACAAAATTAAAATCCACTCCAATAATCACATTTATTCATATTTATTTAACCAAGATATCAAATCTGATCAAACTAAAAATTTTGCATGGCCCTCATTTTAAAAAAAAAAGGGTATAAAATCACTGTCGTATAATTGTTTATAAAGCCATTAATACAACATCTAAACTATCTAAGGCATCATTTTTATCTAGATAAATTGTTTTCTAAAATATCATAGTATTCTACGCAACTATATCATTCATAGTTTACACTTGATTATAACTATTAGAAGCAAATGTGACCTACCTAAATTTTTCGAATGAAGATCATTTTTGAAATATGGTAAAAAATAATTTTCATTAAACCATGTAACCAATTAGATTTTCATTTCAGGAATAATGTGAGCCCCATTTCACCAATGGTACACTCTAACTACCATGCAATATAACATGGTTCACCCTAGCATATCTCATAGAAACAAAATATATAAAACTTTGATATATAATATATTTTTATTTTTATTTATTTACTAAATATTAATACAGAAAATTCTTTTGAAATATTAGGAGAAATAGAGAAAATATATAAAATAAATTAATTAAAAATCAATTTTATCTTTTATAATCAATAGGTAAAACTTTTAAGTGAAAATAAGAGTAAAAATTTTTAAATTAAGGTAACACTAATGTCTAATAACGGTATTTTGACTTTTATAATAATTTTCATTAAAAGTATTAATGATTAATAGAAAATAAATAAAAAATTACTTAATTACAATAAGACATTTAACTACCCATTATAACATTAGGGATATTTTTGGTATTTGATAAAAATTTGGAAAGAAAAGTTGTTAGTGGAAAAGTTTTTGAAATGAGAAAAAATGAATAATATGATAAAGTAATAATAAGGAGTAAAGAGAATAAAGAAAAATAAATAGTATAATTGTATAAAAAGTCAAAGAAGAAATAACTGAAAAGAATAAATAATTGAAAAAGGGTATAGTTATATAGAAAGTTGTAAAGAAAAATTTAGAATTTTTGCAAATAAGCCAACAAGTTTTGACAACATTGCATCCTAGTCCCCAAGTTTGCCGATATTGCAAATATGTCTACAAAGTTTGCATGAAATTACAATCGTGATCCTTCCGCTTGGACGTGGTTAAAAGTTTCTGTAAAATAACAATAATATCCTTTAAGTAAAGTAATACACTTGTAATTTTTTAAATATTGGAGATAAATTTGTTATTTTATTATTTTATAGGGATTTTGTTGAATGCGCCTATAAAGTTTGATCGATATTGCATCTGTGTCTGTAAGTTTGCGAAATTGTAAATATACCTGTGAGGTTTGCATAAATTTGTAAGTTTATCCCTTTCATTATGATGATGTTAAATTTTTCTATAAAATGACGCTAATGCCTTTTAAACCAAGTATTGCATTTGCAATTTTTGCAAATATAGTAAACATATTTGTAAAATAATCTACAATAATAATATAGGTAAAAATATATTAAAAAATCAAATATCAAACATGTCTACAATAGTCAAAAACATTATGAATGTATTACTTGGTTTAAAGGATATTTTCATCATTTTACAAAAATTTAACAGTGTCCTAATGGAAAGGACACGCTCGTAAATTTATGCAAACTTATGGATATATTTATACTTTCAGAAAACTTAGAGACAGATGCAATATTAGTCAAATTTAGTAAGCATATTTGCAAAAATTCCTTTAGACAAAATTTATCATTAAAATCATACTTTAAAATGTTCATTTTCTTCCTGTGAATATCACGATAAAGTAAACTTTTGCAACTAAGAGTATGTTGTTATTTAAGTGGTAAAAGAATTTTGGGGAAAATTGGTAGGAAATTTTTAAAAAATTAAGGCAGTAATGTGACATAATTAAAGAAACAAAACATAAAATATGCAGGGTAATTGTACGTTATTGAAAATGTGAACAAATAATTGAAATATAAATATAATAATAAGAAAAAATATAAATACTAAATCATATAAAAAAGTGTTTATGGGTGAAATAGGTCTTTTGTTAAGACTCTTAAGGGAACTTGCCTATCTTGGCATTTGATTACTTGCATTTGGGTGCATTAAGCTTTGGTGTATTAGGGTGTAAAAACTTATTTTTTAATCTTTTCAAAAAAGTTTTATACAACTACTAATCTAAGCGTATTTAGCATGTGTATCAATGTTTACTATTTTTTGCTATTTGTATATTTTCTAAGATTTTTTTAAAATCAATGGCATTTTCATAATTCAAATTATGAAATGCCGTTAATTTTAAAAAATCTAAAAATATTTACACATTTTTAAAAGTAGTAAAAATTAATACATCTGTTCAATATACTTAGGTTAATAATTTTTATAAAAAGTTTTAAAAAATTTTAAAAAATGAGTTTTTGCACTAGGTACACCAAAGCTAATCAGTATGTCTGCGAAGATGCTGCAGCAGCAAACTTCGGGTAAAAATTTTGCAATTGATTTCGTTAGTTGCCAAAATTAAGACCTATTGTTGTAAGGGAAAATATATCCATTAGATCCGAAACGTCCAAATGCAAAAAAGTTACATGTAATTAAGTTCAAAAACTTAAAAAGCAATTTTACCAAAATTAATCAGATTCGTCACTTCATTCTTAAAGCTTGTTATTTTTGGAATAAAAGCTCTCATTTTTTTCATCATCGTAATTAAATTCCAGGTAGGAGAGCCAAATTCTTTTAAAAGATAGACTGGACAAAGTTCAATGTTCTTAATCATTTTCAGTGCGTTAATTAACTATTATAAATAGCCTAAACACATTTCATATTTCAAATTCCCAGCGAGACAATAGACATTTAAAAATATCTGGGTTCATATGCTAAATCAAGTAATTCAGTTTATCCTAAAATAGGCATAATCACCAATCAAAAACAAAAAGCATAATGTTGTTAACCCAGGCCAAAAAACCTATTCAATTCTTTTTTTTTGAACTTTTTCTTCATAAACTTGTTAATTTAGAAATATTTATTATAAAAACCAAGTTTTATCAGTTTCAAAGATGAAAAAAAGATGTGTATATATTTTCAATTTTTAAACGCAATGTTATTTTAATAATTTTTAACCATTAAAAATGGCTAAAATATCCTTATATTTAAAAGTCCATATTTAAAAAATATATACATATCTACAAGAAAGTAAAAGTTAATTTATACATTAAATACATTTGAATTAATAAGTTTATGAAAAAGCAAAAAAATAAAAAATAAATTTATTGGCGTAGGATCAATAAGCTTTACTTAGCCCCAGCAAAAAACATCATGACTCAACTTAGACCTGTCATAAATTCCAACATGTCTTGCACATGGAATGACCACGAATTTTCAATCCAAGTTATTCTAACATTATAAATTAATAAATATATATTAATTTCACCGCAACAAAGTTCATTTTCTATAGTTAATTTTTTAGTTTCTTGCAACATATATTGATTGCATCATATGTGTTTTGGCTATAATGTATTAGTTAGCTAAGACTACTTGGTTACTTTTGAATGGTGTTATTTGGTGAAATGTAACAATTTTTTACATCAAGTGCAATTAAAAGGAATGATTAATGTAATTGATAAATTTAACTATAAATAATCTTTTGGTTGTAACTGCTATATAACTTTACTTGTATTTGCTTTCAACTTTAGCAAATGAAAATTTGGGTGCAAAAAGATGCTACACAGAGTAAATATTGTTACTATGTTCTTAAGGTTGTTAATAGATTAAGTTCGATGGGTTAGAGTCTAATTCTAATTCAAACTTATTTTTAAAATTTCAATCATAATCTGTTTATTAACCTATTTAAGAAATCTTGGGCTTAATCCATTTGCAACTCATTTAATGAATAAGTTGACAAGTTGTTAATGAGTTATGTATATACATTGCAAACAAGTCAAAACTAAGTTAATTTAAATTCGAGTGTATTGGACCCGAGTTTATGGCAATTATACAAGAGGGAAGGGGTGAATTGGGTATTTTAAAATTCTCTGCTTAGATAAAAAAAATTTCTTTTTGAAATTAATCCCCACAATGAAACAGATAGTAAGATGGAGAGAAATAAAGTAATAAAACACAAATAATCAAGTTATATTGGGCTCCACTATTGTATCTCAATACAATTAGAGTAGTAGCTCTTTTCTAGATTTCAGCTCTAGGGGGCTTGTACAAATTCAGCATAAATAAGTGACGAGTCTCACTCCAGTCACAATACTAATTTGCCTTCACTTGGTTTTGATTTTCAATATCAAACCAAGTGGAAAAAATAAATAATCAACAAAAAAAAGATCTACACTTTACAGATTCATGTAGGCAATTTGCAGTGCTTAGAAGAACTTATAGAAGTAGCAGATGATTGAGCAAGAAAGCTTTGAATAGTTTATGAGCACAGTTCTCCTTCAATTCTTTGTAGAATCACTTAAATGCAAAGGAGAATAGGAGTTGAGAACATTCAATATTTTCTCTAATCACATTCACGTTCCCTTGAAGGTCCTTAAATAATGGGAATTGAATTCAAACATTTGGTGGTAGGTGGCGCACATTTAGGATTATTTGATAATAAATAAAACTTTGATGAAAAATTTTGGAGAATAAAAGTTATCAAATAATGTGATATGATCGAGGTAATGATGAGTGGTAAAGAGGATAGAATTAAAATAGATAGATTAATTATTTGAATAATTGTGTAGAAATGATTGAAAAGTAGGGTAGTTGTATAAAAAATGTGAAAAAATGATTAAAAAAATATGATAGTTATGGTGAGTGAAAAGTTTTAGATAGAAAAGTTTTAACTTGACATTTTCTATCAATTGTCAAAAACACCCTTAATGCACAAACATTCGAATTTTTCCGACCGTTGCGTACCAAGTTGCATTTGGAGTCAACTTGATGTGCGACTTCGTCCAAGTCGCATGGTGGAGTCGACTTTGGGTGCTACTTCACCCAAGTCGCAGACTGGAGCCGACTTCGGGTGCGACTTCGATCTTCAACTCCCACTTCCAAGTTTCAGTTTCAGGTGGACTTGGTCTTAGACTTGACCCAAGTCATAGATAGAGTCGACTTCGGGTGCGATTTCACCAATCATTTGATTTTCTTGGAACTTTGTGGTCTTGAAAGTGTTCTTAATCTTGTATATTTCATTTTCTTCTTTTGTTCTTCATTAGATGTCCTTGGTTGGCATTGTTTTGCTCAAAAACTAAGTAATATACTCTACTCTTGAGAAGTTCTTCCTTGTGGCTTTGATTCATGATGATTGTCCTTCTTGATCTTGTTGTCCAAACTTCGATATAATATTGTTCATTCAATAATAGTACGTCTTTGAAGTAATCTAAAGTGGTCATGTACTTGAGTCGCTTGCTTGGGTCGACTTGGACTTCGACTTTACCCAAGTCGCTTGCTTAAGTTGACTTGAGATAAGAATTCACCTAAGTCGCATTGTGGAGTCGACTTGGAAAGCGACTTGACTCTAAGAACTTGAAGTCTTCAGCGAGGCTATGCCCAAGTCGCATCTGGAGTCGACTTGGGTTTGTGACTTCAACTAAGTCACAAGCGGAGCCGACTTCGACTGTGACTTCGCCTGTCTCTGAGTCCCAATTTCAGCTCTGACGCATTTAATGCACTTGAAGTCAATTTTGGGGTCGACTTGGGGATCGACTTGGCCTAAGTCGATGGCTGAGTCGACTTAGGACTGCAACTTGGCCTGCTATCCTTTGAATTTTGAATTTTAAACCTTTGAAACACTTAACAATTTCATTAGTACTTAATTATCTCTGAAATTAAGTTGTTAATCATCAAAACATGGATTGTGCTTAGTTTGCCTTGAATTCAAACAGAGTGTGTATTGCTTGTAATTGTTATAGTGAATTAATTTACACCAAAAATACATGGCATGACTAGATCATCACTGGAAGAGGAGTTTATATTTAACATGCCAATATAAAGGATGAGAATCCGATAATTGGCCGAGAAGGAGAGGGAAAAACAATAGTATAGTGGAAAAGGAAATGAACGGAGATAGATAGAAAAAAGATGAGGGAAAGGAGAGAGGAGAGAGACAAAAGTGAGAATAGGAGAGAAGGTTGATCAGAGGTAGAGAAGGAAGAAGAATTTTACCGATGACAGACTATATAGAGACATAGATGAATGGAGGAAAATAGGAAAATGAAATGGGAAAATAGTTTTAGGACTTAGATATAGATATACCTTCTTAACGAGTTATAAATTGGTTGAGAAGTTAAACAAGTCAATGAGTTAAATGGGTTGACAGAGTGTAAAATCACAATCCTAATCCATTTTTTATTTAAATGGTTAAATGGGTTGCATAAATTATTTATTCAAAAATTTCAACCCTAACTGATTTATAAATAGGTTGGATGGATAGATTGATGAGTAAACCATGATCATTAAAATCCTTGTGAGTTTTATCGATCGCATAGAATGAATTCCCAGGATCCATTCACAAAAAATGGAATTAACTGAATGCACCCGGGTGCATTTAGCTTTAATACATCTGGGTGCATTTTACATATTTTTTATATTTTTCGAAAAAAATTTTATACAACTGTTAGTGTAGGTGTATTTAACATGTGTATCAATTTTTACCATTTTAGATCTTTTTTATTTTTTGATTTTTTAAAATTAGTAGCATTTTTTAATTTACGAACCACTGATTTTAAAAAATAAAAAATTTAAAAGTATACAAAATGTTAAAAATTGATTATGCCTAGATTAACAATTGTACAAAAAAAATTTTAAAAATATAAAAAATGAATTTTGCACCCGAGTGCACCGAAGCTCGGTGTGCTTCAAGGTGCACTCGATTTGGACTCAACAAAAAAATCACTATATATGTAAATGTAGTTTATGATTAATTATCCATACCATTGAGAAAAATAAGAAGGACATCCTTTATTATTTAACTAATATGATGAATTCCGCCTATTTCATGGAAGTTGCATTCAGTCATTTGTATTTAGCATTATTTGATTAGATAAGAAATTAAGTTTCGTTGAAATTAAATAAGTGCTCGGTTATATTCAGGAGCATAGCCTTGTGGTACATATTCTAGCCTTTATTGCACCAAGACCAGGGTTTAAATTTTGGTTGGAAGTAACGGGGTAGGAAGTAGTCTCCCGTTTAGAAGTGGGGTCTCTTGCAAGTAACGGCAGTTCTGTTTCCCATTTAGGAGTGTGGTCTCGGTCTCACCGGCGCCCGGTTATATATCCAGCTAAACTGTTCAACCGATTAAATTAGAATTGCAAGCATTCATTTGGCAAACGAAGATGATGCCACGTGCAGTGATGTGAGCCAAATGATGGGGTTTCATTAAGCATTAATTCGATATATAATTAGGTCTTGTTAACCCGAGCTAAAAATATTTTTTTTTATTTTTGATTTTTCTATGAAAGTGTTATTCAAATGAATTTAATTCACATATCGAATTTTCTAATTTTAAATATATTTCTATATTTCTATTTTTAAAAATCAATTATTTCGAGAGAATCTAAGTCGCCCCCCTAGAACTATTTTTTTAAAATAGAAAAATGTATAGAAAAATAATCTTGTTAGTTCAGGCTTGCTCATCTTAAAAAATTTATTTATAATTTTTTTTGCTTTTTTATATACTTGTTTATTAAAGTATATTTAAAATATAAACTAAGTTTTACTATTTTTTAATATGTGTATATATTTTTATAAGATTTTTTAAAGATATGGATATTTTAAATACATATATACACATGTATGTTTAAAAATATTAAATATATATATCTAAAAATGGTAAAACTTGGTTTATATGTTAAATACACTTAAATAAACAAAATGTATGAAAAAAGTATTGTAAATATATTTTTTAAGGTATGTTGAACGAGATATTTGCTTAGGCTGGAGTAACGGAATTATTCCTCAAGTACATGCAACTATCCAAATTTATAAATTTTGATGTATGAATTAAACAAACTTATAATTTGATAATATTACCATTAAAAAGTAAAAATTACGCTTTTAGCTCGGGCTAACAAATCAAAAGCCCATAAATAACAAGTTACTTTTATTCCAAAGCATCAATTTGATTTATAATTAACATATTAATTTTATTCTTTCGTTATGATTTATTTTCTTAACTTCCTCATGTTTCCTTCCCCCCAACCTACCCCGTTATTGGTTGGAAAAAAATTATAAAAAAAAAAAAAAAAAAAAATCACGGAAGACATCAAAAGTTGAGAGATATCAGCAAGTCCAACCTACCACCTCAACGTAGCAAAAATTCTCACCCTGACTTCCAGCTTCACACGTGGCATCCTGCCTATTACAAACCCTTCTGCCCACGTGGCTTCCATCTACCCGTCCATTCAACCTACCCCCTTGTATATAACCACACCCCCAAATGCTCGCTTTTCGCCACCCAACCAACTCCTTCATATCATCTTTCCACCGCTTTTGTCTTCTTTGTCCAGGGAGGAGAAGAAGAGGACGAGCGGAAGCAGACGAAAGTTACTGCTAGACTTCGGTGCACGGCGATTTGGTGTGCTTGCAACGATGTCGACGGCTAGGATTGAACAGATCAGGAAGGCCCAGAGGGCGGAGGGCCCTGCGACCATCCTGGCCATTGGCACGGCCACGCCGGCTAACGAGGTGATGCAGGCCGACTACCCTGACTACTACTTCAGGATCACCAACAGCGAGCACATGACGGATCTGAAGGAAAAATTTAAGAGAATGTGTGAGTATTTTGTAAAATTTCCCCGCGTCCATCTTACGACGTGAACATCGCATGCATGCTCGCTTTCGAAAAAAGAAAATATATCTGGAATTTTGGAAATGGGTCTTTTTTTAACGGCAAATTGGGTCTTCTGTTTTTTTTTTTCTGTGTCTCGCAATTTTTTATACACGCGGACCAAGTAGTTACAGAATTGTGGGCCGTCGGATGTAAAAAGAATTTGCAAATCAGATAAAAATTTTACAGGAGTAGCTTAAAAGGTAAAAAAGAAAACTCCAAAATAAATAAATAAATGGGTTCTATCAGAATCCAAAACCCATGCATATGAATTTAATTAATTACAATAACAAGGTAAATCACGTGTGGTTTCCTTACGCTGAATCGGTCAGCATCTACCTTCAGTAGTTCTGTCAGTTATCTAATTTTTAGCATCTTTAAACAAAAATATTTTTTCATGCCAATCAAAATAATTTAATTGCTTATTTTATATGACAACATGACACTATTTATTGAGCCTAAACAATTTTTTTATATTTTAAAACATTTGTTAAAACTCAAAAATTACTAAATCATGTGAAATAATTGAAAATTTACCATTGTAATGATTTAAATAATTTAAAATTAATTTAATCACTTGTTTATGTACATTATACAAGTGACATTTTTGAATTACCGAATGGATTTTGAAATGTACTCGTCGATATAAATTTTCAAGTGGAAACGGTTTTTAATACTTTGATTAGTAGACATATGGAATAAGGAATATCATAAATGGCATTTATTATGGCCCTGTAATTAGACTGTAAATATATACGTTGGGCGGTCCAACGAAATTAATTTGTTTTATTTTTGGAAATATTGACTATAGGCGATAAATCGATGATCCGAAAGAGATACATGCACCTGACGGAGGAGATCCTGAAGGAGAACCCCAACATCTGCGCGTACATGGCCCCCTCCCTCGACGCCCGCCAAGACATAGTGGTCGTGGAAGTGCCGAAGCTGGGGAAGGAGGCCGCCGCCAAGGCCATCAAGGAGTGGGGCCACCCCAAATCGAAGATCACCCACCTCGTCTTCTGCACCACCAGCGGCGTCGACATGCCCGGCGCCGACTACCAGCTCACCAAGCTCCTCGGCCTCCGCCCTTCTGTCAAGCGCCTCATGATGTACCAGCAGGGCTGCTTCGCCGGCGGCACTGTCCTCCGCCTCGCCAAGGACCTCGCTGAGAACAACGCTGGCGCCCGTGTCCTAGTCGTCTGCTCTGAGATCACCGCCGTCACCTTCCGTGGGCCCTCCGACACACACCTTGACAGCCTCGTAGGGCAGGCGCTCTTCGGGGACGGCGCCGCTGCACTGGTCGTCGGCGCTGACCCTACCCCATCGGAGCGACCCCTCTTCCAGATGGTCTCGGCGGCGCAGACCATCTTGCCGGATTCCAACGGGGCCATCGACGGGCACCTCCGGGAGGTGGGGCTCACGTTCCACCTCCTCAAGGACGTGCCCGGGCTTATCTCGAAGAACATTGAGAAGAGCTTGGTGGAGGCCTTCCAGCCGCTGGACATCAGCGACTGGAACTCCATCTTCTGGGTGGCGCACCCCGGCGGGCCGGCTATTCTTGACCAGGTGGAGGCAAAGCTGGGGCTGAAGCCGGAGAAAATGAGGGCGACGAGGCACGTGCTGAGCGAGTACGGCAACATGTCCAGCGCCTGCGTCTTGTTCATCCTTGACGAGATGAGGAAGAAGTCGGCGGAGGAAGGGAAGGCGACGACCGGCGAAGGGCTGGAGTGGGGGGTGCTTTTTGGCTTCGGCCCGGGGCTGACGGTGGAGACCGTCGTCTTGCACAGCCTCCCTGTTCCCATTGCAAGCAGTTAGCAACCAAAATCATGATGATGATAATGGGGAAATGTTTCTAGTATCTTGTTACAACGTGGATCGTGTTTAACTAGTCTTTTAAAAAGAGTGCATGGATGTCGTGTGTAACTTTCATTTTAATATCCAAGAAAATTTTAATGTTTTTATTTTCTAGTGACAAGTCCAAGAATATAGTGCGTGTATATTTAATACTTATATCAAAGGATGCAAGATTTTTAGGTGGAATCTATAATTGATAAGAGAACGTAATAATGTATAGTTGGAATGGAAAAATTTATATTGAAAATATAAAATATTATATTAAAATTTTTTAAAATATTTTAAGAATTGAAAAAATTATCTTCATAATGTAGAAATTAACATATTCCATCTAAAACTTCTGTATATTCTATATCATTTGAAACATGCCCTTACATGATTTTGAAGTTGTCACTTTCAATATAGTTTAGGAATTGTTAATTGCAAGTAATTGTTAATTGTAATATTGAAATTATTGATTCGTTGTTGGCATGTGTCCAAGTTAATTAATATTTAATAATGAAAGGAAGGTTGGGACTAATCTTTAAAGTTGTAGGTTACCATAACTGATAACGATGTTGTAAAGGTGATGGCAAAAAAAAAAAAAAAATCTTCTTCTTCGTTTTCTTCTTCTTCTTCTCGTGCACACCTTAATTTTGCCGTCAGATTATTGAACTTTGTCGCATTATGATTCCATGTATTTGAAGGAACTCTGGTGAAGCCGGCTAAAAAACATATTTTTTTTTATAAAACGACTATTCTATTCAATTTAAATATTACGTTTTATTATTTTTATGAACAATTATTTTGAATTTCAAATATGAGGATATTTTAGTCATCTTCCATCTTTTTTTATTAAAACAGATCAAAAATGACTAAAATATCCTTATATTTGAAATTCGAAAAAATATTTATACTTATCTTCAAAAGTAATAAAATTTCATACGTTGATTAAATAATATCAGAATAATAATTTTATAAATAATTAAAAATTAAAAATATTTTTTGAGCTAGCTACATGGAAAATCGTTACCCAAATTAGTAAAATATCTTTGACTAATTTGATCAAGAGGCTATTGGCCACAAGAAAATCCGTTTCGGCCTATGAAATTAATAATTGTAGGAAACAAAATTTTTACTTGCCCATATATAATTAATTGAGCTTTTGTTTATTTATTTGTTTGCTTTGGATTCTTTCATTTTTTTACTTGAAGTAATCATAACATGGCCCAACTCAAGTTTATAAAATGTGTAATTTTGATCCATAACTTACATGTTGGCCGCCCATCGAATGCACCCGGGTAATGCACCCGGGTGTACTACACCTATTTTTTAAATTTTTTTTAAAATTTTTTTCAGAAATCTGTTAATCTAGATGTATTTAACATATATATCAATTTTTATCATTTTTGGAGACTTTTAGATTTTTAAAAATCAGTGGCATTTTTAGTAATTTAAAATTACTAAAATGCCATTGATTTTTAAAAATCTAAAAAAAATCTAAAAATCTCCAAAATTAGTAAAAATTGATATATATATATATATATGTTAAATACACTTATATTAACCGTTTTGTAAAAAAATTAAAAAAAAATTAAAAAAATGATTGTATACACCCGGGTGCATGTTTGCCTAGTAGTCTTACGGGTGATTTCATGAATTTGCAGATTTGCTCGCATGTACCTCCGGTGGGGCCCAAAAGTCATCAGCTGCTCACTATATATTTTTTAAAAAAGCACTAGAAAGACATTGACATAAAGTACCAACGAAATCGTGCTACCCATTTAGGATTATCATAGACTTATCTTAAGCTAGGAATTATGATTCAATAAATATATATTTAATGGGCGTCAATATACATCAGTGTTTTGGATTTTTTTTTTTTCCTTTTCATTTTTTTGTAGGTTCGTATGTTTCTATTTTACATACCAAATGTATCTTGCTATTTTTATCTACATTTTTTTATGGAACTTTTATATAATTTTATAATTTCAAAAGTCAACCGTTCTCACATTCATGTAATGTTAAATAGAGTAAAAGCTGTTCATTTTTAAGTTATAAAAAATATATACAAAAAATCAAAACAGTAATTTCATTTATATAAAGATTCCATATGGGCCAATGTAATTTTTTTAAAAAAAAAAAATTAACACCTAGACATACGTACTGAATCATTAACGAGCTAATTTTCACTTTTGTGAAACTCAATTTGGTGAAACCTCAACTATTTTGGTAATTTTGATGATTAATGGAAAATTATTTTATCCATTGTATTTAACATTATTTATTTAATCATAAAATCTCATATTTGTCTAGTATCATTGTATATGAGCTTCATTTATAAAAATATAACATTAACATAATATAATAATTTAATGTTAAATATCAATTTTAAAGTTGATCAACATCTAAGCCGTTTAAAATATCATTATTTTGTAGATAAATAATTTTATAAAGTATTATGATATTCTAAGACATGTGTAAATAGATCTAAGTATTTTTTATAATTTTCATATGAATAATATTTTAAGTATACATATTTAATTTCGTCGAAATGTCTTGGCTAAATAAATTATGCTAAATACAATCGATGAAGTAAATATTTTATCAATTATGGGAAAATAAATAGAAGAAAATAAAACTCTTTTACGTAACATAATATATAGAAGCCAAAATCTTATGAGTTAGGCTTTATTTAAAAGGAAACAGGAGCCTAGTTGGTCTGAGACGATGGCACATTTGCTATCCATCTGTACTCTACTCTTCATGTGGGAATTTTTGTCGGAGTTTGGTCTCTAGTGTGTAGCAATAGGAGCCTATTGTCCCCGCAGCACAACGTTTATTAATGTCATGAAACCTTAGACCGTACATATCTAGCGTAAATAAGAAAATTATTTATAGAAAGTTGCAATGTCACAACTTCGATCGGCCCATATACAATAATCATGCCTTAATATGCGTTTGCAATCAATTTCTTTCCAACAAATGAGGCTGATTGAGGAAGATGTAACAATAAAAGTGTGAAACTGAGAATAGTGAAAATTTGTAAAAAATGAGAAAGGAAGGCGATATAATACAGATAATAACTAGAAGTAAAATTAAAAATAAAATTAATAAGGTAGTTGTACAAATATAAAAGAATTATTGGAAATGTAAAAGCGATAATTGAAAAAATAAGACAGTCACATGGTTAAAATACTAAATCACATACAAACTCGAAAAAAATGACTATTATTTTTATTTTTGTTTTTAATTTTTATTTTTTCCTGTTAAGATGTCAAACAAATAACTACCGTGACTTTTGAATGAAAAGCCCCCTAAGCACGCGCGTCGACCCGTTCAAAACCAAAGGCGGCTTGAAAATGTGGGGAACATTGACAACGAGCTAGACGAACCGCTTTCTGAAAGTATAGAAATTCTGTAGTGCAAGAAATGGTCTGTAGTAGCAGTCTTTAATTTCTTGAACTATTCAACGATTATTTGAAGAGTTTTTTTTTTTTTTGATGGTTTATATTTACATACATCTCAACACATATTACATTGTTTTTCTGAGACAACCTTACAACTACGGAGATACACAACTCCGCCAAAGAAATCTGGAGACACAGCTCCACTAAAAAATCAAGGAGACAACCGCTCCCACACCGCCCCAAAGGGAGACAACCGCTCCCACTCCGCCCCCAAAGGGAGACAACAGCTCCCAGTTTATCCTAAAGGGCCGAACCGTCATTCGAACCCCCACCGACTGCCATTGCGCCACAGCCAGCGACCAACCGAGCTAGCCTCGGTTGGTGATTATTTGAAGAGTTAAAACACTACAACAGAAGCAGAAATTTTACAACATTGTTTTGGCTGAAATTAGTTGTTTTGTTTCAAAAGAAACTAATCGAATTCACTTTTTTATCGTACATTAAATGATTTTAACCTTCTAATCGTTTCTAAATTAATCTAAGTGGATTTCATATTTTACAAAGGATTATTATAATTCTTTTACTATTATAACCAACTTAATTAGCATAGACCAAAATGATTTTTAATAATAATGTGGTAGGTTATATTCTATCAATTTCATCACTAGCCCATTTTCACCTTAATTTACATGCACAGCGGTTCAATTATACACTTACCAACAAAATCTACAAAAACTATCCTGGGTAATAGTTAGGAGAGAAAACCAGTTGTAAATTAAAGCATTACAAAATGAGTTATATTAAGATTGACGATTCAATCCATATCGATTTATGGGATGATGATGATGATGATGATGCATCGATTCTAGGTTAGGCTAACCTACGATGTATTTTTTTTTAAAAATTTTTTAGTTTTTTTTTTCATTTTTGTATGGGCCCAAGTATATTTATTTCAATGAATATTCAAAAAAATTACTTATCTCACAATCCACATACATGAAAAGGGTAAAAAATTTTGAATTTTGAAAATTTATAAAAAAAATGTAAAAAAGGTAAATTTTGATATATATATATAGGGATACGATCATGTACATTCCGTCTGCACGGAAACTACCGTGCAGACGGCTCATCCGGCCGTCTATTTCGGCAGGGTAAATCCTGTCCGTCGGGAGCTATGCGCGTGTTGTGTTGTGGAGGAGGCGGAACCTGCACGTACACACGGATAGTTGGGTGCATTTTCCCGCTCGGCAGAAAAAAATGAAATCAGAAATCCCGCCTCCTCCTCCTCTCTGGCGTCCCTCGTCCCTCCTCAATCCCCCTAAATCGCGGAGCATGAAGGCGGCATCCCCCTAAAGAAATCCCGCCCAATCCTCCTCTCTCGCTTCCCTCCTCAATCCTGCCTACGCCGCAGCAGGCTAGCATCAAGGCGCCAACTCAATCCGACGACCGACCGACCGAAATCCAGTCCTCCTTCCTAGGCGCCAACACTCGTCCGTCCAGCTACCAACAAGCAGCAGCTCCCAGCAGCAGCACCCGTCCGTCCGGTGACCAGCAGGCAGCAGCACCCGTCCGTCCGGCGAGATCAAGGCGGTGCCTTCCTCTAAGGATCAACGCACAGCAGGCAGCAGTTCCATCTCATCGAGTCGGCGACCAGCAGCAGCAGCAGCTCCAGCCCCACATCAACTCGAGCCTCCGGCGACCAGCAGATCCGGCGATTCGCATCTCCGGCGAGGGTTCGTTGCAATCTTATTAATGCTATTAAGTAATGAATGCAAATAATTTCTGTTTTTTGGTGGATAGCTAGCCGAATTGGAATTTAAAATTTTTTATCTCGTCTTCTCCGAAAATCCGCATGTGGATTCTGAATCCGCATGCGGATTATAAATGTGCAGCAAAATAGCTCCCATCCGCATCTATCGGACGCGAAAATCCGCATGCGGATTCTGAATCCACATGCGGATTATAACTGCGCAACGAAAGTACCTCCCATCCGCATCTCCCTGACGTGAAAATCCACATGCGGATTATAACTGCGCAGAAAGAGTACCTCCCATCCGCATCTCTTTAACGCGAAAATTCGCATGCTGATTCTTAATCCGTATGCGGATTATAACTACGCAGCAAAAGTACCTCCCATCCGCAGATCTCTTTCCGCACATGCGTAGAAAATCTTCCATAGAAGGCGTTATTTATTTTTATTTTTAAATTGACTGGCTTTTAATTAAGGTAACTTTTAATGTTTACCTGAGATTACGAACATATTTCTTCTACCAAGAATGCACGAAAGATAAATAGTTTTTTTAATGAAAATCTTTCATGTTGCAAAAACCAACCACCGGTAGCATTCCATATCCTCTCTAAAAAATCATTTTTCAGACTAAAAGGACTGATCCATTGCATTGAACCCCTAAAATTCATGTGAACAATTTTTTCCCTTGTTATCTTCCAAAGGCAAAGAAGTCATTTCCCCTTGTTTTATTTATATGAATTTTTATTTCTTATCTCTTGTCTTATGTTCTATTGCATGGGGTGACTAGTACTGATACATAGTCATTTTTATCAATATATACTTATATTATATCTCAATACATAATGTCATAATTACAATTAATGTCTGAGATATTTAAACCTGTTAATGTTATGCGCAATAGTACTTTAAAAGTAATTTTGAAAAATTAAATAGGTTTACATTTTGATTGAATGAGAACTTTAAATCTACTAGTTTCAAAATTGATTTTGTCCTACTAATAAATGTAAATGTTTAATCTTGTCTATTGAACCAATGACAAATTTAAGTTGGACTCGACATAGTTCAAGAAGTAGATTTCCAATATCTATTTGGTTGGATATTGTATAAAATTATTATACATGGGGTTGAACAGGTTGTTTGCATGATTTTTGCTTGTTTGTATGCTAGTATCACATTTTGCATACTGAATCTGAATTTTACATATCAGCTATGCAGAATTCACATGTTAATGTTAAGAGTCTATATGCTAATTCTGAGTTACTAGCAACCCTTATCCACATTCCTGCTTTTTATGATATAATCCACATGCTAATTTCATATTTCTCATACTGATTTCGAGTCAGTAACAATCCTTGTTCACATTCTTGCTCTCTATGCCAGAATTCACACGCTACTTTTGTATTCCATATGTTGATTCTAAGTTAATGACAACTCTTATTCACATTCATACTCCTTGTGATAGAATTATCTGCATGCTAATTTTGAGTTAGTGACAACCGTAGTTCACATTCATGCTCTGTGACAGATTCCGCATGCGTATTTTATATTCCGCATGTGGACTCTAAGTTTGTGACAACCCAGATTCACATTCCTGTTCTGTGATAGATTCTACATGCTAATTTTATATACCGCATATTGATATTGAGTCGGTGACATACATTGTTCACATTCCTGCTAATTTCACATGCTAATTTTCATATCTAAACTTTTTTTTTCAAATATCTACTGACTTTAGCAAATTCGTCATGCTATTTTCACTATCCACATTGAATTTGAATTCCACAAATCACGTCTCAAGTGTGGCATAATCCGCTTATTAATTTCATATTCCGCATACTGTTTCTGATTAGTGACATTCCTTCTTTACATTCTTGTTATTTATATTTCGCATGCTAATTCTAAGGTAGTATGCATTTTAAGAAATCATATGCCTCTGAAATCAGTATGCGGATTTGACAAATAGAAGAAATCACATTTGCTTTCTCTATCAACACAATTAATCATTTTTTAGGTTTCAGAATACTATATTCCATGAAAACAGCCTATAGCTTACAACATGCACATGCAATGTGTCAACTTCACTTGATTTCTCGTTTCAACTTCACATGCATATGCGATATGTCATTTTTTTAACGTTTAGATGTTTTCATTTCAGAAGTTAAATGGCAGGGACAAAGGGCAAAGGAAAGGAAAAAATGTGAAAGAAGCAGCAAATGTAGCCGAAGAAGTAGCAACCAGACAAGGAAAAAGAAAAATCACAAAAATCAATGAGGATGCAACCACAGCAAGTGAGGTAGTGGCCGTCGTCAAGAAAGGAAAAGAAAAAGCAGCAAGAGAGGCAGCAACTACTAGAAGGGGGAAACAGAAAGTAATGGAGACTGTCATGGAAGACACTATAGTTGATGAATGAAATGAGGAAGAAGAAGAAGAAGAAGAGGCAACAACTAGAAAGGGCAAAAAAAAACCTAAAGAGGCCGAGGATGCAACCACAGCAAGTGAGGTAGTGGCCGTCGTTAAGAAAGAAAAAGAAAAAGCGGCAGGACAGACAGTTACCAGAAGGGGAAAACGGAAAGTAATAGAGACTGTTGTGGAAGATACAAAAGTTGATGAAGCAAATAAGGAAGAAGATCTAGAGGAGGAGGCAGCAACTACAAAGAGCAAACAGAAACCTAAAGAGGCCGAGGATGCAACCGTGGCAAGTGAGGTAGTCGTCATCGTTAAAAAAGGAAAAGAAAAAGCAGCAGATGAGGCAGCTACCAGAAGGGGGAAACGAAAAGTAATTGAGACTGTTGTGGAAGACAATACAGTTGATGAGAAAAAAGGAGATGAAGCAGATACAACATCTAAAAAGGGCAACCAAAAAAAAGGAAGGCAGAGGAAGCACCCAAGAAAAAAAGAACGATAGCACCCAAAGTATGGCTACCCATCCAAATATTTTCATCGTGCTGTGGATGAGGAAATCTACTTCAGGAAATTTGACCCTTGGTCAAGTCAAGAAGATTTCTAATAGATGAGTTTGCTGATTTCTCCTTCGCTAAATGGTTGCATGGACACAGAATTGCTCCATTTGCTAATGTTGAGTGCCACATTTATCCAGTCCTTGTGAGACACTTTTATTCTAGCTGGGGTGCTGATGGTTTTACATATGTAAAGGGTATAGAAATAGAAATCCGTTCAATGATATTGGAGAAGGTTTTTGAGATCCCTTATGATCCTGTGATGTATATAGGTTTTGTAGAGAAGAAACAAGAAGTATTTTCCGAGGTTTGCAAAAATCCAAAGGTGGGAGCTGAAAGAGTGTCATCTACTCAGTTGAAATCTGTGGACTTGAAACTTCTCCATTATGTTTCTGTATACCACTTATTCCCGAGGAGTGGATCTTATACAGAGGTGACAGCCCACGATGCACACTTGCTGTATGCTCATGCAAGAGGCAACCGTTTCAACTTCGCCTACCACATATTCCAACATATGAATAAGAGTCGTGCTAGGAAGAATGGATCTTTTCCGTATGGAATGATTATAACAAGAATTCTAGAATATCATGGCGTTGATCTCAGTGGAGAGGAGCACCAAAAGTACAAAGAAGCTGACACAATTGATGCATCTATCTTGACTAGATTGGGTTATTTATTTGATGAGCAGGAACAGGAGTGGAAACCAAGGCATGATGTTGAGGTTTCAAGCGAAGATGAAGAAGATGAGGCTGAGGCTGAGGATACGGGATGGCGACAAGGAGATGTGCGGAATAGAGGAGATCATGAGCAATCACTTCCAGACATGAAAGGAAAGAGCCAAGAAGCTGCTTCTACGCAAGCTCACCCAGATCTGTCTTCACAGTTGCTGCAGTTTCGGGAGGATATCATGAAGCACATTGCCTCCTTCATGTCACAATCAATCAAACCATCCACTTCTGCTTCTGTCATCTCCACACCAGTTTTAAGTCCACCAACTTTCAGCAATTTGGTTATGCCAACATATACTCCTACTGGTCTCGTAGATACTCCAACGACAGTCCATTCGCAGTTACCTAGTTGTATGGGTCAACATCCACTTGCATCGCAGTCATCTCCATCCTTTGCTGATTTTCTTCCCGAAGTAGGCCAACCTAGTGCTCCAGTCTATGATCCAACCATTTTCCCCTTCCCTCCTTTACCGGCACCTTCCCAACCCTCTAGTTGTATGGGTCAACATCCACCTGCATCGCAGTCATCTCCATCCTTTGCTGATTTTCTTCCCGAAGTAGGCCAACCTAGTGCTCCAGTCTATGATCCAACCATTTTCCCCTTCCCTCCTTTACCGGCACCTTCCCAACCCTCTAATATACTAACAATTGAACATGTGCTTCAAATGACAAGGCATACTATGTTTCTTACAGGCAGTATTGACAGATTGATTAGAGAGGTGGAACACATGCGGCAACGCATGGACGTATTTGAGACGCGCTTAGAGGAGCTGAGATGCAAACACTCAACAAATAATAGTGCGAATGACGGTGCTGGAGAAGATCATGGCATTTAGATCTATGAAATTTATTACATTCTAATGTTTTTTTTGCACATTATATATTTTGATGCTGATGTATAGCTTTAGCATGACTGCATGTTTTATAAATTATTGGATTCAGATGTATAGATTAAACGAATGACAGAAATGTTAGTAGAGTATGTATAGTGTTGAATGGATTGCCTCAGGTACCCCTAAATTTTTCATACTTGATAATCCGCATGCGGATTATGAAAACCGCATGAGTATTATACCCTAATAATATACCCAGATTTTTCAGACTTGAAAATCAGCGTGCGGTTTATGAAAATGTATGCGTATTATAAAATGGACTGGATACATATACCACCAGTTATGTCTCTTTCAAAAATCCGCATGCGGATTATGAAAACCGCATGAGTATTATACCCTAATAATATACCCAGATTTTTCAGACTTGAAAATCAGCGTGGGGTTTATGAAAACGCATGTGTATTATAAAATGGACTGGATACATATACCACCAGTTATGTCTCTTTCAAAAATCCGCATGCGGATTATGAAAACCGCATGAGTATTATACCCTAATAATATATCCAGATTTTTCAGACTTGAAAATCAGCGTGCGGTTTATGAAAACGCATGCGTATTATAAAATGGACTGGATACATATACCACCAGTTATGTCTTTTTCAAAAATCCGCATGCGGATTATGAAAACCACATGAGTATTATACCCTAATAATATACCCAGATTTTTCAAACTTGAAAATCAGCGTGCGGTTTATGAAAACACATGCGTATTATAAAATGGACTGGATACATATACCACCAGTTATGTCTTTCAAAAATCCGCTTGCGGATTATGAAAACAGCATGAGTATTATACCCTAATAATATACCCAGATTTTACAGACTTGAAAATCAGCGTGCGGTTTATGAAAACGCATGCGTATTATAAAATGGACTGGATACATATACCACCAGTTATGTCTCTTTCAAAAATCCGCTTGCGGATTATGAAAACCGCATAGTATTATACCCTAATAATATACCCAGATTTTTCAAACTTGAAAATCAGCATGCGGTTTATGAAAACGCATATGTATTATAAAATGGACTGGATATATAGACCTCAAGATCTTTCGATAATCCGCATGCGAATTATGAAAACCGCATGCGTGTTATATCTTGTATGATATACTTTACATGCACAACACTACATCAACAAACAAATCGATAATCCGCATGCGGATTATGAAAACCGCATGAATATTATACCTTAATAATATACCCAGTATTTTCAGACTTGAAAATCAGCGTGCGGTTTATGAAAACGCATGCGTATTATAAAATGGACTGGATATATAGACCTCCAGATCTTTCGATAATCCGCATGAGAATTATGAAAACCGCATGCGTGTTATATCTTGTATGATATACTTTACATGCACAACACTACATCAATAAACAAAGAGTTTATAGAATTAAGTCATCCTTCATCGATTCTACAGAGTCTACTTTTTTACAAAAGTACAGAAATCTACAATAACAAACACTTATGCAAAGCTGTCCCTTCATGCTTCTACTATCTTTCGATGTTGCATAAAGCCCGACGATCCATCTAATAACTATTCCATCTTCATAATCCTTGTACTTATGCAAAACTGCAGTAGAAAGATTAAGCTACGTTAATAGATTTAGCATAATAAGAAATCACATTAAGATGAACATTGGAAAGATAAATACCTTGGCCGTTCATTTAAACAGATGAATCAATATCATTTTTCTGTAACAATGGAAAATTTCGCTTATCATGACCAACCATGATTTTCTTACACCCACGGCATAATCTTCCTGTGCGTTCGGTGGCTTTTTCAATAGAAGATTTTAGACGTTGCTTTGATCGCCCCTTCGTTCACCGTCTATTCGCAAAATCCTGCACTTGAGATGAGGCAGTTGATCCATTATCAACTATCATTGGCTGCAGTAGTATATTGCCTTCATCTCTTCCGTTTGTATGATTTCTGCATGGATTACTTTCGGTGACATGATTGCTACCTTCTGATGTCATGCCCTGTCCTGCATATGATAATGCTAATCGTTGCTCATTCAAAGGACTTGCCAGCATTTCGGCTTGCTTCTTTTGACACATAACCTCTATCATTTCATCCAAAGCTGCATTTGCAAATTGAAAAGCTCCCCAACTTGATGAAATTCATTGAGTATGAAATTAATTTTTGGAAAAGCAATGTGCCGACGGACGAGTGGTGAATTAGTTGCATCACAATTGTCTGTAAAGTTTAACACTAATATTCTCCTTTGGACGCTGTGACCACTGATGAAGTACATGTCCCTCAGGCATAGCTACAATGTCACGCCAGTGAAACACGGATAATATGTGCCGACAAACAATCCCGCACCAATCAAATAAGCGGCAAGAACATGTTGCAAAATTTTCTTGTTCGCACTAGCTGACCAATCGCAAATAGTTAGGATCTCCCGATTTGTGTACCTTGTAGATAATACGACCCTCTTCTATGCCGTCTTGCATTGGCTTATAATATCTTGAATCATCCATTTCAGCCTGAAACTCATAGAAGATCTCCCTAGTATACATTTTTACAATTTGTTCCTCGAGCATATATTTGGTGTTCAACACCGGAGTTCCATAAGTGGTTTTACAATCAGCATCTTTCTCATTCTCTCTTCTCTTAGTTATTGCACGCTCGTAAGCTTCGACAAACTGGACTAATTTTGTGGTCGACCCAACGAATTGATCAAAAAAAGCATTTATGCTTTCAGACCTTTGAGTGGTGCTCATCCCCGCCAAGAAAATACTCCTCGTGTAGGCCGGTATCCACTTCTCTCAAATATTATACATTTGTTGTAACCAAGCATGATTTCTCAATTCATAATTATCCATCAACTTTTCCCAGCCAGCTTCAAACTCTCTAGGAGCTTCTGTATTTTTAATTAACCTGAATAAGCTATCCTTAAATTGAGGATAACTTTCGTTGGCTGACTGCAATTTTTCAGGAAATTTTCTATATATGTACCATGAACAGAAAATGTACTTTGCAGATGGGAATACCACAGATATAGCCTTTGTAATAGCTGGATCCTGGTCTGTGATGATGGCTTTCAGAGGTATACCACCCATGGCATGAAGCCATGTTTGAAACAACCACGTGAAATCTTCTTCACTCTCACCAAACAATAAACCAGCTCCAAGCAATAGTGATTGCTTATGATGATTAACCCCCACAAAGGGTCCAAATAGCATATCATATTCATTGGTACGATAAGTTGTGTCAAAGCAAATGACATCATTGAATATTTGATAATCCTTCTTAGATTCTCCGTCAACCCACATGCATGACATTAGTCGATGTTGCTCATCAACCTTAATATCATAAAAGTAGTCTGATTTGCTAGCGAATTGATTTTCAAAGTACTCCAATAAGGCTGGTGCACCCCCTCCATATCTTGACATCCGTCGAGATCGTAAGGCATTACGTAAGTCGACTTCCATAAATCCCAACTGATCACGTCCCCCTGCCTCCTCTATCATAAATTGTAATGATCTTGACACTCCAACACCTGCCTTCTGGAGACCTTCAACTATGTCTAATTGTGATTCTGGCACCTTCCGATGAGATCGCAGGCAACGAGACTTAACAGGGGTCTCTAATCGATGCGAGTGTTCCTTTTTGAAGCTTGTGACCTTCCACATCAAAGTACTTGATAAACTCTTGACAATTAGTGATGCAAAGCATTCACATCTAGTAGTATCTCCTTGTTTGCGTTTTCTTGTAGCTCGCAGATTATTTTGGCGAAGGCCCTGTTTAGAGCACTTCAAAATGCGATATATTATTTCTCCATCTTTCGATCTTTTGACATCACTTTTTCTTATGCTAAAACCACAACACCTTGCATATGAATTATAAAATGAATATGTTTCTTCTTCGCTGTTGAACTCTTGTCCAATAATTGGGGTTAGCTCATGACATGCTTGAGGGATAAAAGTTGTCAATGGAGTGAAGGTCTGTCCGCTTCCTTCAGATGACATCTTAAATTCATTTTGGGCCATGCTATTTCATGTTCTCATCTCACTGCATTAAAAAATGGAAATATATCATTTAATGGAAAAAAAGAAAAGCATGAAAAGAACTATATTATGTACAATTAGTAACAATACATTCCATATTCTTAGCTAATATTAGAGAACAATAAAAGACCTGCATTATAATAAGAATTTCAAAAATTCCTATATGCAATCATTTTATTCATTCAAGCATTCCTTTTATACTAACATAAGTTCTAACCACAATGCCAAAATAATCACTCTCGACAAGATATGAAGATATGGAATTTCAACAATTCCACTTTTATGAATGCATAACAATATATATTGTACATATACGTCATGCTTAACTTGCCAAAACATGTGAAAGGCCAACAAGCTCTCATTTAAGGCCATTAACATTTCTACCTGCTAATTTTTCTTCCATAAATTCATTTTCACGACATTATTTCAACATGATAACAATTAACATAGAACACGTCTGTGGATTTTCGAGTTCTGCTCATCACGCATGCGGATTTTCGCGTCAGAGATATGAGGATGGGATGTACTCTTACTGCGCAGTTATAATTCGCATGCGGATTTTTGCGTCAGAGGATGGGAGGTACTCTTACTGCGCAGTTATAATCAGCATGCGGATTCAGAATCCGCATGTGGATTTTCGCATTGGATACATGCGGATGGGAGGTATTTTGCTGCACATTTATAATCCGCATGCGAATTTTCGAAGAAGACGAGATCTGAAAAAGTTTAAATTCCAATTCGGCTACTTATCCACCAAAAACAGAAATTATTTGCATTCATGAATTAATAGCATTAATAAGATTGCAACAAACCCTCGCCGGAGATGCTGATCGCCGGAAATGCTGGTTGTCGGAGGCTCGAACTGATCTGGGGCTGGAGCTGGAGCTGCTACTGCTGCTGGTGTCGCTGACTGGACGAGATGGATGTGGATGCCTGCTGGTCGCCGGATCTGCTGCTTACCGGAGGCTTGAACTGATCTGGGGCTGGAGCTGGAGCTGCTGCTGCTGCTGGTGTCGCCACCGTGACGAGATGGAACTGCTATTTGCTGGTTGCCGGACAGACGGGTGCTGACGCCTAGGAAGGAGGACGGGATTTCGGTAGGTCGGTCGCCGAATTGAGCTGGCGCCTTGATGCTAGCCTGCTGCGGCGCAGGCGGGATTGAGGAGGGAAGCGAGAGAGGAGGATTGGGCGGGATTTCTTTAGGGGGATGCCGCCTTCATGCTCCGCGATTTAGGGGGATTGAGGAGGGATGAGGGATGCCAGAGAGGAGGAGGAGGCGGGATTTCTGATTTCATTTTTTGCTGCCGAGCGGGAAATGCACCCAACTATCCGCGTGTACGTGCAGGTTCCGCCTCCTCCGTAACACAACATGCGCATAGCTCCCGATGGACAGGATTTACCCCGCCGAAATAGACGGCCGGATGAGTCGTCTGCACGGTAGTTTCCGTGCAGACGAAATGTACATGATCATATCCCATACATATATATATATAATAGATACACTTAGGCCCAAATGAAAATGAAAAATTCAAAAAATTAGAAAAACATTATGTATTGTAGGTTAGCAGAAACTGATATAGTGCACCCAGGTGCACTTAGCTTCAATGTACCCGGGTGCATTAACCTTTTTTATTTTTTTGAAATTTTTTTATACAATTATTAATTTAAGTGTAAAATTATCTAAAATGCCATTAATTTTTAAAAATTAAAAATAAATATCTAAAATACTCTAAAAATGATAAAAATTGATACATGTGTTAAATATCTTTGATTAATAGTTGTATAAAAAATTTAAAAAATAGGTGCATACACCTAAATGCATTTAGCCTCAACCCATAGGTTAGCTAAACTTGTGATGCATCACACATCATTATTATCCATACATATGTAATTGAGTTTGAGTGGAGGTGAAAATAAAGGCGGGTCGTGTCGTAATCAGTCCTAACCTAACCCCTTTTTACTAGGTTAAATCCATCATTTTAATGACTTGAAATAAGAGTGGGTCAAAATTTCTTCTGCACGAATTAAAAATACGGTTAGGAAAGGTCTACCATATCTCATCCCTAATAGAACCAACCTTCGTTGCATAAACTCATTTCTTAAAATATAAGCAAAATTTTTCACCTTGTTCTCATTTTCATTGAAAAATTTCATATTATTTATGATTACCTATACTCCAATTTAAATTTTAAAATTACATCTTATAGTATTTGAAATACAAAAATTTTTAAATTAACTGAAAATTTCAAACCCAATTACTGATTCAAAAATTAGCATTTTCAATAAAGTATATTTGGTTATGTTTAATAAATTTGTTGTGTAATCTATATTTAATAATTCTTTGTTTTAGTTAGTAATGCTCTATTTTCATTAATTAATAATACGTTGAGCTTATGAATTTACCATAGATGTAGCTTATATTTGATAGATGTATAATTTTTTTTAAATTGTCATATTTGACCTATATTTTCAACTTAATTCACCTATCAACCTCATGTTTAACCCAAGACTTATTGAAGTAAGATACCCAATCAAGTATAAAATATAAGGATGTACATGACTTTTCTTAAATGGCAGCTAAATAGGCAAATTACACAAGTGAGATGGATACCTCCTCCCCAAGGGAACATGAAAATTAATATGGATGCAGGAATGAACAACAAGGAGAAGATCTGTGCAGTGGGGGCAGTTTTGAGAAATTTTGAAGGAGAGTTGGTCACAGTTAAGCATTGGACATGGAAAGGAGAAGTTGATACTTTGTGGATTGAGGCATATGCAATGTTTTTTTTTGCATAAATTGGTTAAGTCAACTAACTTATGGCATATCATTTGTGAAACAAATTTTCTTCTTTTATATAATGTATTGTTAAAAGAAGGAAGGATTCTATCTCCTGTTTTGTATCTTGTAGAAAAGATTAAACAGCTAACTTTGTCTTTTGACAATTGTGAATTACACATGTAACACGCATAAGCAACCATGCAGCACATCACACAATAAAGATGGCTCTATGTATGGGTTGTGGAATCCACTCATGGTGGGACCAATTTCCTCACTATATTTTGAAAGCCACATGTACAGATTCAGATTTTTTTGTCAATGAACATGTAGCCCTTCCCCCCTCTGTTTAGCATTCGGCTGATGGAGGGCGGATGAAGTTGTACACCGCAAGTTTGAAATTTTTTACATTTTATATTTATATAATCCAACCTTTATTTAGTTCATACGTTAAAAGTTAACATTTCTGAATCTTTATATTTTCTATATAAAAGATCAACAGTTTTCAATCCCATAGGAGTGAAAATATGGAAATGGAACCTGTCGATTTTTAAAATTATAAGAATATATATCAAACGATCATAAATTTTTGTATATGTAAAGATGTAAAGGTTATATGTGGGCATAAAATAAAAAATTTAAAAACGAAAAGTTCAAAATACCTGTATATGTTACATTGATTTAATATATTTTTAGGTGTACCCAATGATATTAAACAAATGAAGGGATTCTCTGCAGCAATATAAATAATGTTAAATGCGAGGAAGGAATGGAGTAAATTTCCCATAACAATCATGGTGGGAAAAATAACTGGAGTTATATAAAAGTGGGTTTTTCTTATAAGGATAACTCTACATGCATTGAATCGGTACCCTTATGTGTTTCGTTTGACACAAAAAATGTCAACCAAAACTTTTCGATCTAAAATTTTTCATTTTCCGTAATTATCCTATTTTTTAATTATTTTTTCACATTTTTCTATACCAACTATCCTATTTTCAATTATTTATACACAATTACTCGTACAACTAATTTATCTATTTTAACTTCATTCTCTTTACACCTTATCATTACCTTTATCATATTATATTATTTTCTATCAATTTATAACCTCTATCCTGAAAACTTTTTATCTCTAACCAAACACACTCTAAATCAAGTTGAAGTACATGAAGCTGTCTAGATATACCGTTCACTATATATTTGTGGATGATACCGGCCAAGATTTTAACTTGCTTGTATTTGGATTTATTGGCGCACTATAGATTTTATTGATGAACTATACATAGATCTATTGCAGCTGGCACGAAAGATTTTAGTCAAGCGGTTAGGATTCACCATTCTCCTAAAACTAGCACTAAAATTTCCAGCCAAGATTTTAACTTGCTTGTGTTTGGATTTATTGGCACACTATAGATTTTATTGATGAACTATACATAGATTTATTGTAGCTGGCACGAAAGATTTTAGTCAAGCGATTAGGATTCACCATTCTCCTAAAACTAGCAATAAAATTTTAACTTGTGTGTGTTTGGATTTGATGCACCATACTAGATTTATTTCTATCACTAAGATTTGGGTGATGTTTATATGAATTATTTTTCTCCAAGTATATTTATTCCGTGGTTTTGAATGGTTCAGATTAAAATTCGATAATTTTGTTTTTCCGTTTAAGCTTTGTATGTGCAGAGGGCCATGGTACACTCGCAACTACCGCAAGGCTAGCAAAAGCCAAGAACAGATCCCGGCCCTCCAGCTTGATTTCAATCCTGTGCACCCAGGTGCATTGTAGCCATTTTAATCCATTTTTTAAAATTTTTTTTAAATTTTTTTTATACAAGTGTTAATCTAAGTGTATTTAACATGTGTGTTAATTTTTTAACCATTTTTGGAGTATTTTAGATATTTATTTTTTATTTTTAAAAATCAGCGGCGTTTTAGGTAATTTAAAAAATAAATGCCACTGATTTTCAAAAATAAAAAATAAATATGTAAAATACTCCATAAATGGTAAAATTTGATACACATATTAAATACACTTAGATTAACATTTGTATAAAAAAAATTTAAAAAATGGGTTAATGCACCCAGGTGCACTGAAGCTAAGTGCACCCGGGTGTACAGGATTGGGATCCCCCTCCAGCCTGAGGCATTGATTCCGACCAAATTTATTGTATTCATGCCATTTTCCTTTTATATAAATACCGAGAAAATCTTCCTCAAAAATAAAATATAATAATAATAAATACCGAGAAAATAATAGTGACGATGATGAGGAGAAAAGAGAGGAAAGGTAAAATAGGTATACTAGTTATATAAATATTTATATAGAAATAATTGAAAAGTAGAATAATTATATAAAAATATGTAGATAAATAATTAAAAATAGGATAATTGTGTAAATGGAAAGTTTTATTTTGAAAAATTTTGTATGAAAAGTTTGAGACTTAATCAAACATAATTCTAATTTTAAAAGTCTTACTTACCTCATCTCGCAACCCAAATCCAGCATTAAAGTTGACTCTTGAGGTACAGTCTTGCTTCTATTAAATTCCTTTTCTACGTAACTTCTATTAAATTCCTTTTCTATATAATTTCATTCATAATTAAAATTTTGATAGTTAATAGAAAATTTACTCCATCCACTGTACTTAGCATCATTTATAATATTTTGAAAACTTTTTATTTGCTTAATTTTACTGTATATAGGTTGCATCTATAAATGCATAAAATCAACGTAATAAAATGATCTAATGCTAAAATATCAATTTTTTAAAATATTTTTTTCGTATGTAAACCATCTAAAAGATCATTACTATGTAGATAAATGATTTTATAAAACATTATTATATTCTAATATATGTGTGAATAAATCTATTCATTTTTTATAATTTACACATGAATATATATATATATATATATTTCAACACATGTGGCCCACGTATTTGATCAGCATGGAACTTGGTCTCCTAGATAAACAAATGATGTTAAATACAATGAATGAATTAGATTTTTCATTAAAGATTAAAATCTTAAAATTTAAAGGGGTTACATGGCTACACTTCTATATGCCTGAACCTATATTTATAATTGAGGACCTGTTCAGTGCAATCCATTGCAAAATAGGTCTAACAAATATTAGAAAGTTAAAAAAAGTATATAATTATTTATTCATATAAATAACATACTTCAGACTGTTTAGGTTTTGAAAATACTACTTTAAAATTGATATTTATGTTACACTATTTTATTATGTTAATTTTATACAATTTTAAGATGGGGCATGTACATATGCTAGATTTGGAAGAAAATTGGCGTATTATTAAAATAAATAATTTAAAATACAACGAGTGGTTAGATGTTAATGTTAATATATGTGGGCACATTTTGTGTAGAATGGTGCAGTCCGTCTGCACCTGAATATTTTCCTTTATAATTATATACTTTTTGAGAATAATAATTATATGTATTAATTATACATCGATATACAAAAGTATCAACATCAAGGTCATGCATACATGGCCTAGACGTCCATCTGTCAATACATAAAATTTCTTTTTTTTAATATTTCAAAGCTGGATGTCCATGCATGCTTTATTTTTTATTTTATTATTTTTAAAATTTTTTTCTTGGACATCCATGCATGTTCATATATATATATATATATATATAAATATATATATATATTTAAATCTGCCCATAATATTGTATATTTTCACTTGACCTGTGACCAGTAATATAATTACTATTGTTTTTAAATTTAATTTTAGTTATAATATTAAATTACCACCAGACAATACCTAAAAATAAAATAAAACAAAATTACTCATGTGGATAGAAAATTTTTTTGGCAACCATATCCGTAAACATAAAAACCTCCCGAAAATAGTAAATATAAATATCTATGCAAATATAATTTAGGATAGAGGTATAAATCCAGCAGGTTGACTCGAGTTGGGATAAACACAACTCTAACCTACCATCTAAAATCTCAACACAATCCTATTTTTCATGCCTTAACCAAATCCTATTTTAATCCTCTAGAAATCAATTTGATTCGAAGTAGAAATCAAGTTTATAAATATATAATATTTAAAATATTTTGCTTAATTAAATCTATTTTAACATATAAATTTATATGAAAGAATAAAAATTAATCCTTTTTATAAGAATACTTTCCAAGTTGTGACTTATACAATAATATAATTACTAAAGAATCTTATTTCAAAGCAACAACTTCTAGTTAATTTTTATGTATTATGTGCTAATGTATGACAATTTTCAACAATCTATTATATTTTACACTATTATATAAAATCCAGTGGGATCAACCATCGTCTAACCCGAACCAACCCATTTTTGAAATCGAATCAGTTCAAATTGGATTATATAACTTAATTTTCCAGATGTTCATTTATGAAATCATAGGTATCATTACATAATCTCATTTTCAACCGATAGACATGATCATCATGTATAGCAACGCTTTATTCTTCACATAAGGTTCTTGATATCACCCTTTCTAATTAAAATTTTTTCTTCTTTGCATAGCTTGCACAACCCATGAAGATTAGGATATGAGAAAAAAATAACATATCACCCAATTTCAAAAATAGTCTTTCACTTGATCAACTCAAGCTTTCAATATATATTAGATAAGGATTTGTAAGATGAAATTTTTTTAGAGTAAATTTTTCCTTTTTCAATGATTTTGATAAAGAATTAATAAAGTTATGCACTTTTAGCCTTAGAGATAATTTTATGTCTATTATCAATAAGAACTAAGAATTTTTGCATGGACTAAACATAAAGAGTATATTTCAAATTTATTTTAAAGTTCATGTAATCTGAAATAGTATTTATTTGAATCTTCATCAATTTTTTCAATTCTTTTGAAATTCACATGATTCCTATAAAAAACTCTTTGGATACTAAGAATAAGTAATGAGTATTGGTAAAGTGTTAGATTAAGCATGGTATAAATACAGAATAAACATGCATTATATAAAAATATTCAACATGAGTCTCAAACTGAAAATCCAACCCTACCATTATGCTTAGAACATTCAAATTAATAGGAATCGATTATTAGACCATTAAAATTGAATTTAAAATGACCAGATTATGTATCCTAAAAAAAGATTAGATTATGTGAAAATAGAATGAATGGTTCATATAATGTCATGTTAAGGTGTGTTTGGTAATGGATAAAACTTTTAATGAAAAGTTTTGGAGAGAAAAGTTATAAAATGATGTAATATGATTAGAGTAATGACGAGGAGTAAAAATGATAAAGTTAAAATAAAAAGGTCCGTTGTGTAGATAGTTGTGTAGAAAAGATTGAAAAGTAGAGTAGTTGTATAGAAAAATATAAAGAAATAATTTAAAAATATAGTAGTTATGGAGAGTAAAAAGTTTTAATCTGACATTTTTTAAGCGTTGCCAAACATATTCTAGGTTAGCCAATTGTTGCGGGCGGCATCTTGGGCCATTGCTAGCCCGCTATATTTAGTGGGCCTTGCCTAGGCCCACTTTGGGCCCATTCACCGGCACTAAACTGCCTAGCACTGAGCCTCAACTGGTTGTGCCTGACTACGAGCCTTGGCCTATTAAGTTGGGCTCAACCCTGCCTCCTTTCTCTGCCATCAATCGACACCTGTCGCCAGCTGCCGTGCTGGAACCGCTATTGCTGGCAACTCCACAGCTGGCCATCACCGGCATCTGTCACTGAATGCTTGCTAACGCTCTTCCCTGCTATCAACGTCGTCCACCGCCGGTATCATTGTTGCCATCGGGAAAGGCCTGGTGGGCCCCCCTGGTTGGGGTCAAGGCTTGGTCTAGTCCATAAATGTTGCGCAGGCCATTTTGCAATTTTTAAGAGAGGCGGTACGGTGTTTTGCAATAGATTTTTAAGAGGGTTTTCTGCAAAAAGTCCATCTAGGGGCTGTTTTGCAAAATTTCTGAAGGGGTTCTATTAAGTCGCAACAGACAGATCCATTATGCGTCTCACGTCATTTTAATCATTTTAAATCTGTTTTACATCATACTAATGATCCAATCCATTCAATAATTCCAAAAATCATCCAGCTAGCATACTTGAACATTTGATTTGCATAATTAGATCAAATAATTATTTAATTACCATTTTAATGATAATTAAATGTCATTATAGAAATGATCAACTTGCTGAAAGCAAAAAATATTTTTGGCAATTGACAAACATGGACCACTCATCTATTCAGCATGATCTAATGTGGGGTCTATTAATTCTTTACAAAATAACTACGTGAAATCAAGGTTTTTCTATTCATGCATTATATAATCTATCCAAATTCGCTGAAAACGCAACAGAGGTCACTGGTGTTCCGTTGTAGTTCAAAAAAAATAAAAAAATAAAAAAAATCCACCATCTCAGATAATCATGAATTGCAGATCCAATTTGTTGATCTTACTTGGAAAAATCCAATCTTCAAATAAGATATAACATACAAATTTTTTAAGGTACCAGAAATATGCCATCATGATGATTATACCATATATTATTCAATAATAAAAATTTGTTCCATCTTTGCTATTGGCATGCCACAGAGAAAATGGGCGATCATTCTTTCTAGCAAGCAACCAATATATATAATTTTAGAATTTGTATATGTAGTATACATGTGTTTCGTTATGTATATTATTGCACTAAAAAAGTATTCTTTATATATGTGCCACTGGATGTATTAATAACATGTTAATAATATGTTGCACACAAATAAATTGCATACACTCATCTTTACCCTTCAAAAAAGGTATTTGGGTGGAATGGGCCCACAAATTTAGGCTAGCTATGAATTAATTTACTCATGGATTGATTTGCTATAAACCTCACGTTCTTTTGTGGCGAGCTTAAAATATATATAGGCACCATATTGCACAAATTAAATATTGTGTCATCTGAATTATATGAAATTCGTAATTAAATACTCAAGAATTAAATTACCAAAAAAATTTGAATTTCATATAATTCAATTTGAAAGTCTAAAGGCATAATTAATATTTACCATTTATATGTACGTTTATATTTAATTAGATTTCTAATTAACATTATTTTATGCACATTAATACACACATATTTACTAGTATATATGACCCAAATATTAATATGCAAGACGCAGTTTAATGGCTTTGATAGCATTGTAGAATGATATGAGGCCTGCCTCTTTGTAGATTAGCCATAGGATAGGACTATGGAAGTGGGATTGTATGCTGTGCATTGGCCTTCTCAGCTAGTTGGGATTGAAATCATGCATATCAAAAATCAATCATGTATTTGCCACCTAAATGCCTACGGAAATCAAACAAGGCGAGGGAGAGTATTTTGGATTAGACTTATACCATGTTAGGAGCAACCGAAGCTCCTCCTATTTATAAGAGACTCCCATGACATCTTTATTTGAATTAGATGCTCATCTTATAGGATTGCTTAATATTCTATTGACCTAGGATAGGCTTATTTTATCCTGATTGAGGATAAGTCCTATCATAGGTACTCACCCCTTATGTTTTTAACAACTCCTCAATTTACTTTCCACAAATCACACAGATACTGAACAACACTACCAAACTATCCAACTCACCTCTAAAAGCTAAGTGCCAAATATGATCTCCTTGTGGCCAAATTCCACAATTATACACAACATGCCTCACATCATCGAAACTTCTATTCCAAACTCCATTCACATCACATGAACTCATTTCAAACACCTCAATTATTATATGGATCCATTCGAACATCACTAACTAGGCCTCTTGCCTAAAACCATTACTTGGGTTCTTATTACCCAATAAATAACTAAATAGGCTATTCCTCCATGTTAGCCTAGACTTTCACCTAACTACACACAACCAATAAATGCCACATAAGCTTATCATATCCACCATATCAACAAACAAAAGAAAGGAGTTCATCCTCTGCACTCTACAATAATGATGGGTACAAGAGGACTTTCCAGTTTATGATTATATTAAATACACCCAATGTAAACTTTAGGGGGTCGTATAAGATGTGAAAAATAATTAGAACATAAAACTAACAATAGAAAAATAGGATAGTTGGATAATTAATATATCAAATGGCATGAATAGTGAGAAAAAAGGAATGAGAATTTTTTTCCATCTTACTGGAAGAATCTTTATCTCATTTGAGATTGAATATAAAATTATCGAAAGTTTTAAAATTTAAGAATATATATTAAGGGCATTTGGGAAGACGTAAAAATGACATGTCAATATTATACCATGTATTATGAATATTTTCATACATAGAAGTTTAATTCAATCATCAATTTGAGTGATAAAATGCTATAATCAATATATTAAAGTGTGAATATTCATAATTAAGTGTTTTGTGAAAAAGTAAGATGAATGAAGTAAAGAATGGATGAAAAGGAGGAATGAATGAAAATTGAAAAAACACGCAAGAAAAGAAGTTTTGAGAGAAATAAAGGAACAATACCAAGGAGAAATATGGTTTAAAACATGTGGTAGAAAGCCCAACATGGTTCAAGTTGTGTCAGCCCTTAAACATAGACATGTGAAGTTGAAAGTTATTAACTAGGGAGCAACATAATTTAAACCATGATGACTTTGAAAGCACTTCTTTGCTTGCTCCACAAATTGATTTGCGGAATTTTTAAGAGCAACATATTTAAGCATTGCGAAAGCATGAATTTTATGTTTTTTGAGGGAAGGATTGCAAAAAAAGAAGAGCTAAAAGAGAAGGAGAAAAGGAGCTAGTTTGAGAACATTATTAAAGCTTCAAATCAATAAGCTTTTATCTTTCTTTCTTTTTCAATTTCATTGTTATAGACTTTTGATAGGTACTCTCAAGGATATTGTTTTGTCTTATATATTTATCAAAATTATTTTGGCTAAATATCTTATCTAGGGTTTGGGGATATAGAGTGTGAATACTATGTAGGGAAGATTTGACTTTGCTTGGTTAAATAGTTTGTATTAATTTAATATATGATATTATTTATTGCTTCCTTAGTATAAAGACCAACATTTTGATATGATTTCATTTATTAAATGAAAAAAACGAAATATAGAAATCTAACATAGGAAAATCAAAGTATTAAGCATAGGAGTCTTGACTATAAAAATAGGCTAAAAATCTTTAAGAAATCTCAAGACTACAAACCCTAGATAATTAATGTAATTGACATAATTACATGAAGATAGGTAATCATATTAGTGAAAATACATGTATATATCTCGAAAGAGGACGTAACATTACATAAAGTTTTGTTCTTCTTTAGCACATATTATCCAAATTAAACAAGAAAGTTAGTTATCCATTATAAAAAAGTCATATGTGAAATCTTAGATACTAATTATTCACACTCTTTATTCTAAAATTTGCATCATGTGTTTATTTTTGCTAAATTTTTCTTCATAATTCACTTTCTTAAAATTTGTTACAAATTTTCCTGTTTCAAAAATCAATGAGGTCTTAAGTTTGGTAGTTACGTGTAGAATCAACATTTAACATACAATCTATGAATTTGTGGAGAATCCAACAAAAAGTAAAAGTAGTTAAGAAGGAATGAAAAGTTGAAAAATTAAGTGAGTAATGTTATAAGGCACGGGTAACGATTAACACTAAAAGTATAAAGATAAAATAAATAGAATGGATATATAAAAAGAGATGAAAATTTATCGAAATATAAATGGAATAATATAAAACTAGGATATTTTAGGTAATTCCGATGTCAAATTATGTTTAAACTTTAAAATCGTGCGGGAGAAGTAGTAGAAACAATTTCGCCATTTTTCACACATTTTTAAACACACTCAATATATAAAAAGGGCAAATCCCATGCCCTAGGAATCGCACCCGGTTATCATGGGAAGTAAATCATCGGAATCCCTTATACGTGCAGGATTTTGCTTATGGGATCTGCTCATTACCACCCTTGTCAGACGCATGGTCCGAGTTTGCTACGTCAATTCGCTGGCTTTGCTCAGTAGGATTTATTAGATTTTAAGAAAGAATCTCTTCTTCATAAGACCAGGTGTTGTTAAGAAGCATAATATTAGCAAAGTCTCCTCTTCATAGGATTAGGTGTTGTGAAGGAGCACAATAGTAGCAATAATGCTTACAATGGAGACGAAGGGAGGGCGTAGAAGGAGCCGGGGAGGGTTGTCTGAACCCTTGATCGGGGAAATAGGAAAGGGCGAATTAGTCATTCAAGTTGTAGTCGATGGCTGTTTGGAATGTCAGTGACCACGAGAAATTAAGGTCATTTGTCACGGGCACCAGAGAAATTACTGAAATTTTTATGAGAAATTAAATTAATTACTAAAATTATATGGGTACAAGAGAAATTAAATTCATTTATTATGGGTATAAGAAATTTTTTATAAAATAATAAAAATGCATAATCTTGTTAGCTAAGGCTAAGTTATGGTTTACTTAGCTCACATAAATAAACTTATTTTTTAACTTCCTTTTTTTTCATAAACTTATCAATCTCAAGGTTTACCATTTTAGATAAGTTTATATATTTTTCTAGATTTTTAAACATAAGAGTATTTTAGGCTTTTTAATTATTTGAAATTACAAATATAACTCTATACTTAAAAATCTAAGAAAATATATATCTTCAAAAATAGTAAAACTTAATTTGTATATTAAATGAAACTAAATTAATAAGTTTATAAGAAAAAAGTAAAAATAATTTTTGATAGTTTGTTTGTGTTTTTCTTTTCCGGAGCCTAGATCTTGACTTAATAAACAAAAGTGTAATGCTAAAACAAATGTTCTATTGGTTTTCTTTTGAAAGTAGGGTTATTTTCAAATATATTTATTATGTTTGGCCTTAATTTCAAATATGCCTACTACTTTTTTAAAATCCCAAATATACCAACTTCGTTTGCATTTAATTCTAGAAATGCCGATTCTGTGAGCTAAAGTCGTGATACAATATGTGAAATTACTAATATATTCTTCAAATTTAGGATATAGTTGGAAAAATCAAATATTATAACTCACTAATGCCCTAATTACACATGAATTCCAAATTTAAGGTACTTTAATTTCATTTTTATTTTATTCGTTTCGTCATTTATTATCTTATAATAGAGATATTTTTGGTATTTAAGAATTTTAACTGATGGTTTTTGATGGAATGAGTATTTTTGGAATTAAATGTAACTGTACTAAGTATATTTGAAAATTTAAAAATACAGTGTGTATATTTAAAATTAAGGTAATTCCAAGCAAGTATAATCGGGAGTAACCTTAAAAGTACAAAAAGAAACCGGCTTGACAAACCCATGCAACCGATTTCGGGTGTTGTTGGGAGCGGCGGCGAGGCAAGGAAATGACGAGGAAAGGACGGGCGAAGGAGCGAAGGGAGAAGCGGCAGCAGGAGATTTCTCTGCTCAGGCAAACCCCCTATTCCGATACCCAGAGGTTGTTTCTCTTCTCGAGATCCTTCATTTCAAAACACCCTTTTATTTCTTTTGCCTAAAATGATGTATTTTTATTGATGAAAAAGGTTTTGCCTTTTCAGCAATTGAATTGCGTTAGTGATTCCCTTGGGTATGACGCCTAAATCTAAGAGCTTGTTATTGCTGTTGCAATGTTGCTTATGACTTACTTAAAAATGTTAGAGCGAACTTTTTTAATTTATTGATACTTATGTTGCTTCACTGAATTCATCCGGGCACCAGCTCTAATCCTAATGAGAGTATAGATTGTAACAAGCAGTTTTCCTATCCAACCTCTTGGTTGAATCGAAGTCGCATCAGCATCATTTAATTCCTGTTTTGATTCCTAATGATGGACCAAGAGCAGTTCATTCAGCTGCATGATTTCTACCTACTTACCTAGCTATGCTGCAAAAATTCATGCAGAGTTTTCTTGTTTTAGTCATCTGGACAGGATTCTGGTTAAATAGCGGTAAGGAAGGCTTCCATTCACTACATTCTTTATGGCGGCCTGTTCAGTTAGTGGAATTTGGAATTGGAAAGGAAAGATAATTTGGAAATGTAAGGTTGTTGCGGTAGGCATATGTCAAATAATATATTGGTGATGGAAAATGTAGTTAATAGTGAGGAAAAATAAGGTTGTTATATATTGGGAGATGAGAGTTTGTATAGAACATTGAAAGAATTCAAAATTTTTGTAGATTGAAATCCAAATCTATTGGAGCCAAACAGGCCCTATATTTATGTGGTTTTTTTTATAGAGTGACTTCTGATGAAGGAACAATCATTTGGGTATTTGTGAATTGTGATTTAGTCGAACATCTCTTTTTCATTAGTTTACATGGTTGGCTGTGTCTGCAAATCTATTTTCTGAGGTTTGCTCTTGTAAAGAGTTTTTAGATGTTTATATTCTTACATAGCATGTGCGAGATATGGAGCCTGGGACTGGCCAATGTTGATTAACTTTTAAGTTCTCTATCAATTATTTTTCCTATGTTACAGATGGTGGAGCTCAGACACTGTCGCTGTGGTGACTGGGAGTAACAGAGGAATTGGGAATGAAATTGCACGACAGCTTGCTGTTCAAGGTTTAACAGTTGTTATTACATCAAGAGATACCGCTAGAGGCCAGGAAGCAATGACAATCTTACAAGAGGAAGGTTTAAATGTGGCTTTCTGTCAATTGGATATTGTTGATGTTGCATCCATCAGATCGTTTGCTGAGTGGATATCTAAAACTTATGGCGGTTTGGACATTCTGGTGGGATCCTGGGTGACCTTCCCTCGATCTTATGTGTCATTTTCATCGTGTCATTGTTACTGTCATCATCATTATTTTCACTGTCATCATCATCATCATCATTGTCACTATTGTCATCAGCATAATCAGTATTCAAAACTAATTGGTATTAGCTTTGGATTACTTTCATGCTTTAACCATTACGCTCAATTTTAATTATTTGTCACTGCCATTTGAAGTTCTGCTATACAGCAATGAAAGAATTGATGTTTAATAAATACTAACAGGATGCAAATTGCCTATTAGTTGGGTGATATCTTAGCTATGGATCTAGATGATAGTTAAGCATTTCAGGCCAGTTGCACCTTGCCTGGATATGAACTGCTGTAGCCTCTGGTTGTACGCCTTTTTCACCTTGATGCATTGCTAGTTTTTTCCCACTTGCTAGTCGTGTGTGAGATTTAGTCAAAATGCATTTTTGTGCTCTTCACTGATAACTATTTCTTCTATCCTGTCATATTGGGGTGTATGTGCATAAGAGAATGAAATTTTCCTTTGGAAATATAAGAGGATAATGTCCTGAGAGTAGGTAGTGATATCATCTATGAGGAATAATCCTGTTAGCCCCAGTTAAGCAAATGTCCCGCGTAGTCCTCTCCAAAAAATCCATTTACAACAATTTTTTTCTTTTTTTTCATATACTTATTTATCTAAGTGTATTTAACATATAAACTAAGTTTTACCATTTTTGGATATGTGTACATATATATTTTAAAATTTTTTAAAGATAAGGGTATTTTAAATACATATATATACATAGATATTTAAAAATCTTAAAAAAATATATAAATATATCCAAAAATGGTAAAACTTAGTTTATATGTTAAATACACTTAGATAAACAAGTGTATGAAGAAAAAAGTAAAAAAAAAAATTGTTGTAAATGAGTTTTTCGAGATGGGCTAAGCAGGACATTTGCTTAGCCGGGGCTAACAGGGTCATTCGTCATCATTTATATAGTGACTAATGACTAAATACAAAATAGATATGCATTTTCATGAGAAAGACAGAGATGGTAGGAAAAAGTTTAGTTGTTAGACTGATTTCATAGGAAAATGTATAGTTGTTAGACTGATTTCCTTGGAAGTTTTCTTTTTTGGTTTAGACGAAAATTGGTGCTGATTGTGTAGGGTGGAAAGAAGAAAGACATTTGTCAACATTTAGATGACTAGGTGGTTGACATGAGTATATATGTATATGTGCAAGAGGTTCAGGGTTTGAACCTAGACTGAGGCATTAGCCTCCACATAAAACCAAAAAAAGAAAAAAAGAAAAAAAGAACTTTCTTAGGGTGTGTTTGGTAAGGCATAAAAAATGTCAAGCTAAAATTTTTCAATCTAAAACTTTTTATCCTCCATAACTACCTTATTTTTAATTATTTTTTTCACATCTTCCTATACTATTACCATACTTTTTAATCATTTCTACAAAGCTACCTATACAACTAACTTATATATTTTAACTTTAATTTTTTTAGTCTTTATCATTACCCCTATTATATCACATTATTTTCTTTCATAATCAAAGAGTGATTATGAAAGGGTGGATTTATTTGTTATTTTCAATCGATAGTTATTAAGGGGAATCTGTAAAAAAGTTCACGAGTGGGTGTTCATTTCAAAATAAACAAAATGTGTGTAAATTAGAAAATAGAAAAAATCTGAGAGATCATATGCAAAAGACCTGAAAACTAACTTCAAAGAACCTCTTTACAAAAAGAAAGAAATGTTTCTATTTTCTACCATATTAACAGCCTATTGTGAAAAATTCAAACTTTTTATATAATTTGATTTGGTGCTTACTTGAGCTTATACAATTTGTTCGTGAATAAGCATACAAGCTGATCTTTGCTTAATATAATTTTCCTTCTTCAAGCCATCACTAAGGGCCTGTTTGGCCTAGTGTTTATAAAACGTGGAAACTTATATTATTATTAGTCTATTTTCTAGGAGAGATTGAACTTTCAGATGTGGCCGAGCACTTTCAAATTTTTGCAAAGGCCCTAAGATGACGCATGGCCAAATAGGCCCTAAGAGAATAACCTTTCACATTTGGCTATTCGACCTCCAACTTTGAGATGTTTATCTAATTTAAAATATTAGGGTATGTTTGTGAAGTGATAAAACTTTTAGATAAAAAGTTTTTAGTATAAAGGTTTTTGAATTGAGAGAAAGTAATGTGGTATGATAGAGATAATGATGAGGAGTAAAGAGAATAAAGTTAAAATAGATAGGTTAGTTGTATAGGTAATTGTGTAGAAACGACTAAAAAGTAGGATATTATGTAGGAAGATGTAAATAAATGATTTAAAAATGAGGAATGATCCTATTAGCCAGGCTAAGTAAATGTCTTGCTTAGCCCACCTCAAAAAATCCATTTAGAATATATTTTTTTCCTTTTTTCTTCATACACTTGTTTATCTAAGTGTATTTAAAATATAAACCAAGTTTATTATTTTTGGATGTGTGCATATATTTTTTTTTGAGATTGTTGGATATTTGCTTAGCCTGAGTTAATAAAATCTCTTCTGTTTAAAAATAGGATAATTGTAGAGAGTAAAAAGTTTTATATTGGAATTTTTTTTTAACATGCCGTTAGTGAACAACTTTAAGATTTTTTGAAGTCCTTTGTTGTTTGGGATTATATATTTTTCTAAGTTTTTAATTAATCTTTGAGAAGTATGATATTTTGCTTCTAATAACTTATAGTTACCATAAAAAAAAGTCGATATCATAATTTTTCGCTAAATTCCTTCTGTGTGTAGCTTGGGAGGATACACTACTTGCGTTAGTATTAAGAGTATGCCTCTTCTCCTCTGGATTATAAGAAAATGTTCTACGTCTAATGTTAGGAGACATCTTTCACTGTCCAAACCATGTTTGGCACATCACTATTCCTAAAATCAGAAAGGGGAAGTTCTATCAATTCTACTGAGTCTTGCATATTCTTCCTAAAAGGACTGGGAATTTTAACTAGAGGTAACGATGTAATATCTTCAGAAATGATTTTATTTGGCCTTTAACTATATCATTAAGTCGACGTGTTTAAGAAACAATTTTCTTAAGATTAATGACATGATCACTAAAATGCTTATCAATTGGACTGTTGTACTTGTTACATTGTTAGCTCAACTATAATTATTTTCATTGTAATACTGACATATAAATATTTGGTATATATTTAGCACATGGTCTTTTGGGTTTTAAAAAGCCTATACTTTTTTCTAAAATGGTTATCTATAATAGTAATGAAATCTTTAGTACCACAAAGAGTGACAACTACAAAGAAAAAAAACGAGCTTTTTATGCAGTTTGGGTCTATAGAATGAAATTCTGCTTTGTTTTTCCATTTGGCAATGACTTTAAGGCTTTAATGGCGAGCTTTTTTGTTTCTTAAGAATTCAAGTTCTTTTTTACTCCAGTAGCATATCCTCTTATGCCATAGCTTAGAGAAGGATCTACTCCCAACTATATTTGCATTTCCCTCAAAATTGCAGAAGGGAAATAAAGTCTGTCAATTTCTTTCTTTCAGTTTATGTAAAAGAATACCCTTTTAGTCTTTGCTTCTCATTACTAAGAAAGATACACACCAAAGAGTGCATTGAGATAAAGTGTAATGTCCAGTGAAATGTGATATGAATGCAAATAATAAATTGACACGGCATATATGTTCATCGCCCATGCCCTACTTCTTCTTTGATATTTTTTACATTTCCGCGTATCCTCTATAACTCCTTAGTCACTTTATGGTTGACATCAACTGTTTGTTATTGAGCTTATTTCCATTTTCCTCTTAATTACCAAGGATAAACTGACTATCTAAACAGAAATAACAATGACATAATTTTGACCGTAGGGAAAAAGTAAAGAGAACATTAAATGCACTTGAATAATTCTAGGACTCATGGTACTGGATCATGGTTATTGCTCAAGAAGGAAAAGAATTTCTGTGCAGTTCTATATTCATATGTTACTAAATGATGACTTTTTAATCCATCCCAGTATATTGCAGGTAAATAATGCAGGTGTTAACTTTAATTTAGGGTCTGAAAATTCTGTTGAATTTGCTGAAAGAGTTATTGTGACGAATTACTTTGGTACAAAGCAGATGACCAAGGCTATGATTCCTCTGATGAAACCTTCTGCTTGTGGAGCTCGTATAGTGAACGTGAGCTCCAGACTTGGTCGACTGAATGGCAGGCGGAATGTATGTATCAGCCTGCCTATTTTGACTCTACTCTTACACCAGTGAACTGTTTCATTTCTTTGATACTCTGCCCTAAGTGGACTGTGAATTTGGCAACCAGGAAAGTGTAATAGTTTTGAATTCTCTTGTTTCATTGATAGATTGAGTTGGTAATTAGTGCTACGTATGCTTAAGATGGTGCAAAGTGCTGGGATCATTTCATGTTTCTCCAACTAGAGATACTGAAGCATGCGTCAATATCCGTAGAAGTTTCGTCCTGTATTTTGAATTGCATGATGAAAGAAGCTTTGATTGTGGGTGCCCTTTTTGTGGTAAAGGAAGATATTTAATGACCGGGAGTGCTTCTATGAAACCCTTCTTCTATGTAATCCCTTTCATTTTTAATATCTAGATGATCGATAGAAAATCTATTTCATCCATTATATTTAGCATTATTTATACCATTATAAAACCCTTTCATTTGTCTTGTATCACTATATATGAGCCCCATTCACAAGCATATAAAATCAATATAATAAAATGATTTAATATTAAAAATCAAATAAGTAGTATGTTCAATATCTAAACTGCCTAAATATCACAACTATTTGGATAAATGATTCTATGAAGTATTGTTATATTCTAATGCATATGTGAATGGATATAAGCAAATTTTTCCTAATTTACACATGAATGTGCCTATTTTTAGAGCAAATACGGCCTACGCACATATTGGATTTAGATGAAACTTGGTCTCTTAGTTAAACAAATAATGTTAAATATAATAAATGGATTGGATTTTTCCATAAAATATCTAAATCTCAAAAATGGAAGGGGTTACATGGAACCGCTTCTGTGCAACTCCGTTACATAAAAGCAGGCCCGTTTAAAGACTTGTTAATCATGAGCTTTTTGTCCTTTTGTTTTTCTTATCTATATATATATATATTAACTCTTATGTAGACATCAAGATATTTTGCACTTATTTTTGTTTAAATGTTTCATACTTTCATTGGGCAAAAAGAGAAGGAAAAGGAGGAAAATATGGTCCATATACATACATAAGCTGGTTATGGAACTAAAAAGATATAATAATTTGAGAATAAGTAGTCTTCAAAATTTTATGATATTGATGTAAAATTGTGAATATTCAAAATTCATTATATCTTTGTTGTTTAATGTTAATGCTCTATCTTGTGTGACCAAACACATCCTTCATATTCAACTTAACTAACCAATGTTAAGAATTTCAATAGAGATTGGCAGATATAATATTGCGGCAGAAACTCTCTGAAGAAGAATCTCTCTCCGAGGAACTGATTGATGCAGCTGTCGGCAAGTTTCTTGAACAAGTAAAAGATGGAAGCTGGACTTCTGGTGGGTGGCCCCAGATGTTTACTGACTATTCAGTATCAAAACTAGCTGTCAATGCTTATTCCCGTCTAATGGCTAAGAGGCTTTTGAGCTGCTCAGATGGAAACAAGATCTACATCAACTGTTATTGCCCTGGGTGGGTGAAGACTGCCATGACAGGGTGGGAAGGGAATATTTCAGCCGAAGAAGGGGCAGATACTGGAGTGTGGCTTGCATTGTTACCATGCCAGCCAACCACCACAGGAAAATTTTTTGCGGAAAGGCGTGAGATTAATTTCTGAATTCCAGGTGAGAACTTCTTGGCTCAGAATGAAGAAGAAAGAGTTAATGGATAATGCTTGCCATAGAGGTTCATGGGAAGGTTAAGCTTTCGATTTGTGCAAGTGGGGTGAAGTCCAGTGATTCTACTGCTATGAGAGTGATCCTTGATGACTCCCCATGGATAATCCTCTAGTTTGGGCATTGTATTTTTCAGTGGTGTCCATGTATTGTCAAGATAAGGAATATGCATCCACCTGGAACTTTGGAGCTTTCAAATACATTGATATTATGCAGCATAGTACAATTTGTAGCTTTTCGTGCGACTAAGGGTTGTTTCACTGAAGTAGCACCACTAGCACATTCTAAGATTGCTGCACTTGACCTGAGCCAAAAGGAGTTAGCCATTTAGCAAGGAACTCTTGATCTTGGTCAGACTCAACTATAGGAGTCCAACTTGACATCTACTCAAGTTTGAATTGTCTACCTCTGCATTGTAATATTGCAAGTAAATATTCTTTCCAGCAGATCGCATGCCCGCCTTTAGCCTTTAGGTGTTTGCTCTGGCTTGGCTCTGGTGGGGGCTAGGCTTGAGACCAGAATGCTACAAAATTTGTAAAGCCTTGAAACTGATATTAGTTTTGTTTATGTGTTATCTATGGAAGCATATATTTGTTTTGAAGGGCTTGCAAGCGGTACTGACAACTTCACCCACGTCTCTCTACAATGGCCGTATGTATGGGAGTGAAGTGGTACCGAGCTGGGGGATCAATGCTGCCCATAACTTTCTGCAAAACCCCTCAATTCGATTCAAGTTAATTTCAGCACAACCTTAATGTAGGCTAGTTATTCATGGATGTTAGAGTTGGCAGAGCACGATTAACTATTATCTTCTGAGTTCTTTCTTTGATCATCTTCTTAAGAAGAAAAGTGCTCACTACGAAGGGTAAATGAAATTAAAATATATTATTCTAGTGGCTTATCAATTTTTGTCGAAAATGGATATATGCATGGATCTAGGGGTGTAAATAGGGTTGGGTTCAACCCGAGCCCGCATCAACCCGAACCGATTTATACCATGGTTGGGTTGAGGTTTTGGAAATTTGGTTTTTAAAAAATGGGCTCAACCCGACCCGATTTTAAAAATGGGTTGGGTTGGGTTAGGGGTCGGTCGACCCGACCCGACCCGATTTCATAAGATATGTATTTACATATATTTATGAGAGTGTATTTCATTCATATTGCTTAGATATTTAAATAAAATTGTGTTGAGTTTGGAAATTTGTTTGACTATTTGGTTGTCAAATGTTGTTTGAATTTATTTGGTTTGGAAATATATTTGGTTAATTAGTTGTGAAATTGTGTTTGGATTATTTGGTTATATTGCATCGTAAATAGGTTGTTTAGATATTTACTCGCATTGGTGATTTAGAATAACATAACAGGTCAACTGAGAACTTAAGATGTTTGTAGCTTTGATTGGAAGCCAGCTAAGAAAGTAAGTAAGACTATAATATTCATTTTTCTATTTTGCATAATTTACTGTAATAATTTTACTTGGCTTTCACTTTTTGACTTGCAGAAGACATCGATTGCTCAAAAATACAAAAACAAAAAAACGAATCAATTACTAAACTTATCCTCCACTTTTGAGTTATGTAGAACTTTTATTGGTACTTATTGTTTTTATAATTATCATTATTTTTATTATTTTAGAAATTCAGGTGAACAAAACTTTAACTAGCATTGATAACATGTGTAATCTATTAGCCCGATTTTTAACCCGAACCGAACCGATTTGAGGTGGGTTGAAATAGGGTTGGGTTAAGATGTGAAAAATAGGGTTGAAAGTAGGGTTGAGTTGTGATTTTACAAGGTGGGTTAGGGTTGTATTTGTGCCAACCCGAGTCAACCCGACCCGATTTACACCCCTACATGGATCTCATTTGAAAATAGTACGAAGTCGATGTAATAAAATAATTTGATTTAAATATCTATTTTAAATTTGAATTTTCAGAATTTCAAACATAGGGTTATAGGGTTATTTTAGTCATTTAAAAAAATAACTAAAGTACCCCTGAAATTCCAAAAAATATAAACGTATCCAAAAATGACAAAATGCGATATATCAATTAAATACACTTAAGATAATAATTTTTACAAAAAATAAAAAATAAAAATGATTTTTGTGGTCGACCACATGGGAGATGATGACCCTCATATGCAAGGCATGTTTATGTATCCAAAAAATGAGTAACCATGCAGCTGACCCAAATATATATCTTTTACTTTTTATATTTTTTCATGAAGCTGTTATTTTAGGTGTATTTAATCAATACATCAAGTTGTGAATATATTTAATTTTGAATTTCAAATATTAGGGGTATTTTATGGAAAAACTAAAAAAATGTATTTGGGTAGGCTACATGGTTGCTCTCATGTTGACACACCTTGATTCTGTAGGGAGCCTAACAGTGTGTGGACTTTGTGTCCAAGTTACCTGGGGGCCCATGACTTAGGTATTGTATAACTTGCTATGTTTCTTCAGTATTTCACGTTTGTAGCTATTGACACTCAAACACATGATTAAGGCTTTTGTTGGTTCTTGAGACCATCCCTTTCGCTACTTGAGCTATAAATGTGAAATACTAAATAAACATGGCAATGTATACAATATCTAACTAATGGGCTAGATGATAAGTTCTTATATTGTTGGGCTCCCCAAAGGACTAGGGTGTGACATAAAATATCTCAATTAGTAAAAGATGTGATGAACTAATAAAAGCCTTGGTCATGGGTTAAGTGCTAGTAGCTACAAATGCGAAACACTAAATAGACGTGGTAAGATAATAATAGGGCTTCTTTCAAATATACGAATATATTTAATCATAATCCTAAATATACCCACTATATTTTAAAATTTCAGATATATTTGCTACGTTTGCAATTAATTCTAAAAAAGCCCAACCTGCGAGTTAACATCATTAGTTAATATGTGAAATTATCAATATGCCCATCAAAATTTGGACATAATTGAAAAATTGAATGTCGTAACTCACCAATTCTCTAATCGCACATGAGTTCTAAATTCAGAGAGCCCTACTTTCATTTTCTTTCTATTTATTTTATAATAGGGGTATTTTTGGTATTTATAAAAATTTCACTAATGGTTTTTAATGGAATAAATATTTTTGGGATTAATTGCAAATATAATAGGTACATGGTTAAATGTAAGGTGTATATTTGGAAAAAATCATATGTAATACTTGAGTTAGGGGCCCCTTCGTAGGCTAGATGCAATGTCCCCACACCAATGTGCTCCTTTTATGGCTAGGGTATGTTATAGAAGACTTGAACCTGAACAAGAGTTTTATTTCATGCATTTCACAAGTTGAGTTGCTACTTAAGTAGTGAAAGGTGTGGGATAACGCAAGTGGAGAAAGGCGTGGTCTCAAAAACAGACAAAAGCCTTGGTCATAGGTTCGAATGTCAGTGGCTACAAATGTGAAACGTGGAATAAATGTGGCAAGGTGTACAGTACTGAGTCATGAGCTCCCACGTATGCTGGATGCAGAGTCCACGTAGCACAGGGCTCCCAAGAGGGTTAGGGTGTGTCGCATGTAGTTGACTTTATGGGATCAAAGTCACTTAAGTCAATACACAAACGATAAAAGTTTTATAAAAACTATATGGTCGATATGAGTGCTTTCATGCTGCCGGCCGCACATGATTGTTACACATATATGTGTGTATATTTTTATATGGAAAAATATTAAAGTGGAGTCAGCCTGTATCATAATTACAATGCAGTCCACCTATACATGGGACCCAATAATCATTAAAATTAACATAGAACCCACCTCTTGTATTTAAAATTATTTATTTAAATAATACAAATTTTCGTACAAATCAAATATGTACAAGGGGCCATCTAAAAATCAATATAATGAAATAATTTGATTTAAATATTAGATTTAAATATGCATTTTCAACCACCTAAAAATAATTTTTACATCGACAAATGAATTTATAAAATATTATTACATTTTAATATATTTGAGCCTTATTTTGCATCAGATTGCTATAGTCAACTGCAGTGGAATGCTTGAAATTGTTTTATATAGGTATATATTGGTCCTGTTTCTATGAAAATCTTTTTTTTATACAACCTTCTCTATTTTTAAAATCTTAATAGTTTACAAAAATTTATTCTATCAATTGTATTTAGCATCATTTATAATATCTTGGAAACCTTTTTATTTATTTAATTTCATTGTATATGAACCTTATCAATAAATGCGTAAAATCAATGTAATAAAATAGTTCAACACTAAAATAAAATTTCAAAGTAGTTTTTTCAACTCTAAACAATGTAAAATATTACTAATATGTGGATAAATGATTCTATAAAATATTATTACATTCTAATACATATGTGAATTGATCTAAAAGTTTTTCATAGTTCACATATAAATATATATTTTGAGCAAACGTAGCCCATTAACATACTTGATGGGGATAAAATTTGATCTTCTAGATAAATAAATGTTTTTAAACATGATAAATGGATTAAAATTTAAATTAATTATCAATATCTTAAAAATTAAGGAGTTTTTATGACTAGTTACATAAAAATGAAGCCCTGTATATATTTATCAAGGTGGGGCGAATCTGATATTTATACAGTCATATGTTACAACAACATGATAATAAATAAAGGAAATGCAAGAGCCATACATCAACTTTTTTTAGCCAAAATAAAAGTTATCTTAATTGAAAATTCGTATGAGAAAAGTAAGAATTTATTTTAAATAGTTGTATTAATTTGCAATTTTATAATACTTAAATATTTAATCAAATTAATTTTTAAAATATCATAAAATATACATAGGAAAAATATAATGATCAGTTTCAATGTTATTAAGATATTTACATTTTCTATCAAAAAAGATATTTACATTTGAGTTTAAGCAATTGGGCCAACATTAAATTTCTTTTTATCTATTTTTGATATAAAAATTTATTTTGATTGAATATTTTGATGATGGAAAATATATTTTAAAAATACTTTATAATTATTACGGTTTATTTTGATATACTGCTTTTTTTTTTTTATCTTGTTGACTTATTAATTGGTACTTCATAACTATGAAAATCTCATACAAGCCTTCACTTTTAACTTTATTGATTTTACTGACCACGATCGATCAAGCCAGGTTTGAGGCGGATTTAGTGTTGAAATTTTTCATCTTGTCAACCTTGTTATATGACTTATTTAACTCATTTAACAAATCAGTCGATCATGAATTAAGTTTATATAATTCGTCAATTCAATTATCAACTCGTAACCCACAATATAAAATGAGTTAACATTTTTATTGATATTTATTTTATATGTTATGAATAATAATTGACGATAGGATTAATATTCTAATTAAAATAATTAAAACAAATAACTAATATTAGAAAACTTTGTTTATGATTAAATTTTAAATAGTATAATTTATTATTTTTATTATATATTTAACCCGTTAGCAACCTCTACATGGTTAGGGTTATGACTTATTTTTTATAAATGGGTTGCAGAAGAATTGAGGTTAGCTATTAACAGGGACCAAATGATAAATGAAGAAACTTTGGGAGGGCATATGAAAAAATCCCTAAAAATAATTGCAATCTAATTCAAAGCATCCCGAAATGCAAAAATACGATGCTCAAAAAGTGCAATTTTTATGCAATGTGGCCCACCTGACAAGTTGACCAGCTACATTTCAAGGCAATCTCGAATGCCCCGACCACATGTCCGTGGTCCACCACCACTTCCAAGGCTCGAAGATCATCATCAGATATTCTAATCAACAGTAAAGACAAAAGTACTACACATATGGCTTCCTTGGTAGCATCCCACCGCCCAATCATGTGCATGGGCTTCCTCCCCCAATCATGTGCATGGGCTTTCCCCTTCTTTGAAGGCTTAGGCCCATGTGACCTTCCCATTGTGGACTTTAGGCAGGATTAAAAAGGAGAACATGCATAAAATCATATTTTATTTGCAGGAAATTCAAGACCTGAGACAACTAATTTGGTAGATATTTGTATGTTAATTGGACCCATTTCATCAGCATGTGGGTTGCTTTCCTATTTTAAGGGCTAGATATTAGTATATATCCTATCTTTGATTAGATCCCACCCTTCTGATCATGTGCCATGTTCCCTAAGGACCTAAACCAGCTAAAGGACAGGTTGGTATGTTTATGCATAGATGGCTACTTGTTCTTGGATCCCCCCCTTTCAATCAATGCAAGATTATTTAAGATATTACAAGACAACAGGATGATAATCTGGTGGACTATGTTAATCGATAGACATGCATGCATTGCACTTGAGCCCCCTTTAACTTTTTTTTTTTCCTTTTTTCTCGACAACCTAACTTGTTGCTTTGATTTTTAGATATACGCAAATAATAAAGTAAAAATGCTTCGATTTACATTTTCGTTTTCCCATGAATTTAAATGACCAGTCATATGACCTTAATGACAATTGACAGGGGGAAGTGGTTGCAAAAGGCAATAATTTGAGCTTAGCTAACTAATTTAGTAAATGTTTGGATTCTAATAAAATTAGCTAAGTTATTCATGTTTATGAATCACAGTGGAATTGTGGAGTATAAAATGTTTGCATATGCGACGAATGGTGTCATCCTTTCACTCATTAGATTTGAGGGCAGAAACATGTTGTGAAGGAACACTGACATGGGGAAGTCAAGTCTCCCATCCAATGGAATTTGTTAAGGTCTTATATGTGCACTAAACACCCATAGCTTTTACCCGTGAAAGGGAATTGCACTTAAATTGTGGACCCATTGTCATTTCTTAAATACTGGTGATTATCATGACACATTAATTTATGACATTTCATCCTTATATATAGATGTAACTGTCCCATAGGTTACATCTTCATAGGTAGTGCATCTGTTTCCCACATAGTACCTAATTTGAAGAGGCTGTTTCTCAGAATTGGAAGTCCAGGGTTTTAGCAAAATAAACCCTGTAATTGTATTACATAGTTGCATTTCAATTTCGTATATATGTTGTTTCAGAATTTTGGAAATTAAACCCCTTATATTTTAAACCACTGTCAAACGAACCTTTCAATGGACTTATATGAACTGAAAATTACAAGCAAACGAGGTTCAATTTGAAAAGGTTTGATACTTAGATGTTTTTATTTTTTCAAAATTTCAAAAGACATGCCAAAACTCAATGGCTCTATTTGGAAAAGTCCCCACATTTATGCATATTTGTCATTTTGTTGCAGTGGGTATGGTTTTTGGTTAAAATTTTTAATTTGTTAGTGTTTAACCTTCTATTAAGTGATGATAATAATTAATTTATTAGGATAGATGTCCAACATTTGATAGCAACTGATCACATGGTCTCTACTCTCAATGACATATGAATTTTGATGGAAGCAATAGGGGAACTTTGGATCAAGGTGCATGCTTGCAAGTTGGTCTCAAAGTCTGTTGAACCTAATTAGTAGGGAAGTTAGTTTATATACCTAAAACAGTGGGCAACACACCTCTAATGAGTAGATGGACCTAGCTGAGCTCTCACCTGCTCATAGCTAATTAAACAAGGTTTCTTTTGTTAATATTAAGTAATTAATCAATCCCTAAGCATTTGTCAGATATTCTGTCTGTGTATTATCTTGAGTTTCTGAGCCTTCTTAAACAATTCCCATAATAGTAAGGTACAATCTCAACGTACACTTGCAATCCATCTGATCTGTTAATCTTCATGATAAATCTCTCTTGAATTTTCAAAAGGCTATACCCACATGATCTCTTCTTGGCTAGGAATTATATGAAAATCTTCTCTCCATGATAGAAATATTTGGCATCAATTTTGTAAGGATAAGGCAATTTCAACATCAATGCCGTCCATTGGGTAAGGGGACCACTTTAAACATATCTTATTATCATTATTAATTGTAATATGTTCCTTTGTACCCAATTTATCTGCCTCGGACATTTTATTATTTTCCTAATGACTTTTGAGCAAGATATTTAGAAATTATAAGATAAAATTAAGTATGCGAGTGAAGTATTGCGAAATTATGGTCATAGTAAAACGAATTATAATACTTCATATCAAATTCAATGATTTCGCTCCACTAATTCTCTTTGAAGAAGCGATTTAGGCTTTTTTATCATTCAAATGTTAGTGTATTTGTTGAGTCTATGTTTAATGAATGAAACAGACGTCTAATTCAGGAATAGACCAAAAGATTTTTCCCTCCATTCATTCACATGTTGGGTGTTTCCTATCTCTCCATAAATGTGATGGCCAACCAAGATGATCTGAGCCGTTGAAATTGTGATCTAAGCTCTAAAAGGAGGAAAGTGAAAAAAATTGCAGGTATTCATTAGTCATAGCTTGGCAATTAAAAGAAAACGAAAAGCATCCGTCCACATTTAATGGCCGACATTTGCAACGGTCAGATAGCTGAGATTCTAATTTCAGAATTATTTAGCCGTCCACATTTAATAGGAGACAATTGCAAAGATCAGATGGCTGAGATCCTAATTGCGTAGCATTATTTTTTGGGTGGTTGACCGTCTACCCGGTATAGCCCATGTGATAAATGGCCCTGCTCAACCACAAAATTCATGCCAAATAACCCACCTATATTCGTGGTAAATTTTGATGGGTTTTTTTACCCTTCGAATCGGTTCCACATGTGGAACCTGTTGATTTTTACCTACCATATTATTTTGTTTTAAAATTCCAATGAATTTTTATTATAAGTTTTTGTGAGATTTCATATATAATTTGGGGTGTGAGTGTGATTTATAATGTATATGAGTGGAGTATGTGTAGATTTTTCATTGTATTTGCGCAAAAGAAGCCTATGTAATGGATGTGGAGCTTTGCTACAAGGATGCCATATTTGACATTCTCCAAAGACATTTAGCCGTTGGAGATAAGTTAATGGTCTGAGGGTGTTGCTTGACATTTATGTGACATGCGTAGATATTTTCTATAGAGTTTGGAATGCATTGAAGTAGGTTTTAGAGTTCTTGGCAGGCTGCAAGGAATGAACTTTTCGTTTAAAAGAAAGAAATGTGGATTTTGGTCATTAGGTGTGTTTGGTTTATGTAAATCTACCCAAGATGGATGGAGCGTGTGTATGAGTATGAAAGAAGCATAGTTGGTGATTTGTGGATTTTTAACATAAGTTTGTGGTGAGTTGAATGCTTAGCTTAAAAGTTGAGAAAAAACAAAATTTTTGGCTATTGACATATAAGGTGCCAAAAATTTTGCGTTTTCTCAGCTTTTCAGCTAAATATTGTAGGACAAAGTATTGTAGAAATATATGAAAATCGTAAATCCTCACATAGGGAAACTTGGTGATGAAATAAAGATGTTCAAAAAACTATAAATGCTAAACAAGAAAAGTTTAAAATATGGCAGATAAATAAAAATGATACAAACTTACAACAATACAAACTATAAAAAAAGGTACTAAAAATTATTAGTGATGTTAAACATAAAGCTCATGACAACTTATATGATAAATTAGGAACTAGACAAGGTAAAAAAGATATTTTTAAGTTGGCTAAATTAAGAGAAAATAAAGACAAAGATTTAACACATGTTAGATGTATTAAAAGTGAGAACCAAAAAGTTCTAGTAAAAAATGATGATATTAAAGAAAGATGAAAAACTTATTTTTATAGTTTACTAGATGATACCCCACACGAATATTTAACATTAAATGTTAGCTTAAATAGAGAAGAAAATAGAAATATCAGTTATTTCCCAAAAATTTAAATATTTGAAGTAAATGAAGCTCTAAGGAAAATGAAAACAGGAAAAGCCTTAAGCACAGATAATATACCAATTGAGGCATGGAAGTGCATGAGAGATGTAGGTGCAACATGGTTAACAAATTTCTTTAATAAGATTATAAAAACAAAGTTAATGCAAAGTGAATGAAGGGAAACATTATAGTCCCAATTTATAAAAATAAGGTAGATATTCAAAATTGTGCAAATTATCGTAAAATAAAACTAATGAGTCATACTATGAAATTATGGGAAAGAGTAATTGAACATAGATTAAGACAGAAAACTAATATATCTAAAAATCAATTTGGTTTTATGCCAGGGAGATCGACCACTGAAGCTATTTTCTTACTTAAACAACTATTTGAAAAGTAGAGGGAGAAGAAAAAGAACTTACACATGATTTTTATTGATTTAGAAAAAAATATGATCGAGTACTAAGAAAGTTAATATGACAAGTGATAAAAAACAAAGGAATTAATAACAGATACATTAATATTATTAAAGATATATACGAGGGAGTTGCTACAAATGTGAGGACAATTAGTGGAGATACTAATATTTTCTCAGTTAAAATAAGTTTACATTAAGGCTCAACCTTGAGTCCTTACCTTTTTACTTTAGTAATAGATGAAATTACTAGACATCTCCAAGAAGAAGTACCTTGGTGTATGTTATTACAGATGGTATTGTTTTAATAGATGAAATTAAAGAAAGACTAAATTTAAAATTGAATAGGTGGGTAGATGCTTTAAAATCTAATGGTTTTAAAATTAGTCACACAAAAACTGAATATATGAAATGCAATTTTAATAATAGTAAGAACCCGGATGAGGAACTAATTAAGATTTTAGATCAAGTAGTAACAAGAACTAATCACTTCCGGTACCTAGGATCAATAGTTTAAGAGAACGGGAGAATTGAGAAAGATATAATACATAGAATTCAAGCATGATGGAAGAAATTGTGAAGTACGTCTAAAATTTTATGTGACCTTCGAGTTCCAATCAAACTAAAAGAAAATTTTTATAAGACTGCGTTAGACCTACTATGCTTTATGGGGCAGAATGTTGGTAGTTAAAGAACAATATCTACAAAAAATGAGCATAGCGGAAATGAAAATGTTAAGGTGGATGAGTGGTAAAACAAGAAAAGATAAAATTAGGAATGAAATAATTCGAGGAAACCTAAAAGTGAGACCAATTTGTGATAAAATGAGAGAAAATAGATTAAGATGATTTGGTCATGTTAAAAAGAGATCTAAAGTAACACCAGTTAGGAGAACAAAGTCTATCCAAGTAGAAGGTAGTAGGAGAATGAGAGGAAAATCCAAAAAACATAAATGTAAGTAATTAATCAAGATTTAAAAATATTACAAATTATAAAAAAATTTAGTCTTAAATCACCAAGAATGGCGCAACAGAATTCATGCAGCTGACCCCACCTAGGTGGAAAATGGCTTATGATGATGCTATATCTTAACTATTATGGTGCAACATGATCCATGATTTTAGAGTTATGAGATGTATTATGTATCATTGGATTTATCATGGAGTTTAAAATATTATTTGAGAGTGTGTTTGGGTTTGAATGAAAAATCTTTGTTATAGAAGTTTTTATATTGATAGAAGAGTGATCCCGTTAGCCCGGGCTAAGTAAATGTCCCACTTAGCCCACTTTAAAATACTTATTTACAACAACTTTTTTTTACTTTTTTTTTCGTGCACTTGTTTACCTAAGTGTATTTAACATATAGACCAAGTTTTACCATTTTTGAATATGCTTATCTATTTTTTTGAGATTTTTAAACATCTATGCGTATATATGTATTTAAAATACTCTTATTTTTAAAAATCTAAAAAAATATATACACATACTCAAAAATCGTAAAAATTGATTATATATTAAATACTTAGATAAACAAGTGTATGAAGAAAAAACAAAAAAAATATTTTAAATAAGATTTTTTTTTATGGGTATATTTACATACATTTCAATACATACTACACTGAAGCTCTGAGACATTCATACAAATCGGGAGACACACAGCTCCCCCGGGAAATCTAGAGACACAGCTCCACCAAAGAATGAGGAAGACACGGCTTCCACCAACCGAACGAGAGACCAACTGCTCCCACAATAATTTTTTCTTCGAAATCCCAAGGTGGGATTCGAACTCTAGACCTCTGCTCCGGACGCTCCACCAACAGCAGGGTCGACCAACCGAGCTAGCCTCGGTTAGTTTTTAAATAAGATTTTTGAGGTGGCTAATTGAAGCATTTACTTTGCCCGGGCTAATAGGATCATTCCTCTATAAGTAATTGTGTAGAAATTTTTGAAAAGTAGGATAGTTTGTATAGGAAGATATGAAGAAATAATTGAAAAATGAGATAGTTGTACAGAGTGAAAATTTTTAGATTGAAAATTTTTAGACGAATAGTTTTATTTATTACCAAATACTCCCGGTTTGGATGGATGCCAAATCTTGTATTTTAAAATTTTGAAATGACATTTTATGGGAAGGTAGATTTTGAAGTCAAGAATTCAATTTAAAAAGAATTGAACTAATCCAAGTATGTGAGGGAAAGTTAAGTTTAAAATAGTAAACACATGCAGTTATATAGTGTGTGTGTGTGTGGAGGCTTTTCTAAAAATTTGAAAAATTGCTTAAATATAATCCCTTTCTTTTATCAGCATGAACCAGCACAAGTTTTACCATTTTAGAAGTTTGAGAGAGGAGCATGGTTCATGAAGTCTTGAAGTTCCAAAAGAGTATATTATATAGTGAAGTTGCAACCCAAGTTCATTTCACTTGCGACTTAGGTCAAGTTCCAGACTAAGTCGATTCTCAGATGAAACTTGAAGCTAAAAGAAAAAAGAAAACTGTTGGGAAGGAAGTGCAAAAGACCAAAATTGCAACCCAAGTCGACTTCAGCTCGTGACTTGAGGTGAAGTAGCAACCAAAATTGACTCTGGGTGTGACTTGAGTCGCAATGATTAGAAAATTCGAACGTTGGAGTATTTAATGTATGCTACCCACCCTCCAACATTCAAAATAGCTCTTTCTCTATTGAAAGCATGATAAGAAAAGTTATGAGGGTAGTTAAAGCATTCATTAAGCTTCCATCTTCCTACTCATAAGCTACCAAGTGATCGTTAAGTGCTCTACAAAGAAGAACTAAAATATTCACTGCAACTGCTGAAGCTCCTCATCATTCTCAAGCAATTCAAAGTTCTTCCTGTACTAAAACTTTCTCTACACTATCTATAACAAATATAATTTTCTCTTAACTCATTCTTGTAATCTTACTTAGCTTGGTGATTGAGGACTGAGGCCAAGTAAAGAAAATAGTGTGCGATTAGAGTAAAACTTATCGCCTACTTGCATTGAAATTGTAAGGGCCCCTTAAAGCTGTAATCTAGAAGAGAGCAAGGGCCGTAAGTGTATATCAGATTGATATAGTGGAACCCAAGATACAAAGGTATCTTCTTGGAAGGGTGGAGTTGGGAGGATTGTCCCAAACCACTATAACTTCTTGTGTTTGCTATTACTATTTTGATTGCTCTATTACTCTCCAAGCTTTCATTCAAGAGGATTTAATTTTCAAGGGGTTAAATTTTAAGATATCAAAAAGAAATTCAAAAGAACCCAATTCACCCCTCCCCTCTTAGGTTTGCCACAGATTCGGGACCAACAAGAAGAAGTCAAAATCAAGCCGACAAAAAATTTTATGCAACTATCAGACTTACAAAAGAAAATATTGAAGAAATTTATAGAAGATAAGTTCTATTCAACAAAAGGGTGAGATAACAGAAAAAGAGATGAATCAATTTTAGGAAAATTTCATAATTGTTTAACCATTGGGGTGACAAAAATAACTTGTACAAGAAGGAATCATTCAAATTCACACTAGCTATAATGGACTAACAGGTAGGTAGAGAGCACAGTCTAACAGTAAAACACATTGAATGCTATAGTAGTCATTATATTCTTACTCATGCAACAGATTCAAGATACCTAGAGGATATATAAGTGATTACTTTAAGCAAAATAAAGCAACAGAAATAAGTGATTTCATTCATCAATCTTCAAGATCTCAACTATTCTCATATATTTCTTTATATTGAAAGTGAAGAAGTCATTAACCCTCCATGAATACTTAACTTCTTGGAATAATTTATGACACAAAACAGTAATGTTTATATATTGTGTCATTCATTTTGATTCTTTTGATTCTTAAATAAATCTACTTATTGAAAAGTACTTTTTGTAAACTTTTTATTTATGGTAGAAGGTCCTTGAAACTTCAATGAGAGATACCAAAACAGACTTGTATGATTTGTTAGTAAGCTCACAAAACTACAAAATCATTATAATCTATGTAAAGTATAGTGGAACCTATGGCAATGGTCACAAAGAGTGGAGTTGGTGTTGAAATTTTGCATCGAACCATTATACTTGTGTATTGGATCGGTTTATTTATATAAGTGAATATTGCTTTTGCTCCTCCAATGCTTTTGTTCACACATAGTGAACCTAACAGATAGATAAATTTTAAAGAGCTTAATTTAGTGTCATATGTGAATGCGTAAAATTAATGTAATAAAATAGTTTAATATTAAAATCAATTTGGAAGTTATATTTTTATCGTCTAAATCATCTCAAATATAATTATTATGTGAATAACTATATAAAGTATTATTACATTCTAATGCATATGTAAATGGATCTAAGAATTTTTCATAATTTATACACGAATATATATTTTCAGCAAATTTGGCTCATGCAAATATTTGATTTAGTTGAAACTTAGACTAATAGCTCAACAAATGTTATTATGAGTGGATTTTCATTGAGTATTGAGATTTTAAAAATGAAAAGGATTACATAAGACCACTTTTTATGTAGGACTAATAGATCTTACTAGAATATAATTAAGGATGCTTATAAGGTCACATTTTATAAAATTTAAATGGATGCAAATGAATCCCGAATGTCAAAACATTATAGGAGTTTTAGCAATTTTTTCAAATTAAGGATACACTTGCAATGTCACTAATGTTGGTCCCGAGTTGATGGCTAAACCCAAGAGGGGAGGGGTGAATTGGGTTCTTTAAAAAATTCTTTAGTAAATTAAAATCCTAACCCCTTGAAAGATTAATCCCCTTTTTGAAAGCAAATAGAGAGTAATAAGATAAAACAGTAAAAGAAAGCAACAAACAAGATTTATAGTGGTTCGGGCAATCCTTCCCTACTCCACTCTTCCAAGCTCACACTCCGTTGTGACTTGGGTTCCACTATGTATTCCTCGAATACACTTAGAGTCTCCGCTCTCTTCTAGATTCAAGCTCTAGGGGGCATATACAACTTAGAGCCTATGCTCTCTTCTAGATTCTAACTCTAGGGGGCATAAACAACACACTGCACAAGTAGGTGATGAGTCACACTCCAATCACACTACTTTGCATATGCTTGATCTTAGCTACCCAAGCTAAATCAAGTTTAATACAACAAGACTTTGAAATAAGAAAAACTACACTTTACAGAGATGTGTAGGCAGGTTGAGCTCGAGGAAGAAATTAGAAGCAGCTTGGATGAGTATCGATGAAGCAGCTTGCAACTTGAAGCTCTTTCTTCCTTTGAATGTATATGTACCACTCAAAAATGGAGAAAAGGAAATAGAAACTCCTTCTCGCACTTCTTTTCTCTCTTTGGACCTTGTAGTGTGTATAGTAGTGTATATGAGTGTCTTGTATTTTCTTTCACGTTCATTTGAGTGTCCTTTTATAGAGTGAGGAAGATTTGAACGTTGTAGAGGTGGTTGGCGCGCAATAAATGATCTCCAACGTTCAAAAATTCGAACGTTATTTTCCAAGTTGAAGATGGAGTCGACTTGGCCTGCGACTTGGCTTCCAAGTCGCACCTGGAGTCGACCTCGTGTGCGACTCCAGTTCTTCAGATTCCCAAGTCTGAGTCTTGGGTCGACTTGGCCTCAGACTTCAACTCAAGTCGATCCTGGAGTCGACTTGGGTTGCGACTTGGCTCGGCCTTTGCTAAAAATGCTTTGATCTTCATTTGATCTGCTTCTATCTTGCTTGGCTTTCTTCCTTTAGTCCTTTTGATTCTTGAATGATTGATTCATGCACCTTGCTTTGCATCTGACTCATTTGATCTTTAAGACTTGAATATTTGAAATATACTTGTATCTTTACCTCGGGCTTGATAGACTTGATTTGATCTTGAACTTGAATCCTTGCTTTGAACTTGAGATAAATCAAGTTGTTCTTTGAAAATGTGTTTGCATCTTGATTTGGATTATTCAAGTGGATTCTTGGAATGACCTTGAATCTGCATCTTTGAAGTTTGAAAGTCTCAAGTCGAGGATGGAGTCGACCTTGTCTGCGACTTAGCCTAAGTCGCACCTGGAGTCGAATTCATATGCGACTTGGGCATCTTTGTGCCCCAAAATCAGGTCTGGAGGTTTTCTCTCGACTGAAGTCGATAGTGAGGTCGACTTCGTTTGCGACTTGGCTTCCCAAGTCGCAAGTGGAGTCAACTTAGCCTGCGACTTCACCTGCTATTCTTCCGGTTTTGATTTTGCCTTTGAAGTTCTGTTTCAAGTCGATAATGGAGTCGACTTTGGGATCGACTTCACCCTAAGTCGAAATCCAAGTCGACTTGGGGATCGACTTGGCTATTTCAGTTCCTTCAATCATTGAGCAAACTCATTAGTACTCTTTAATATACTCAAATTAGCCTTTGTTAATCATCAAAACTTAAGCTTTGGTCAATTTTGTTTTGTTTTGTTTTAAACATTGTTTCTAACAACTAAAACTCTATGCAAAATTTAATTTGGAGGGATTTTTGCAAATATACCTACAAAGTTTCATAAATATTGCATCCGTATCCCCAAGTTTTCAAATATTGCAAATATGTTTACAAAGTTACGCTTAAATTACAAGAGTATTCCCTTTCGATGGTTTGGAAAATTGTTGTGAGTTGAATAGTAAATTATTTTTCTATACTACGAAATTACCCCCAGCTGAATTGATGATATCCCCTGAAATACAAAAAACCATTGTACGTTTACTTGTATTGTCCACATGACACAAATAATCTTAAAATGATGCCTCTCCTTACATGGCTCTAAATACGCAAATGAAAAATTATCATTTTGGTAGGGGGTAAATTCGTAATATAGAAAAATTATTTACTACTCAGCTCACGGCATTTTGGCAAACCGTCAAAAGGGGATATGCTTGCAATTTGTTCGTAACTTTGCAGGCATATTTACAATATTTGAAAAATCAGGGACACAGATGCAATATTGGTGAAAATTTGTAGGTATATTTACAAAAATCCCTAATTTGGAATATCAATTATGAATTTTCTTTATGGCAGAACCCTAATGAACAAGGATTAAACATCTAGACTTGTAACGTATATATGAAAAATGGTGTCTTTATTTTTGAAAATACTCCTATTAAATTAAAATAGAAATCTTCCTCATTTTGGTTAACCTCATTTATTTATAGATGTTTATTATATTATTTGTACACTCTTATAAAAGCACCACTTTAATAATACATGATGTACCAAGGTAAATTGGTACATTTATCATGATTAAGCCATTTTGATGACTAAACAAAATCAAATTCTTTGATAATATTCAACACTATATACTCAACAAGATATCAAAAATCATTTTTAGCAGAATTGTGTGCACTGCACTTTGGAAAAAGAGGCCAACTTCCATATTAACGGGTTACATAGAAGTATTTCCATGTAATCCCTTTGAATTTTAAGATTTTAATGTTTGATAAAAAATTTAATTAATTTATTATATTTAACATCATTTTTTTAGCTTAGAAACCAAGTGTCATCTAAATCAAGTGTGTATAAGCCACATTCGCTCAATAATAGGTGTATTCATATGTAAATTAGTGAAAATGCTTAAATTCATTTATATATATATTATAATGTTATGATACTTTATAGAATTATTTATTTACATAGTAGTAATATTTTAGATAGTTTAGTTGTTCAAAATACTACTTAAAAGTTGTTATTTAGTATTAAATCATTTTATTATGTTGATTTTACACATTTATAAATGAGGCCCATATACAGTGATACTAAACAAATGAAAGAATTTTTATAATAATATAAATGATTCTTAATTCAATAGATGGAGTAAATTTTCTATAAATCATCAAGATATTAAAAATAAAAGAGGTTAAATAAAAGGTTTTCCAATTAATGCAAACTGCAAATCAAAAACGGAGTTTTTGATGATTAAAAATCAATTCGAAATGTTTAAGGTAACTAATGTAATTTGGGCTATGTGCATACAAGAAAAAGGTTCAAAACTCTAGGGCGAATAGTTGAAGTCACATATTCGAGTCGACTCCAGATGTGACTTGGGTAAAATCACAAACCAAGTCAACTATACAATTGATTCTGAACGAAGTTTTAAAGGTAGAGATTTTTGGAAGAATGATGGATAGATGAAGTCGCATTCCAAGTTAACCTTGCATGTGACTTGAGTCAAGTCAAAGTTGAAATCAACCTTAGCCTGCGACTAGGAGGACTCGATGACAACTAAAACTTTCTACCCTAAAAGTGACATTTGAAGTTGTATCTTAAGTCAACTCCAAATGCGACTTGGGTGAAGTTGAAGTTGAATTTGATCTTAGCTTGCAACTTGAAAGAATAAATGGACATTCATACTTTTTGTCTCAAAAATGAAGATTAAAATCTCAATTAAAAAATGAAGTTAAAGTCGACCCAAAGAAAGACTTAGAAAGGTGAAATGAAGGCCAAGAAGTAGAAATTTTGAGAACATGCCGAAGTCAATTTCACCCACAACTTAGGTGAAGTCCCACCACAAGGTCGACTTAGCATGCAACTAGAAGGTGAAAGACTTGAATGGAAACTCATTGGGAGAAAATGTCACATTGAAGTTGATACTCAAGTCAACATCACATGTGACTCAGGTGAAGTTGCAGGCTAAGTTGACCTCAACTGCAACTTCAGTCATAACATTCATAAATTTTTTAAATGTGGATGATTAAATGCACACCACCTATCCTTAAACGTTCAAAAATCCTTCAAGGCTATAAATACCTCATGAAGTGGTGTTAATAAGATTAGCTAAAACATTAATCATGCTCTCACCTTCCAAATCTCAAGTATTCAAAGCTTCGCTTAAGTATTCTCAAGCCAAACTCCCAAGTCCACTATAGAAGCATCAAAGATCAACCATTCTTTCATTTTTCTCAGAGCTTGCGGTGCCAAAAGGGATTTACACATATTGTGAAGTGTATCTTATTTTTAATTGATATTTTTATTGTAATTGGACACTTGGGTTGGTGTTGGAGACCAAGGCCAAAGTGTGAAAGCAAACATCATTTGGTTGGAATGGTACTCACCAATTGCTTGTGTGTAGCTGTAAAGGCCACCTAGAGCTATAATCTACAATAGAGTAAAGACTCTGAGTTGTATTTGAGAAATGATAGTAGAACTAAAGATACAAGGAGTGTGTGCTTAAAAGAGTGGAGTAGAGGAGTTGCCTGAACCATTATAAAAATCTGTATGTCTTCTTGTGCATTTATTTTTCATTTTTCTATTTTACTTTGCTTTCTATGTTTCATTCAAGGGGAATTAATCTAAAAGGGGTTAAGTTTAAATAGAAAAAGATTTTAAATTACTCAATTCACCTATCCCTTCTTAGATGAAGCCACTTATTTGGGACTAATAGAAGGTTCTCATAGAAGCATTCCTATTTAAAAATTATCTACATATATGCATAAACAATAAAATTCACATAAATCTACTAGATAAAGTATTGGAATGTTATTTTAGGTGGGATGAACATTCTAGAAGATTTAGTTCTTTAAATTTTAACTTATGGGTTGTTAAAATAAGGATAATTTGCAAATATACTTACATAGTTTGATCATAATTGCATACATAACTACCTATTTCAGAAATTGTAAATAACCTCAAATAGTTTGACTATAATTGCAAATATGCTTATGCTGTTATCGCATTGTTATTGCACCATCATGACATAAGTATCTTTGCAAAGATATGAAAATTATATAAATATATTTTCAAAACTTAAATATACCTACTTAAATTTTAAAACTGCATATGTATCGACATAGTCGGCATATCTTTGCAGATAAGCTCATATTATGATATTGTAGTGATAACGTCGTAATGGTTTGGATATACTCGCAATTATAGTCAAACTATGTGGAGTTATTTTCAACTTTAAAACTATGTAATTATATTTGTATTTTTTGATCCTTTTGTATACAATGGGCCAACTAATTAATATTATAACCAAGTACATGTATAATCCTCACAACATAGAGAATTTTCGTACAAACCTTATTACTAGGTGGAAAATTATGACCCCACACAACTCAGGAGGACTGCTATGAAAATTATCCCTCAATCAGGTGGGATTAGATTCAGAACCGCGGCAGCCCACCTTCTTGGGTGTCAACAGTTTGGTGCAGGTATATTTGCAAATCATCCTTTAAACAAACAACAATTTTAATAGGTGAACGATCACTCTCATATTATTTTTATTTCAGTGACTAATATGAAACTATGACGCGGACGCCATCAGTGATTTCCTCGCTGCCTCAAACTTTGATTGACATTTCTTTGTTTCCTAGCGATTTAAGTAATGGAAAAAAATAATTAATGAGTGAATTGGATTTCTTACAATCATCGTGACGGGTATAAACATGATAAATGTAAAAATTGACATTAGTACATAGTGCACCATTAAACTATTTCCCTTTATTAAGTAGGTCCATACGTGAGAATAATTATATGATTTAGATGAAAATAGTTAAATAAATAATTCTAAATATGGTGCCAGCTAAGTGGAATTCATGGCATCATAAAGTGGACCCAAAAGTTAGATGTACCATTGAAATCTTAAATGGTATTGTAACCATAGAGGAATTCCCATATAAAAATAGTAGGATTAGGATTTAGGATTATCAAGATGAAAAATAATTTTTGGAATGTGGCGCACATGCTTTCGTACCTACATTAATAGGGCAAAATTGCAAGTGTATTGCGTAGATTCATAAAATTGCATAATAACTTGTAATGTTTGCGTAAAATTGCAAGAATGTTACTTTCATCGGGGTTTTACTACTTGCAATTAATTTATTAATTAAATGCCTCTATTATACTATTTTTATTATTAAAATATTATTCCCAGGAATTTTTAGTTTTATGATATATTTATTAATTGTAATGGTTTTTTCTACAACAACTGAACAACAACAATGAAAATAATAATTGAAAATAAAAAACTTTCTTCTACGGGTTTTTAAATTTTATCGAAACATTAACTAGTGTTAGTGAAACTTTTATGGAAGGCACACATTACAAATTCTTTTATGTTATCACACTTACAATTTTATACAAATTTTATACCATATTTTACGATTTTATAAAACTTAAGGGGTATGCCTCCAATTTTACCTAGAATATGCAACACATGTGCCAAACCCCCCCTTACATTGAAATATTGAATGACATTGCAAAAAATGTTTAGGAATATAATAGAAATGTTTTTGGTGATTGAAAATTGCAATTATCAAGATGGCTTTTTATTTTTCTTAGCACGGGAACAAAATTTATTACCACACCCTGCAAGATCAAAAGAGCCCATTCTTTTTTTTTTTTTTGAGGGTTTATATTTACATACATCTCAACACATATTACATTATAGTTCTGAGATATTCTTACAAACAAGGAGATACATAACTCCTCCAAAGAAATCTGGAGACACAGCTCCACTAAAGAATTAGGAAGAACAACTTCCATCCAGCCCAAGGGAGACAATAGCTCCCACCCCACCTCAAAGGGAGACCACAACTCTCACACTATTTTTTTCGGGCCGAAATCCCAACTTGAGATTCAAACCCACAACCTCCGCTAAGGGGCCCAACACCCCTGCCACCTCCGCTAGCCGCAGGTGACGAAAGAGCCCATTCTTGATTCTTGAGTCTTTCATTATTTTCAAGAGGCTAAAAAATCATATTGGGTCAATAACCCAAAGGTGTGGAAGTTCTACTCTACCAGGCAAAGCTATTCCCTTGTGGGCCCACCTAGGGAGGTGGAAAGTTTTTGTGGGCCCCACCTCGTCCTCGATCTGTGCTATGTTTCCTCCACAGACACATCTGCCCCATCTTCTTATTTTAATGTAAAAACCTGCAACAGCAAATCCAGCAAATCCCGCTTTCCTTGTGGCATCAGCTGCTTACCCAAATTCATTTTTTCACCCCTATTTTATATTTTATTCTAATTCTCAGCTGATCCAATGCATGCTCCCGTGGTCCACCAATCCATCAGAACACATTTACAGCCTCATCTACTGATCTGGACGGTCCATTCCCTGAAAAATCATATTTCTCGGCCACCCACAAAAATAGAAATAGAAAAAAGACACTCATGTAACAATTTCAACTATCCTGATCTTTGGCATCCAAAACAGGGTTAAGATCATTCATGAAGACCCAAAAGTTCAAGCATTGTCCCCAGTGGCCTTTAGTAGATCATGAATAAATATTTATTAAATTAAATTCTCCTGTTTTCGCCGAAGTTTCAATCGAAATAAAATCTCAAATCTTACTTACGTTATACAAAATGGTATGAATAAATTAAATGATTACACTTCTGTGAGTGTCAAGAAAAATCATGGGACGTCTTGTTTAGGCCCACCACGAGGCTGGATAGTTGAAAAAAAATTCAATCCAACCATTTTATTAATTTCCATAATTTTAGAATCTAAATTTATCTAAAAGAAAGATTCGTTTGTGTCATCATTTAATGTATTAATATTAATGTATTAAAACTTCATTTGAGTTAATACTCATGTATTAAGACTGATTTTGGATGCACTGGAGCAAGCATAAATCTGGCCCACTTATATATTTTTATTTTTTTTAAAACTATTTATTCTAGGTGTATTTAATTCATATAATAAAGTTTACCAATTTGAAGGTGTATACATTTAATGAATTTCAAATATGGTATTTTGGTCATTTTAACTATTAAAATGACTAAAATACACTTGATGTTCAAATTCCTAAAAACATATATACACTTCTCTAAAAGTGGTAAACTTGATATATCAATTCAATACACTTCAAATAAGAGTTTGCTGCCAAATGAGCGGCGCTCGTTTGGTCGACGGGCGCGGAACGAAAGCTTTCGTTCCGCCCGTCGCGTGTTCAAATCCAGCATGGGATTTCAAACCAAAAACCCCCGTGGGGGCATGTGTGGTCCCCCTTGTTCGGTTGGGAGCTGGTGGTCTCCCTTTGGAAATATTATTAGAATTGTCTCAGAACTTTGAATGTGATATGTGTTAAGATATGTTGTAAATATACTCTAATAAAAAAAAAGAGCTTGCTGAAAAACCCAAAAAAATTTAAAAAAATGTTAACGGGCCGCTATGTAGAATCATAGCACATTGTTACAACATTCGAATGCTTATGCTGACTAGAACTAGAAAGCTTTCACAATTTATATTTTTTAGATTGGTATATTTTCATTCATTTCAAATAATCATTATAATAAAATTTTTGAGACATTCTTGCAAATTGAATAAGACAATTTGCTTCCATCTAGAAATTTGAAGACAAAATTCGACCAATAAAATCTATAAACATAGTTCTACCAAAAAAAACCAGAAGACATTGCTCCCAAACAATAGACCAGGACAAAATGTCCTGCCTGCCATTCAAAACCACACAAGCAGAGTGGCTGGACACCTGTTTACTAGCAGGGTGGGGGCCTGGTGGTCACAATTTATATATTGATTATATGTCTTTTACAAAAACACAATTTGCATAAGATTCTCTGATTGAAGTGATTCTTGGATCATAATTATAAAAGTTAAAGAAAATAGGATTGAATTTTGAATTAATTATCACTGTGGCCCAAAATCATGAGGCTGCTTGAATTCATTTCCATGAAACCTGTACTTTTGAACCCACTAAATTAAGTAAAAAGCCCACGCATTTACTTGAAATTTATGTAGTAGCATTAGCATGGAATCAACCTCCAAATTGTGCATGTCTTCAAGGGAGACGACTCCTTACAACAGAGATCGAACCCTCAACCACAGGCAAATATGATTGGAAGTGAAACTAAGTAACCAACTATCGTAAGCCAGGTTCAGAGGTGAATATGATTTCTTAAGTTTAATTTATTTAGGCAATTCTAGCCGAGTCAGGGGTAAATATTAATAGATGGTCCATATCTGTCAGTTTTAGTCCCCAAGAACTCTGATGCAACCACAGGCATCGTAACTTCTTTATAGAAAACATTAACATATACATGCACGTCTATTAATAGACTAATGCAGGGAAAGCAATTCAACGACACACTGCCCCTTTTTTACTCTTATTATTCAGCTCTTTATCTGCCTTCTATTGCATTGGCTTCACCATCACACACCTCTCTCTCTCTCTCTCTCTCTCTCTCTCTCTCTCTCTCTCTCTCGTTGATCGTATACTTGTTTTAAGAAAGATTAATTTGATTTTGATGATTAATAAACAATTGAAATATCATTAAAAAAGATCTAATGAATTTGTATAAGTGTACTCAGATATTTTGTCTCTAATTATATATATGAAAATAAAAATATGAAATTATTTAAGTTTCAAGAGCTCAAGTCCATATATAGCAAGTTTAGCAAAGTGAAGTCTTAGCCCGAGTCAACTTAGTCAACTTCACTTGTGATTTGGGTGAAGTTCCACAGCCAAGTTGACTTCGCCTACAACTTCGGATAGATAACAAAGTGAAGTCTCAACCCAAGTCGACTTCGCCCGCGACTTTGAAGGCAAAAAAATGGACAACAAGTTCAAGCCAAAGCGAAGTCATGATCCAAGTCTACTTTAGTTATCCCAAGTCAATTTTACCCATTTCAAGTCGACTCCACTTGTGACTTCAAGTTACAATGGTCGAAAACTTAAACGTTGGAGCATTAAATGCATGCCCATCACCTCTCCAATAGCTAGATTTTCTTCTCCACTATAAATATCTTTGAAATATGAATGTGAAGGGAAGTGAGAAACACCATATGAGCTTACACCTTTCAATATCCAATATTCAATATTCAAGATCATCTTCTTCACATAACAAGGAGCTTCCAGAGCTGATTAACTATACGTTGTAAAGCGTAAATTCTCTTTTATCTATTTTATTTTATGTTGTTGCCTTAGATTGGTATTGGAGACCGAATTCAAGAAAAACAAAACAAGGGATATGTTTGAATTTGTATCACTGATGAGTTTTGCTTTAATGGTTTGAGTTTGTCTTACCGACGGATTAGACTTGGTTGGTTAGAGTTGGTTTAACCAACAAGTGATTATTGTATGTCCCTTAGAACTAGAATCTAGAAGAGAGCGGATGCTCAAGATTGTATTGAATATATGATAGTGGAACCCAAAACATAACGGGTGTGTGCTGGGAAGAGTGGAGTATGAAAAATTACCTGAACCACTATATATTGTTATCTCTTATGTGGTTTAATTGTTGGAATTTTATATTCTATTTGCACCCTCTCATTCCATTTCTTAGCACGTTTTATCAAGGGATTAAACTGACAAGGAGTTAAGTTTTATATATACTAAAAGAATTTTTGAAGAACCAATTCACCCATCCCCTCTTGAGTTTTGCCATAGACTCAGGACCAATCTCTCCCTCCCTCCATCCCCAATTATATACATTAACATACAATATTCATTTATTTTATTTTATTTTTATTTGATTTTTTCTGCACATGTTTTCCTAAGTGTATTTAATACATTAAAAAGTTTTACCATTTTATAATACTTTTACATATTTATTTTTTATTTTAAAAACTCAACAATTTCAAGGGGCATTTAAGTCATTTCTCACCCCTTAAAAACTTAATTTTAAAAAAATAAAAAATAAAAACGTAGAAGTATTATAAAATGGAAAAACTTGGTATATAAATTAAATACATTTAAGAAAATATGCTTATGAAGAAAAATAAAAAATACAAATTATTATAAAAATAAATGAATGTTGTAATGTATATAATCATGAACCATCTATATATATCCCTCATCTGGCTATTTGCAATTGCCTCCACATTTTCTTTTATGTCGTCAGGCTATGTGCATTTTTGTCCCTTTATCATTTTGTCACATCATAAAACCATTGATTTTACAAAAGATATCTCACGAATAAGCTTTACTAAGATATCGTACTAATAAGCTTTACTGAGATCCGCTTCCATGAAACTTATTTTGCTTGAATCTCATTGATTTTGGTAATCACTAGGGCACGTATAGAGTAGTATAAATAGGAGGTCTACGATTCAAATGTTGAGTAGAGGCAGTGGCCTCGTTAACTTGCTCATGAAGTATACCTCTATGAAGTGCCTAGTCATTTAAAATGGGTGACACAATAAAAAAAAATCCCATTCATTATTCCTTATTTTGATGATTAATAAAAAATTCATTCTATACATTTTATTTAACATTACTTTTTTAGATAGTAAAAGTTCATTATTTATCTAGTTTTGTTAAGCATGGTCTCATCTACAAACATGTAAATCAATGTAATAAAATGATTTGAGGCTGAAAATCTTATATTTTCAACTTTTAAACTATCTAAATATCATTATTACATGAATAGATCATGTTATAAAATACTTTTACATAGTATGTAAATGTATCAATGCACTTTTCATAATTTACATATGAATAATATATTTTAAATCAGTACCTCTACATATGAACTTTATTTGAAAAATACCTTTGTTATGACCTTCTGACAAATTCAAAATTTTGTTACTCAAAATTGTATCCATTGACCATCAAGTTTGCTTCAAAAAGTTCTAAGAATAAAACGCAGCCTTTATCAAAATAGGATTTCCAAATTTTAAAATTTTGCAAAATAGAGCAACAATAGTTATTCAAAGATAAAGAATTTGTAGTTGGAAACTCATCAATAAGTCGATCCCCCCTAAATCAAATTTGAACAGAAGAGGTGTTCCTATGAATCCAATCGGTTCCTTGTACAAGAAGGAGATGAGGATGACTTCCTTATCTTTGGACCTTTAAAAACACACAAACATGGAACTCCATGTTGGATCAAATCAGGGGGAATATACAATGAGATGCAAGATATGCTACAAAGAGTTGCAAGCAATATAAGTCAAGGCCTAATGGCATATTACTCGCTGATGTGCTAGTGAATCTAGTACCAAAGGAATTGGTTTTACGCCAAATGAGGCAACTAATTTCCAATATGTACTCATATATTGCCTAGATTATTGGGAGAAATGCAAGGTAGCACAACTCATTAGCAACAGTAGGATTCTTTGGAGGGATAGCCAAACACTTGGGAGTGTTAAACTAAATGTGGACACATTAAGAAGGTGTGACAAGGATGTAATTGGCTTTGGGGTGGTGTTGAGAGATGATAATGAAGGCATTGCAGCAAGTAGTTGGGCAAGAATTGAAATAATGGACTTCCTAATGATGGAAGCAAATGCTATGCTATTGGATATCAACAAGCTACGTGAGCTGCACTTCAAGAAGATAAGAGGTAGAAAGTGATTTCTTACTTATAAATTTCATTGTCAATGGAGAATGGGTATTATCTACAGTGAGATTAATAATTGTGGAAATCAATTCGGTTTCTTTGAAGTTGGAACGTGTGTATTTCTCACATGTGTTACAGAGTGGTAATCAAGCTGGCACTCATTGGCAGATTGCACAGTAAACAATCATGATAATTGTGTATGGTGGGGTAGACCATCAGATTGCATTTCAGCTTTCCTATGTAAGGATTGTGTTGATTTTATTAAATAATAATGGATGCACCCTTTTTCCATCTCCCACATGTTTTTTAGATCATGTAAGAAATGGTTTCTTAATGAGGCATTTTCTTACCATAAAAAAGATAAAGAACATGAAGGGATATTTCTGCAAATTAAACACAATAAAATTTCAGTTTTTCGTGTTGGATACCTGATGGTCGGCCTCTTTTAATTTCGTCAATTAATATAGTTGTTTTGAAACAATATGAAACTTAAGGTTCTATCCCACAAGTGTTATGCACGGTAATATGCAATTATAGAAAGTTAGAGGTGGATTTTGCAAATACTCCGGTTAATTAAGTACCAAAAGCTAAGTGGCTAGGCAATCAGTGGGCATGAATGAAGTCTACCAAGACCAGTGTTTCCATGACAAGATTAGTCGTGCATGATTTAGGTGCACATCACATATATATAGCCAAGACCTAATGCTCTGCCTCAAGCTTTGGCCTGATTGCCTTGAAAAGGCCCTCACCTTCTTCATAGGGACAGGTCATCCCTCCCAAAAAACATATGAAGATTCAAGGGTGTCTCTTATGTGGGTCCCATCGTGTAGGCTTGAATAAAAGAAAAAATTAATAAAAAATTTAATTGGGTTGAAAATTGGCACAAGCAGACAGCTAATTAATTAATAAAGAAACAGGAAAATAAAAAGAAAAAATCTTGTAGATTCACAAATATTAGTTGGAAGGGTTACAAACTTACAAAGTTCCAAAAATAGGTGGACAGCTAATGCAAAATATGCAATGAACCAGCCTTTGGTCTGGAGCAGTGGCCCACCATTTTGAGTAGACAGGATTGACCCATCGACCCTTGCACCCACATGGAGGGACCCTCAAAAATGGTCAGATATGGCTCGTACACGTGTGTTCAAGGATTGCAAGTGAAAAGGACCCCTTCCCAATGCTGTAACTGTGCAACAGAATTATTACTTTCAAGTATTCTTTTTTCATTTTCTCTATTTTTTAATTATTTCTTTTATTTACCAAAAAATTATTATGTTATATTGATTCACGCTAATCCGTTAGACACAATTAGGTACTCTAGTCATAATAGTCAAATAAGCGGGATGTTTAACAATTGAAAAAATAATAGATAAGAAAGAGACATTTGAAATGCTTGCTACTGGCCATTAAAGAAAGGAACTAGATAATAAATATTAGTCAGAATGAGAAAAAAGCTTAAATTGTTAAAACAATTATAATTATGTAATATTATAGAACAAGTTCTGGATACATTAGCAAATGCAACTTGCATGCAAAAGGTTTAAGAAACACAAAATACAAATGGTTATGGTTCAATGCCTATATATAATTAAGCATGGAGGTTCCAATCTTAACCTTGGTATTTTTAATTTTAAAATCCTTTTTAAAAAATCAAAACCATTTATCATGTTGTTTATAGTTTCAAAAAATACAAGTATCGGAATATTTTATATACTATATGTTTATGCTATTTTCCAAAAATTTTAATTGGTATAAATATGCATTTTTTATATGACATATATTTCCAATGAAAATTATTTTTAGTAGCATGATAAAACAAGACGTGCAGACATGATAATGGTTTAAATTTTTTCAAAAATGTTTTTAAATGGAAAAAGCAAGGGTATACTTGGATCCTTCATCCTTAGAATAAGTATTGCATTACTAACCAAGACCGAATAATTTTGTTCTAAAAGAATATAGCTAATAATGAAGATAACTATTATAGATACCTGGTTATAAAAATGAAAGATAATTATGATAGAATAACTTGTTATAAAAATGAGCTTCCCTTCTATGTAACCCGATTACATAAAAATGGTTCTATGCAACCCTTTAATTTTTAAAATGTTGATGATTGATGCAAAATCAATTCATTTATTACATTTAACATCGCTTATTTATCTAAAAATCAATTTTCATTCAAATAAAATATGTGCATGGGTTATATTTACTTAAAATAGATATGTTTGTGTGTAAATTGGGAAATGACTAAATTTATTCATATATATATATTATAATATAATAATAATTTATGGAATCATTTATCCATGTAGTATTGATATTTCAAATAGTTTAGATGTTGAAAATACTACTCTAAAATTGATCTTCAGTATTAAATCATTTTATTATATTAATTTTACACATTTGTAAATCTAACCATGCACAATGACAATGAACAAATAAAAGAATTTTTATGATAATATAAATAATACTAAGTATAATAGATGATGTAGATTTTTCATTAACCATCTAAATATTAAAAATGAAAAGAATGATATAGAAGAGATGTTTAATAAAAGCATAGCCGTATAAAAATTAGAGGAATGATCTTGTTAGCCCGGGCTAAGCAAATGTCCTGCTTAGCCCACCTCAAAAACTCATTTACAACTTCTTTTACTTTTTCTTCATACACTTGTTTACTAAGTATATTTAACATATAAACTAAGTTTTACCATTTCTGGACATGTGTATATATTTTTAAAGATTTTTAAACATTTATGTGTGTATATAGATTTAAAATACTTTTATCTTTAAAAGTCTAAAAAAAAAATATACCCATGTCCAAATATGGTAAAATGTGATTTATATGTTAAATATACTTAGATAAATAAGTATATGAAGGAAAATTTTTAAAAAGTTATTATAAATAAATTTTTTGAGATGGACTAAGTGATACATTTACTTTATCCGACTAATATGATCACTACTCTAAAAATTATGGTACCAACGTAAAGGCTTTCGTCTCTTATATCGAAACAAACATAATAATAATGTAATCTTTTTAATCTTTCCTAACTAGTTATTGTGTTTTAATCTTGAATGAAAGCCTAGTGTCTCAATCATGAGTTTTATCAGGTGGGCCTCAAATGTCCTCATTATGCGTGGCAAGACGCTTCATCAGGACTGATTTCAACTGTGGATTCCACAATTTTGGCTTGGAGAACGATGGGATTGATGTGAAGCAGCTTCAACTCATCTCCAAGCATAGCCGTAAGTGGCAAGCGTGTGGGTCATCTGACCCGTGCAATTGCTCCAGCCCTATCTTCTGCGGCGGCCTGTAAACAAAAATGTGTCTACTTTCTAGCTAGTTATATATCAGTAGGCATTTCCCCCCAAAGGAGGGGTTTATTTCCTCAGAAAAGAAAATAGGCATTTTTATTTAAAAAATGAATAGAAATTTAGATGAATGATTCTGAGATGGTTATTATATCGTTTTTGAAGTTTTCAATTTAATATCGACACCATATATGTTTATATATGAGAATTTATCAATTGCAATTAACTAGCTCAAAATAAGCAGTACATGATCATAAAATGATAATATACTCCTCCATTGTATTTAAAATTATTTATTTTATTAATATATTAATTTTCATTTAAATTAGATATGTGTATGGGCGCCATCTGCAAATAGTCCAAAATTAACGTAATAAAATTGTTTTATGTGAATAACAATTTAAATTTTTTTTCAATATATAAGATATAATTTATACATAGATAAATGATTATATAAAGTACTAATATATTTAAGTAAATATGGGTCCATTTTGATCTAAGGATTATATAAAGTACATGTAAATGCATAGGATGATGCGTTTTTATATATTTGATTGGGAGAAAGTGGGGAAATGAAACTCTACCAGCCCGTCTCAAGGCCAGGAAATGGTCCCAAAAAACAAAATCACCTACAATAATCCTTACCAACAGCTTCCAAAATACAAGAAGGGGTATCTGTCGTCCACCGACAAGATCCATTCCCTTGCTCAAAGACAAAGTTTGTAGTGGAATGCGCCATGATGTTATCTGATCTATTTACATAGGAAAAGGCACAAGCTTTTAGAAAATAAATATCCTTCCAATGTGAGTGAAACTATATACTTGGCATGTTTATTGCTCGACCAACAATACTTTTACAATAATTATCATCATTATCATTATAAGTGTTTTCTTATCAATGTGGGGTCAGCTGCGTGAATTATGTTTTGCCATATATTATTGATAATCATAAATTAATTTTCCACTGACATCCATATTTTTCAAGATCTTTCTCTTATTCGTTTACCTCCTTCTTCTTCAAATAAATTTAGGTCTCCTAATTGATGCCATTTAAGGCCTTCATTTAATATGTCCAAATCGTTCTACTATATTTTTCCTCATTTTATCTTCTGCTGACTTTACTTTTGGATTATCTGAGATTTCTTTATTTTTAATTTTATCTTTCTTTATTTCACCATCCATCACCATTTGAATGTTCTCATTTTTGCTACAACCATCTTATATATGTGATGTTCTTGAATTGTCCCATATTTTGTCTTGGATAGCATAGTTTGTCCAAACGTAGGTTTATAAAATTTTTCTTTTAATTTAATTAAAAATAGATAGTCATATAAAAATCCTGAAGCACTTTCCAATTTCTCCTATCTTACTTGGTTTTTATTTATGATGTCTTTCTCAATGTTTTCATTCTTTTGAACTATTAACCTTAAATACCAAAAGTAATTAGTTGTTATTACTACTAGGTATGAAATCTTAATTAGTTCCTTATTTAGATGTCCACTATTATTAAGGTTGTATTTTATGCATTTAAGGTGTGTTTGGAAAGTGATAAAACTTTTGATAAAAAATTTTTAGTATAAAATTTTTTTAAATGAGAGAATAATGTGATATAATAGGGATAATGATGAAGAGTAAAAAACATGAATTCAAAATAGATAGGTTACATATATGAGCAGTTATGTAGAAATGATTGAAAATTAAGTTAGTTGTATAGGAAGATGTGAAGAAATAATTAAAAAATAGCATGGTTGTGAAGAATGAAAAATTTTAAATTGAAAAGATTTTGGGGTAAACAAACATACCCTTAGCTTTTGTGCTACTAATTCTAAATTAGATTAATTCTTATCAATTTCAAATTTGCTCCTTTGGCTTGAAACCTAGGTTTCAAATTTATTTCTTTTAGTTTTAGAATTTTTTTTAAATATAAACCATTTATCATGTTCAACAAATCTTATTTTTAACATGTTATCGAAAATATTTTTTGTTGAAATTTTTTTTTTGAAAAATAAAATATTTTAAGAGTGAATATATAACAGTTAAAATTTTTAAAAAATGAATAATATTTGTAGAAACATGAAGTATAAAAGTTTAAATCATATAATATATAAAAGTTTGTAATATATGTTATATAGCTTAATTTGGTCAAGGCTAGCCCCAACTAAATTAAGATCTAAATCGTAGTGTAATGGAGTAATTAAGTTCAATCACATGAAATTTACGTCGAAAAGATCGATTTAGTGATAGGATTGACTCCAGAAACAATAAGAGGGTGAGAGACTCCAAAGGTTAACCATGAAATCGTTCTTTTTTTTAGTTGAGGTACATATTCTTCTTAGTCCCAAACAGGCCTACCCCTATTCAGAGGGTCCGTGCAGTGTAGGAAGAATTCCTTCAATGGGGGATTGTACATTAAGGGATGAATAGGACTGAAAGAGCCTCTCCTTCTCTTGCTCTTCCCCTTTTGTACTAGAAGCTCCTCGATATTTTTATGAGGTTTTGCATTAATGGGGTCTACTTTACTTTCGATGAGATATTTTATGGGCATTCTTCAAAAATTTTGTTAATGACATGTCCATTTATAGTTGCCCAAACTAGGAGGTTGTCCACTTCATAATCGTCTCAAGGTGGTTGGGTTGTGCTTGATTTATGAAGATGTTACTTCTTTATTGACCTGACCTTCTTCAACTAGAGGGAAATTTTACTCATGTCATGAGATAGTCTCAATAAATGATTGGTTATCATGTCATTTACATCCTGTCAACCCCAGGCAAGGGGTTAGCAAATCATCATTTTGTCTTGCCGAGACTTTGTTGTCCCTTATATCATGTGGTCCTTTGGTGGGGGGTTAGCTTTGCAAAGCCCTTCTCCATCCAAGATGTGTTGGGCTAGCCATTCTCCAATTGATTGTTAGATCAATTTCAGTAAAACCCTATCACATACCTCCTACAGAAGTAGTACTTTCGTGAAAGCTTCAATTTGTACATTGTCACTCTTCTTAGGGAGGATCGTCCTCAGAGGCTTTGTTTAATAATAACAAAGCTTCTGGTCTCTTTGTGATTATAATTGGTCGCTGAGCTCATCCTTACTGCTGATGCTTTGATAATGATGTAGTAGTAATGTCATAAGAACTTACAGTGAATTTAGAGCCATTAACCATTGCATCCTTTAAAGATTGTGGGGATTTCACAGGATTAATTACCCACATAAGGCTTTCCTTTCATCCAAACATGTGGCATCAAAATACTCATAAATTAAAAGGAAGGATTTGACATTTCCAATAGTGACATATTAGGGAAGACGTGCAAGTCTCCACCTTTCACACTCATAGGTGAGGATTCCTTGAATCATCGTAAGGCAATAAGTTTCTCATTAATTGACTAGATGAGCTATTTTGGCTATAAAAGGTCAACTTGGGCGAGTTTTTATCATTATAAAACTTCTTATCTCCTCTCTGATGAGTCTTGCTACCTTCAGATGAATCCCAACTAGTGCTTTTTCTAGACATGGATATGTGGTTCTTTCATGTCCAACATGGGGATAGGAATTCTCAAGCAATGTGTGGCCGAATAATGGTTGTTTCTTTGAAAATGAGATTGAGGGATTGAGATTAAGTGTTAATCTTGTGCAAATAATGAAGGATTGCTCCAACGATGGGTTTGAAGGATAGTTGTTCCTTCAAACCTGTAGTTGTTTATAGACTCCATGGGGATGGGACATATAATAGATATGGCTACAGTTATGGAAGGAAATGATGAGGCTCAATTTAGTTTGGGTTATCTTGAGCCAAATCGAATTCTAAATCGTAGTGCAATAGAGTTAATCAAGTTTGATTATATAAAATTTAAGTAGAAAAGAGCTAATCTAGTCTTACGAAATCTTTGTTTTTTATCTTGGCAATATATATATATATATATATATTTTCCTTGTCCAAAATAGAACCACCGCTCTTCAAAGGGTCTACCCAATGTAGGGAGAATTCCTTCAATGGAGGGTTTATATTAAGGGATGAATGAGACGGAAAGAGCCACTACTTCTCTCACTCTCCTCCTTTTCTATTAAAAGTTCCTTGATATTTATATGAGATTCTATGCATTATGTCAGATGAGATATTTTGTAATTATTATTTAGAGATATCTTCTCTAATTGATGTTTCTATCTATAGTTGGTTAGGCAAAGAGGTTATCCACTTCACAATCATCTTAAGATGGTTGGGTTGTCCTGGATCTGTGAAGATGTCACTTCTTCATTAATGTGAGTCTTCCTTAGCTCAAGGGCAAGTATGTTCATGTCTACAGATGGTCTCAATAAATTCTTGGCAAACCTATCATCTATATCTAGTCAAACCAAAGCAAAGGTCGACAAAGTGACCTTTAGTAATATATCAGGTATTAATAATGATAAATATGGATGATGAGGTATATAATGGTCACTACGAGGTCACATGATGATAGAAATTTACAAAGTAAGAGCTTAATCTGTGATAAGTCATGTGAATTATGTTCAATCTGATAATTCCAATTGACGAGAATTAGAGATGTGAATTTTGATAAATGACTTAGTAGAAGCTCAAGATAGATTCTTATGTGTTTGTTAGATGTTTAGATATAGGAAACTATTGATTTGATTAAATGGCGAATACTTAAGATTTGACTCTTATATGTGGATTTTCAACTAGAAATAAGCATAACTTAGAATTGACTCGATTTGAAATATATTTAGGCATGAGTAAAGTACCTAGCATATTTCAAATACATATAGATTGTTATAAGAGATATTTGAATGACAGACTTCATAAATTGATCAAAATTTGTCTAATTGTGGAGTTTTGTCAAAAAACTGAGATAGTGAAAATGATTGATAATTGTGGATGGGAACCATGATTTATATGAGAATGATTCTCATCATAATAGAAACATGCTCATGAAGCTTTGAGATGGATTGAAAATGATTGTTAAACTTAAGTAATTTAGTGTTAAGGTGAAAATTCAGTTAGAAATAAATTTAATAGGTAAGAATTTAGGAATAATATAAAAGTGATGAAAAAGAAAGAAATTAATAATAGATACATCGATGTTATTAAACATATGTATGAGGGGGATGTAACAAATTGAAGACCATAAGTGAAGATAATTAATATTTTTCTAGTTAAAATAGGTTTAAAACAAGGTTTGGCCTTTAGTTCTTAGTTTTTTACTTTAGTAATAAATGAAATTATTAGACATCTCCAAAAATTATTAGACATCTCCAAGAAAAAGTACCTCGATGCATGTTATTTGTAGTTAATATTTTAATAGATGAAATTATAGAAGGACTAAATTTGAAATTGAATAAGTGGGTAGAGACGTTAGAGTCTAATAGTTTTAGAATTAGTCTCACAAAAGTTGAATATATAAAATGCAATTTTGATAATAGTAAGAACCTAGATGAGGAACTAATTAAGATTTTAGATTAAGCAGTAACAAGAACTAATTACTTCAGATACTTAGGACCAATAATTCAAGAGAACGAAAAAATTGAGAAAGATATAATACATAGAATTTAAGCAGGATGGAAGAAACAAGAAAGTACAGTAGGAATTTTATGCGATCATCGAGTTCCAATTAAATTAAAAGGAAAAATTTATAAGATTGCGATTAGACCCATTATGCTTTATGGGGTAAAATATTAGGCAGCTAAAGAATAGCATACTTATAAAATGAACGTAACGAAAATGAGAATGTTCATGTGGATGAGCAATAAAATAAGAAAAGATAAAATTAGAAATTAAGTAATCTAAAAAATCTAAAAGTGAGGCCAATATGTGATAAAATGAAGAAACATAGATTAAAATGGTTTAGTTATGTTAAATTAAAGCCTAAAATGACACTGATTAAGAGAGTGAGGTCTATCCAAGTAGAAGATGATAGAAGAATGAGAGGAAGACCTCAAAAAAATGAATGAAAGTAATAAAACAAGATTTGAAGGTATTACAAATTACTGAAAATTTAGTCTCAAATTGTCAAGCATGGTGCAATAGAATCTATGCAGCCAATCCCACCTAAGTAGAAAATGACTTATGATGATGATGATGGAAGCTGATGATTTCTAGTGTGGATGAAATACTAGATGTATATTTCATGTATTATAAAATGGTTTTTAGGATAGTAGAGGTAATAGATGTGATTTGGGTCAATAACACTTGTTATAAAGGCAAAACAATTAAAGAGACAAATTGATATATCAAATCTTATCTGAAACATATTTTAATCAAATAAATTCTATAAATGTGATATTATAATGATAAAAGTGTGTAAATGATTGGTTTGATATTCCAATTATTTTAGTATGTCATGACTACTTAAGTTGTGGATGAATAAAATTGTTGGAAATAACGTATAGTAAAATGTATTTCAAAGATTGTGATAATAGAATTTTGAACTAAAAAATTGCGATGAGATAGTATTTGAACTTAGGAATTCAATAAAAAATTGCCTTGATTAGAGTTGTATAATGAAAATTACGAAAAAAACAGTGGAGTTTTTTTGGATCACAAGGACAATAACCAACCCCCATTGCTAGTTTTCTGAATGAGTGGCTGAGACAATGAATAACACCACCCCCATTTTATAAAGACATAGGCAGTGTTTTTGTTAGATGTATATATATGCTTGGTTCATTCATTTTTGCCAATTTTTCCTTGGTTCTTCTTTTTCCATCTTTTTTACTTGTAAACATCTTCTAAAATCTTGCTGTAACAAATTTAGATACCCATCTAAGATCGAGGAGCAAAGATTGCATGAATCCAAGTTAGGATTTTGAGTAAGTTTTAAGAATTTCTTCATATGAGGTGATATAGGTTGATTTTTTTAAAATAAAAGCATGAGTTTCAGTTGCAACTCATATATTTTGATGATTATTATGGGCATCGATTTTTGTTGAATGATTTGGATGAATTTTGAGATTTGAGGCTTGTATAACGATTGTAGTAGTATTAGAATTTGTGGATTTTGGAGGGAGAGCATGCAAATGATGGGAAATTAATTTTTATGAGATTAACATATATTGGATAAAATTTCATGGATTTTGTATGACTTTGGTATAATTTTTATGATACCTATGTAGTATTTGATGAAATTCCTAAGTAATGCTTAATATGAGAAAACTTTGTACAAATGTGTATAGACTTTTCAATATGAATATGTTATTACACATGCTTGGGACATATGAGAAGGAGTATTGCAGAAAATGGGATCTATTTTGTGTTGATATGTATGAGACGTATGATTTAAAATGGGGTTTGAACTTGATTAGTTGAGTTTGTGGATGAATTAGCAATGAAATATATTATCCTCATATTGAGGAGGTTATGATAGATTGGGATGAAATTATGTTGTGTTTGATATGGGTGACGATAATACATAGCATATACTAGCTTGAATCTAGGGTTGATAAGAGCATTGGGGGTGAGTTATTCATTACCATTATTTGTGTGGATTGTGGGATTTTGAGATAATTTGGATGTTGTATTTTATATGCCATGTGTTGATTTTAATGATTTTGGGCTAAGTCCTTTAAAAATATTTTGGTAATATGTTGGCATGATTTTATGAAATCATAATCATATGATATATGGTATAGCATGAGCAAGATGCATATGACATAGGTGATATGTGTGAGCTTGCGTAAGGTTGCTTTTGGCTCTTGATTAACACAAGGATGGAATTGTTCATGGCCTTCGATGAACATGAGAATAGGATTGTTCATGACCTTTGACGGACATAAGGATATAGTGATTCATGACTTTTTATTAACATGAGAATAGTTAGTTGTATGTGTTGGAAACAATGTTTCAAAACAAAACAAATTAATCAAATACTGAGTTTTGATGATCAACAAAGACTAACTTGAGTATATTTTGAGTACTAATGAGTTTGTTAAGTGATTTAAAGAACTCAGGTGGAGTAATAATGAGTTTGTTAAGTGATTTAAAGAACTCAGGTGGCCAAGTCGAACCTCAAGTCGACTTGGACTTCGACTTAGGATGAAGTCGATCCCAAAGTCGACTCAAATATCGACTTGAGAAAGAACCTCAAAAGACACAGGTGAAGTCGCAGGTCAAGTCGACTCCACATACGACTTGGGTTCCCAAGTCGCAGACGAAGTCGACCTCGCTATCGACTTCAAATGCAAAATAGTGTCCAGCGCTGATTTTGGGGCACAAAGCTGCCCAAGTCGCAGGCCAAGTCGACTCCATGAGCGACTTGGGTGAAGTCGCAGGCCAAGTCGACTCCATCTGCGACTTGAGGAATTCAGATTTCAAAGATGCAGCTTTTCAAGCCATTCAAGAGAATATAACATTCAAGCTCAAAGCATGATTGCCTGAAGGACTTCAAACCAGGTTTATCAAGTCCAAAGAATCAAGATAAAGATCAAATGAGTCCAATTCATAGTCAAGATTCATGAACTACATCAAATCAAGTCTATCAAGCTCAAAGACAAAGATACAAGAATGATTCAAACAATGTCTATCAAGACTACATAAGTCAAATATGCATGAATCATCTAAGTAAGAATCAAACCAATCCAAGATAGAAGAACACAACTTAAAGATCAAAGCAGCTTCAGCAAAACCCGAGCCAAATCGCAGGTTAAGTCGAAGTCTGAAACCAAGTCAGCTATAACTGAGACTTGGGAAATTGGAAAAACTGGAGTCGCATACGAAGTCGACTCCAGATACGACTTGGGATGCCAAGTCGCAAGCCAAGTCGACTCCATCTTCGACTTGGGTATAACGGTCAAATTTTCGAACGTTGTAGTTCATTTATTGCGCACCAACCACCTCCATAACGTTCATATTTTCTTCCCTCTATAAAAGGACCCTCAAATGAACGTGAAAAAGAGACAAGAACATTACAAGACACTACTATATACTCTACAAAGTTCAAAGAGAGAAAAGAAGATCTAGAAAGGAATCCTATTTGCTTTTCTCCATTTCTGAGTGGTTCGTATAAATTCTAAGGAAGAAGAAAGCTTCAAGTTGCTAGCGCCTTCAACAATATTCATCCAAAGCTGCTTCTACAACTTCTTCCTCGAGCTAAATCTGCCTACACAAATCTGTAAAGTGTAGTTTCATTTATATAATTGTCTTGTTGTATAAATCTTGATTTAGCTTGGGTAGCTAAGATCAAGTATATGCAAAGTAGGGTGTGATTGGAGTGAGACTCATCACCTACTTTTGCATGTGAGTTGTGTATGCCCCCTAGAGCTAGAATCTAGAAGAGAGCAAGTGACTCTAGTTGTGTATGCCCCCTAGAGCTTTGAATCTAGAAGAGAGCGGTGACTCTAAGTGTATTCGTGGAATACATAGTGGAACCTAAGTCACAACGAAGTGTGAGCTTGGAAGAGTGGAGTAGGGAAGGTTTGCCCGAACCACTATAAATCTTGTGTTCTACTGCTTTATCTTATTTGCTCTCCATTTGCTTAAAAAAGGGGATTAACTTTTTCAAGGGGTTAAGATATTTGAAATTATCAAAGAAATTTTAAAGAACCCAATTCACCCCTCCCCTCTTGGGTTTAGCCATCAACTCGGGACCAACAAGTGGTATCAGAGCAGGTCTTTGAGTTTATCAAAGAGATCTTATTGAAATGGCATCCCAATCTACTTCCGTTCCCGCATTTGCTGAAGGCCAATCCTTTACAAGGCCACCGTTGTTTGATGGGAACAATTTTGGATATTGGAAGCTTCGTATGAAGCAACTCATCATGGCTACCGATATGGACTCTTGGATTGCTATCCAAGATGGAGTAATACTGCCTACCGATGAACGAGCTTCCAAATGGACCGATGAGGAAGTAAGAATAGTGAAGAGCAATGCCAAAGCTATGAACTCCTTATTTTGTGCTCTCACTGCTTCCGAGTATGATAGAGTATCCTCTTGCTTAACCGCCAAAGAGATATGGGATACACTAATCTCTATCTACGAAGGAACTTCTCAAGTCTAAGGGACGAGAAGGAATATTTTGATTGGAGAACTAAAGAACTTTAGAATGCTAGAAACAGAAAATATTTCTGAAATGTTTGCTAGATTCTCTAAGATTACTAATGCTTTAAAAGGTCTTGGAAAAGCAATATCTGAATCTGAGCAGGTCATGAAGATTTTAAGAGCTCTACCCGAATCATGGACTCCAAAGATCACTGCAATTGAAGAAGCCAAAGACCTCAACACGCTGAAGCTTGAAAACTTAATTAGCTCACTTATGTCACATGAGCTAATTAAGAAAAGGAATGAAGATCAACACAGGGGCAAAAGAGCAATTGCCTTAAAAGCCGCACAAGACACCGATGACACATCTTCTTCTCAAAATGACGACGAGATTGCTCTACTCACAAAACGATTCAGAAAATTTGTGAGGAAAGGCAAAAATTTCAGAAGCTTCAAAGAAAGAACTCCCCAAGAGAAGAAGAAAGAATCAACCAAGTGCTACCGATGCGGCGGTTCGGGACATATGCAGGCTCAATGTCCAACTCCCGAAGAAAACAAGGCAAAAGAACAAAGAAAGGATCGAGGGAACAATAGAAGATTCCAGAAATACAAAGGAAGAGGCATGTACGTAAATGATGAAGAATCTACGACGAGTAGCTTCTCAACCGATGACATAGAGGCGGAAGAATGTGCAAGAATTTGCTGCATGGCACAAATCGAGCAAGGAGAACAAATTACCTCAACAAAAGACACAAGCAATGAAGAGGTAAGTTCCAAACTTTCCCTTTCTAATTCAAGTTATTCTTCCTCTCATGAATGCCTCAAATGTACTGAATTAGATGAACTACAAACTGCATATGATTCATTATATGAAGAAATGAAGAAATTAGGAAGCAAGTTTACAATTAAGAAGAGACAATGTGATGCAACAATAATTGTAAATGGTAAACTTGCAGAAAGATTAGTCAAATTGAAAGATGAAACTGAATTGCTGAAAATGGAGAACAAATCATTAAATGAATCATTAGCTAAGTTCTCTAATCCAGGAGAAAGTGTTAAAATGTTTCTGAATATGACCTCCCAAACACATAAAAGAGGTCTTGGGTATCATACATTTGAGCAAGGAGAAAGTAGCAAATCAAATGAACAAATACTTGAGAAAAATCAAACTAAAAATGCATCTATATACAAGCCACAAAAGAAAAATTTTAAGTGGACTAGAAGACCAATGATTGAACCTTTGCATGCTTGGAGACCTACTCCAAGATTACCTTTGGCTTGTAATTTCTGCAATAAGATGGGTCATAAAACTTACAAATGTAATTTTAAGAAACTATATGACCATGGTGTTAAATTAGTTTGGGTTCCAAGAAACACAAGATTTGGGCTTTCAAAGTTAGATCAACTTAGATTAGATTCTATTACTAACCCAAATGGACCCATAAAATGGGTACCAAAAAGATAAGATTTATTTTCTTATTTTTCAGACATGTTTTAAGGCAAAGGCAAACAATGAATGGTTCATGGATAGCGGTTGTTCAAGGCATATGACCGGTGAAAGAAGTTTGTTTCATAAACTTAAGCCTTGCAACGATGGAATGGTTGCCTTTGGAAATAATGAAAAAGGTAAAATTAAAGGTAAAGGAAATATACTTAGTACCTCAAATGCATGCATGGAAGATGTTTTGTTTGTTGAAGGACTCAAACACAATTTAATGAGTATTAGCCAATTATGTGATAAAGGATATAAAGTTGTGTTTGAATCATCTATATGTAATGTATTTGATGGAGAACATATCATGTTTAGTGGTAAACGACATGGAAATGTTTATTTGGTTTCACTTGATGAATTGAATGGTCAATGTCTTATGGCCATTGATAATGATCCATGGGTTTGGCATAAAAGGCTTGGACATGTAAACATGGGAAATATAAAGACCCTTTGGAAAAAGAATTTGGTAGAAGGATTACCAAAGTTGAAATATGACAAAGATAAAATTTGCAAGGCATGTCAATTATCAAAACAACCCAAGATGCCTTTCTCTACCAAAAAGGAAATTTCCACCACAAAGCCACTTGAATTACTACATATGGATCTATACGGGCCATCCGACATTCTAATCATTGGTGGAAAGAAATATGTATTTGTCATAGTTGATGATTTTTCAAGATTCACTTGGATAATTCTCTTAGCTAGTAAAGATGAAGCCTTCTCTATGTTTGCAACTTTTGTGAATTTGGTGCAAAATGAAAAACAGAGTACTATTGTGACCATAAGAAGCGATCATGGTGGCGAATTTGAAAACAAACGATTCATGGAATTTTGTAATGAAAAAGGAATTCACCACACATTTTCTGCACCAAGAACTCCACAACAAAATGGAGTAGTTGAAAGGAAAAATAGAACTATACAAGAGATGGCTAGAACTATGCTAAATGAGAGCAATCTATCCAAGAAATTTTGGGGTGAAGCTGTGAGTACAGCTTGTCATGTTTTGAATCATGTTACCATTCGAGCAATCTTGAAAAAGACTCCATATGAACTTTGGAAAGAAAGGAAACCAAATATATCTTATTTTCATGTTTTTTGATGTACATGTTATGTTTTAAACAATGGAAAAGTCAACTTGGGAAAATTAGATGCCAAAAGTGATGAGGCTATATTCCTTGGTTATTCATCAAATAGCAAAGCATATAGAGTATTCAATAAACGAAATCAAGTTGTAGAAGAATCCATACATGTTGTATTTGATGAATTTAACCAAACTCCGAGAAAGGAGGATGAACTAAGTGATGCAGATGAGACGAAAGGCAAAGAACAACCAAAGGAACTCGAGCTCAAGCCAGAAAATCCAGAGGAGGAAGAGGTAAGTGAAGGTAATGACTCTTACAAACCTCCAACTGATTTAAAGTTCACAAATGCCCATCCAATTGAACAAGTTATTGGAAACATATATGAAGGAGTAAAAACTAGAAGATCAAAACAAAACGTTTATGGCCAATATGCGTTTGTATCAAAAATTGAACCAAATACCATTGAACAAGCTCTTAATGATGAAAATTGGGTTATTTCAATGCAAGAAGAGCTAAATCAATTCGAAAGAAACAATGTATGGCATTTAGTTCCTAGACCAAACAATCATACAGTCATTGGTACAAAATGGGTATTTAGGAATAAATTAGATGAAAGCGGTCTTGTAATTAGAAACAAGGCAAGATTAGTAGCCAAAGGGTATTCCCAAGAAGAAGGAATTGATTTTGAAGAATCGTATGCACCCGTGGCTAGATTAGAAGCCATACGCATCCTACTAGCATTTGCTTCTCATATGAACTTCAAATTGTTTCAAATGGATGTAAAAAGCGCATTTTTAAATGGTTATTTGAATGAAGAAGTATATGTTGAACAACCCCCTGGTTTTGAAGAAAAGAATCAATCAAAGTTTGTTTATAAATTAACCAAAGCATTATATGGACTAAAACAAGCACCAAGAGCTTGGTATGAAAGGTTAAATAGATTCTTGATTGATCATGAGTTTCAAAGAGGGAAAGTAGACACTACTTTATTCATCAAGTACAAAAATAAAAATATTTTGATTGTACAGATTTATGTGGATGACATAATATTCGGTGCTACTGATGAAAATCTTTGTCAAGAATTTTCTAAGATAATGCAGAGTGAGTTCGAAATGAGCATGATGGGAGAATTAAATTTCTTCCTTGGACTACAAATCAAGCAACAAAGTGAAGGAATATTTCTGAACCAGTCCAAGTATGTCAAAGAGATGCTCAAGAAATTTGGAATGCAGAATAGCAAAGGGGCAAACACTCCAATGAGCTCAACAATCAAAATCGACACGGATGAAAACGGTAAAAGTATCGATCAAAAGCTTTATAGAAGCATGATTGGATCCTTGTTATATTTAACTGCTTCTAGACCCGATATCTTATTTAGTGTTTGTATGTGCTCTAGATTCCAAGCATGTCCAAAAGAATCACATCTACTTGCTGTAAAAAGAATTTTTAAATATTTGTTAAAAACTACAAATCTTGGACTATGGTATCCAAAGGGGTCAACCTTTGATCTAATCGGCTATTCGGATGCAAACTTTGCCGGATATAAAGAAGATAGAAAAAGTACCAGTGGAACTTGTCAATTTCTTGGACATATGCTAGTTTCATGGCATTCAAGAAAACAAACAAGTGTTGCACTATCTACTGCGGAAGCTGAATACATAGCCGCCGGTAGTTGTTGTGCCCAACTACTTTGGATGAAACAACAGTTGAAAGACTATGGTATTGATTATGTTGATATTCCTATTAGATGTGATAATACAAGTGCAATTTGTTTGACTAAAAATCCAGTATTGCATTCTAGAACCAAACATATTGATGTAAGACATCATTTTATTCGTGAACATGTTGAAAATCATGATGTGTGCTTAGAATATGTGAAAACAGAGGATCAAATTGCTGATATCTTTACCAAACCTCTAGCTAAAGAATCATTTTACAAGATTAGGAATGATATGGGGATGATAGAGCTAAATTAGGAAAAATTAAAACAAGAAATCAAAATTTGAAAAAGGTAAACTGATGAGTCAAGTCGACTCCATAGGAGCCAAGTCGACTCCACCAAGTCGACTTGGGAAAAGCGAAGTCGACTCCGCTTCAACAGCAAAGTCGACTCCACGGGGTCGAAGTCGACTCCGCACTATGTACGAAGTCGACTCCAGGGAACCGAAGTCGACTTCGCCTAGGGCAAAGTCGACTCCGCACGCGCGACCGTCCGAATTCCGAGATCTTTTCCTTATTTCTTCTTCTCTTCTCTCTTTCTTCCTCCCATTTCTCTCCGTCTCTCTGTTTTTCCTCTTCTCTCCTCCGGAGACAACCCTGTTTCTTTTTCTTCTCCGGCTAAAGATCCTCGCCTCTTCGATTCCGGTCCCTCTCTCTCTCTATTGGTCTCAGTCCTCTCAGCTCTCTTTTTCTCTCCCAACTCTCTCAGCTCTCTTTTTCTCTCCCAACTCTCTCGGCTCTCTCTCTCAAAGTTCTCTCAAATCTCGATTCCCATCTCTCAGTCTCCAACTCCAAACCATTTCAATGGCACCAAAAAAGGCAGTATCAAAACCTTACCCCAAAAGGGTTCCTACACAAACCGAAGAGGTTCCTAGAAAACAAAGAACACCCGCTAAAAGAGCTAGAGAGGAACCGTCAACCTCAACGGGTAAAAGAGTTCGATTTCAGACCACAACCCAGTCAACTGATCGAGCTCCACAATCTGAAAGCCAACCTGAAAGCTCTCACTCTTCAAGGATTCCTATCAAGAAGGGGCAAGTTCTAAAAATGCCCACCACTTATTTCAGGACAGAGCTACAACATAGTCGCTTTTACAGAAACTTCTATGAACGAAAGGTATTCATTCCTAAGATCATAGATTTCAAGTTCCTCAACGACTATGAGTTCGACATAGAAGAGTTGTTGGATTTCCAAGGATGGATACAACTATTCAAATCCGATGAACGGATCTATCCTGATCTCACAAGACAGTTTTATTATTTATGGGACGACACCAAGTTTTGCACTTATGTCAAAGGCACTGAAATACAGTTTGGGGGTAGCAACCTCCCAAATCAAGACAGAGCTCTGAGAAGAATTGGAAACATTCTTCAAGTACCTTTTGATGAAGAAAGGCTTCCCCAGGATCTAACTATGGACACGGTCTATAATGAATTGACCAAAAGTAACAAATATCATGCAGGCACCAAATTTCTGCATTATATGGATCTTCCTCCCAGACTCAGGGTCATCCGTCTATTGATCGCCCACTGTATCTTACCAAAAGGAGGCGGCAGGAATCAATTGAATCCTCAAGAAGCAATGATTCTATGGAAATTAGTGAACAAAATCAAGATTAGTCTTCCCAGACTATTCTTAGAAGCCTTGGCATGCAGGAAAGACAATCCGAGAGGCGTGTTACCTTACGGATCTTGGATCACCAAGATTTTTGAGCGGGTTGGGCTAGACATTGACGGGGAACCATTTGAAGTCCCCAAGACGACAAACGCCATCAACAAGGCTTTGCTCCAACGCATGAAAATCAATCTGGAGCAATTTAGGGATGATCGCATCCGAGAGAAACTTGGCGAGCCAGCACGAGAAGCTGAGGACGATGCACAAACTGAGGGGGAGCAACCTCCTATGGCATCACCTGCACGGGCCGTTTCTCCTCCATCGCACGGATCCTATTCACCGCACGGATCCGTTGCACCCGATAGAGAACCAAATATTTCATCACAAGCAGCTACGCTTCAAAGTATAAAAGATGAAATATCAACTCTACGGGAAGAAATGGGTCACCAAGAGAATAGGATGACCAGTATCGTCACCGGCGTTCTAAATGCAATCGAGGATATGCACTCCCGGCAAGACAGAATCGAGCTGGAAATGCGGACTATCCGCTATCATCTTGCATCCGGACGACATAAGAAGACACCAATGCTTGAACTCGATCCTTACGAGTCAGGATCAGTTCATAAAGCAACAACTCCAGATCACGCTTCTCTAGTATACTCATCGGCCCATCACAGTCCTATCAAACCAATCCCATATCCGATCTCTCAATTTCAATTCACCAAATCATTATTTTTGATCGATTGACAAAAAGGGGGAGATCGAACTTAGGGGGAGTTAGGGAAGTTAGGGGAAGTTAGATAAAATTGAGTTGAGTTGAACTTCTTTAAGTAAGTTTTGGGTCGGGTAGTTTGTACTTAGGAAATTTCATTTGCTTTACATTATAAAATGAATGTTACCTTTGATTGACATGTGCTTATATGAATGATTGGTTACAATCTGTGTTGAAGACTTGAATGGTTGGATAAAATTTGTTGACTCATGCTCTGTTTTTGAGAAGTATATAAATGCATTCATACTGAAAGGTATAAACTCAATTTAGTTTTGTCAAATCATCAAAAAGGGGGAGATTGTTGGAAACAATGTTTCAAAACAAAACAAATTAATCAAATACTGAGTTTTGATGATCAACAAAGACTAACTTGAGTATATTTTGAGTACTAATGAGTTTGTTAAGTGATTTAAAGAACTCAGGTGGAGTAATAATGAGTTTGTTAAGTGATTTAAAGAACTCAGGTGGCCAAGTCGAACCTCAAGTCGACTTGGACTTCGACTTAGGATGAAGTCGATCCCAAAGTCGACTCAAATATCGACTTGAGAAAGAACCTCAAAAGACACAGGTGAAGTCGCAGGTCAAGTCGACTCCACATACGACTTGGGTTCCCAAGTCGCAGACGAAGTCGACCTCGCTATCGACTTCAAATGCAAAATAGTGTCCAGCGCTGATTTTGGGGCACAAAGCTGCCCAAGTCGCAGGCCAAGTCGACTCCATGAGCGACTTGGGTGAAGTCGCAGGCCAAGTCGACTCCATCTGCGACTTGAGGAATTCAGATTTCAAAGATGCAGCTTTTCAAGCCATTCAAGAGAATATAACATTCAAGCTCAAAGCATGATTGCCTGAAGGACTTCAAACCAGGTTTATCAAGTCCAAAGAATCAAGATAAAGATCAAATGAGTCCAATTCATAGTCAAGATTCATGAACTACATCAAATCAAGTCTATCAAGCTCAAAGACAAAGATACAAGAATGATTCAAACAATGTCTATCAAGACTACATAAGTCAAATATGCATGAATCATCTAAGTAAGAATCAAACCAATCCAAGATAGAAGAACACAACTTAAAGATCAAAGCAGCTTCAGCAAAACCCGAGCCAAATCGCAGGTTAAGTCGAAGTCTGAAACCAAGTCAGCTATAACTGAGACTTGGGAAATTGGAAAAACTGGAGTCGCATACGAAGTCGACTCCAGATACGACTTGGGATGCCAAGTCGCAAGCCAAGTCGACTCCATCTTCGACTTGGGTATAACGGTCAAATTTTCGAACGTTGTAGTTCATTTATTGCGCACCAACCACCTCCATAACGTTCATATTTTCTTCCCTCTATAAAAGGACCCTCAAATGAACGTGAAAAAGAGACAAGAACATTACAAGACACTACTATATACTCTACAAAGTTCAAAGAGAGAAAAGAAGATCTAGAAAGGAATCCTATTTGCTTTTCTCCATTTCTGAGTGGTTCGTATAAATTCTAAGGAAGAAGAAAGCTTCAAGTTGCTAGCGCCTTCAACAATATTCATCCAAAGCTGCTTCTACAACTTCTTCCTCGAGCTAAATCTGCCTACACAAATCTGTAAAGTGTAGTTTCATTTATATAATTGTCTTGTTGTATAAATCTTGATTTAGCTTGGGTAGCTAAGATCAAGTATATGCAAAGTAGGGTGTGATTGGAGTGAGACTCATCACCTACTTTTGCATGTGAGTTGTGTATGCCCCCTAGAGCTAGAATCTAGAAGAGAGCAAGTGGCTCTAGTTATGTATGCCCCCTAGAGCTTTGAATCTAGAAGAGAGCGGTGACTCTAAGTGTATTCGTGGAATACATAGTGGAACCTAAGTCACAACGAAGTGTGAGCTTGGAAGAGTGGAGTAGGGAAGGTTTGCCCGAACCACTATAAATCTTGTGTTCTACTGCTTTATCTTATTTGCTCTCCATTTGCTTAAAAAAGGGGATTAACTTTTTCAAGGGGTTAAGATATTTGAAATTATCAAAGAAATTTTAAAGAACCCAATTCACCCCTCCCCTCTTGGGTTTAGCCATCAACTCGGGACCAACAGTATGTATATTTGTGGTATGTCATAATTGTGGGAGGTTAGTGAAAGCCCAATGTCTGCGTTACGTATGGTGGCATGTCATATATGATGGATTTGACATGAGTTTTTCATTAACCATGCTTACAAAGTTTGTCTTAATTTATATATTTTTCTATAAATATTTTTAGCAGGATTGATATTGCAGGTACCTAGCTGTAGGCTAGGTCATGTTTGATCTCAAATTGAAATGAATTATGGAAAGCACAAGTAGTGTAATTTTAGATTGTTGTCTTTTTAGATTGATGTATATATGAGATAAGAGTTATACATGTTTACGTATTATGTGGTAAGTAGAAGAATGTAAATCGTATAATGAATTATGGTCTATTGATATATATAGCTTATTAAGGGTAAATGTATATTTACTTCCACCATCGATCGTATTCTAGCTTTCATGTATAAATGATAATGATGATCCGATATAAATGATAAAAATAATTAAAATTAAATTTGTTTTACTGTCATGCATTTAATTGATGAATTAGTTGTAGATACTTAGGATTGTTATAACTATATTCTAATTTATGTGGTTCTTTCCTCCCCAAGTGTGATAGCTCTTGTAAAGATACTGTCAGATCCCTGTTGTAGCGACTGCTAGTTCAGGGATGGTCAGCTGGGCATTACACTTTCGTCTTGTTGAGATTTCATTATCTATTGGAGAGCCTTCTCTTGTGGTCCCTTAGTGAGGAGTTGGTTCTAGCGAAACACTTCTTCTTTTGTTGGGGTTTATGTTAGGCCTTTCACATTTGGTCATCGAATCAATTTTAGTTTGACCTTATCAATATGTAACTTTAAAGATATAAATAAATGCATATTGACAAACATGATAAATGATTTAATAGCTTTTAAAAATAATAAATGGTCTAAATTTTTTTAAAAAAAACTAAGAGAAGTATTGAGTCTCCATGCTTACCAAAGTTTTGAATGATTACTATTCTTACACTACGCTAAAGTGGCAATGCTTGTCTTGGGTTCTACCAAGGTTTTAAAATTTTTTTTTTTTAAAATTAAGAGTAGGCATTCAGCCTCCATGCTTACTATGAGTATTGAATGATTACTCTTTCTACTTTACCTTAAATTGACAATGTTTGTCTTAGGTTCTACTAGGGTTATTTTATGAAAGGCGCATGATTTTATTAGCCAATACTAATAAGCCTATTTAAAAAGTTTTCTTTGCTTTTTCTTTATAAACTTTTTGGGTTTTTCTTATACGTAACCAAATTATATAGAAATAGTCTTATATAACTCCCTTATTTTTTTTTAAGGATAACTCCTTTAATTTTTAAGATGTTAATAATTGATGCAAATTCCAATCTATTCGTTGTATTTAATATCAATTGTTTAACTAGGAGACTAAATTTCATCTAGATCAACTATGTGCACAAGCTATATTTGCTCAAATATATATTCATGTGTAAATTATGAAAATGCTTAGATTTATTTACATATATATTATATGTAATAATAATTTATAGAATCATTTATTAACATAATAATGATATTTTGGATGGTTTAGATGCTGAAAATACTACTTTCAAATTGATATTTTAATATTAAATCATTTTATTACACTGATTTTACACATTTATAAATGAAACTTATATACAGTGATATTAAATAAAAGAAAAAGTTTGCATGATAATATAAATAATACTAAATACAATAGATGAAAAATGACTTTTCTATCAACCATAATGCTATTTAAAAAAGGAGGTTATATAAAAAAGGATTTTCATTGAAGCTAGCCTAAACTTGTTAATCTAGATGCATTTATTATATAAACCAAGTTTTGTCATCTTTGAAAATGTGCATTTTTTAATTTTTAAACCCAAAGTTATTTTTATAATTTTAACAATTAAAATTGTCTAAAATATGTTCATGTTTAAAAATCCAAAAATATACATCTCCATAGATGGTAAATTTTAATTTATATATATATATTAAACACATCTAGGTTGAAAATTTATGTAAAAGAGCCAAAATAATTAAAAATTGAGTTTTTTGGCATGAACTAAGTAATTCATTATTTTGCCTAAGCTAACAAGATCATGCTTCTTTATAAAAATTGAACCACTCAAAATGTTTAATTCTAAAAAAATATTGCATTTTGTAAAATAAAAATCACTATAAAATAATTATAATTTTCGATAAAATTAAAATTATTTTACATTAAGGTGTGTTTGTTTTAAGAAAAAAATTTTCCACCAAAGTTTTTTACTTTCCACAACTACCTTATTTTTTAATTATTTCTTCACATCCTCGTATATATACTAGATAACTATTTATGCATCTAGCATATCTATTCAACTTTATTCTTTTTATTCCTTATTATTACTCCTATTATATCATATTATTTTTTGCCATTTCATAAACTCTATACCAAAAATTTTTCATAAAAAAGATTTATCGTTTCCCAAATGCGCCATACATATAAACTTACTAAAACTTTTACATAAAGCTTAATCTATCTTAAAACTTTTCAATCTAAAACTTTTTACTCTCCACAATTACCCCAATTCTTAATTTTTTTCACTTCTTCCTATACAACTACTTTACTTTCAATCACTTCTACATAACTACCCACATATTTAACCTATTTATTTTAACTTTATTTTTTTACTTCTCGTTATTACCCATATCAATTTATAGCATTTTATCAAAATTTTAAAAATTTCACATAAAATTTTTTATTACTTCCCAAATACACTCTAAGTATTAAGCCAAAGTGAACAATATTACATTATTGGACTCATAGCTGCGGGTCCAAGATAAGTTTTTTATGTCCGTACATTAGAAGTGGTATCAAAGAAGACCTCTTCCAATAGATATGGTTTGGAAAGTCTGAGAATTAATTAAGTAGTTGACCTGAGTGAATGTATGTATTAAATATGTATGCATCACCATAACAATACTGGCTAACCCACTTATCTCTTACAAAATACCTTAATATCCAAAGTCTCTTCCTCATAGCTTTACTTCTCTATCTTTTTTCTTTGTAGCTCTCTTTTAGAACCCTATATATAATTTTTTATGTGTTTTCTACCCATATTCTTAGGGAACTCAACATGTCAAAATGATAATCATAAGAAAGAGTCCACACAATGAGGAGAGTTATAGTAGAGGAATATTCAGATTCAAGTTTATCCTAATTGTTAGGTGTGTCTTGTATTTTGCACATCTTAGTTGGGTAAGTCTAGGATTGTGGATGAGTTACGCAAGTTATATGTGAAAGATATAAATAAACATATGGTTATAGGGTTGTGTGAGATTGTAGAGAGAGTCTAAGTGAAAGAGATTCTTTGAAAGCGGCTATTTTTGGCAACAACAAGGAAGTGGTTTTTTTCCTTATGCTTGATTGTGTAGAATAGAAGTATGGGTTTTTTCACTGAGATTGAAAAAAATCAACAACCGCAGGAGATGGACGAAGTGGGGTGTTTCTAGCGACATGGGCAGCCGGGGGCGAAGAAGACAACCAGTAGTGCATTATTGGCAACACATTTTTGGGATGTGAAATGGTGCACTTAGGTGCACACTCAGCCTTGGTGCACTCGGGTGCAAAAATCTAACTTTCATATTTTTTATTTTTTTATAAAATCATTAATCTAAGTTTATTTAATATTTATAACATTTTTATCATTTTTAAATATTTGTAGATATTTTTAATTTTTTAAAATCATCGTCATTTTCGGCGTCTGGTGCGGTGAGCATATGTTGTTGAATTCTTTTGTCCGGTGCCAGTAGGCAGTGATTCATGGACATAGGTGGAGGTGACTAAGGTTGCTTTTGTTTGGATGATGTTTGGAAGGTGACGAACAAATCTCTATTCGTCTTGATGGATAGAAAATTTGGTTTAAAAAATAGACAATTTTTGTTTTACTCATATCTTATGATCCTGTTGTCTAATTTGGGTAATTCAAGAGTCTTTTTCTATGTTTTAATGTGTTTTGAATCACGTGGATGGTTTAAATTAGCAAATTCAACTTTTTAAAAGAAGTTTATTTGAAAAATAGCAAATATGATGAGTATAAAGGTGACCAATTTTGCAGTTGAACAATTAGTGGACAGAATGATTTTACACCGTGGCAGCAATGGATAAAGAATATTTTGACTCGAGAGGGGAAGTTAAAGCATTGACAAAAGATCCGACAAGCATGAGAAGATGAGTGATGAAGATTGACAGGCTATAAAAGATATGACAACTAGCGTAATTCAAATGTATCTTGCAGACAATACTTTTCAAGAGATGAAAAGTTTGAAAGATCCTGAAGAATTTTAGACGAATTTTGAAACCAGGTATAAATCTAAATCTTTAACAAATAGATTATATCTGAAAAATAAATTATATCCTTTGAAATTTGAAGAACCTGGAGATCTCGGAAAGCATTTGGATGAATTCAATAGCATCACAAAAGATTTAACTGCTTTGAGAGAGAAAATTAAAGAAGAGGATGGGGCATTACTTTTGTTAGCCCCATTACCTGAGTTGTTTGATCATATTGTCACAAAATTATTATTTGGGAAGGATACTTTAGAGCTTTATAATGTTGTTGCTTCTCTATTGATGAATGAGACTCATAGAAAGAACAATAGTAATCGATCATCAGGTAGTGAGAGTGCTTTGGCTATGACTGGTGGTAGGCAATATAGGCGAAGATTGTTAAATAGTTCAAGGGGTTCAAGAAGTTCATCTTGATCAAATAAAGATATTGAGTATGGGAATACAGTAAGAAGGGTCACATAAGAAGAGTTTGCTACAAATGAAAGGAGAGACAGAAGAAAAAAAGAGAAAAGGAAAGGAAAATGGGAAAGAGAAGGCAGATGAAGTAGAATTATATGATCATTCCTTGGTTGTTATAGACACTGACAGTGATGTGTTGCTTATAGAAGAAGCATCTACAGACAGTGATGACCGAATTTTAGACTCTGAATGTTCCTTTCACATGTATATAGACAAGAAACAATTTGATTCATACAAGGAGTGCAATAGTGGTACTATGGGGATGACGAATAATGCAAAGAGCAAAGTTGCTAGAATTGGTATAGTACAAATTAGCATTTTTGATGGAGTTGTACAGACGTTGATTAATGTGAGATATGTTCTTGATTTGTGGATGGATTTGATTTCATTGAGAATGTTAGACTCCGAAGGTTTTGAGATTTTGACTGGAGGTGTAGTTCTCAAGGTGACAAAGGAATTTACTGTTATGATGAAAGGTCAAAAGACTAGAAGTTTTCACAAACTATTAGGGAGTATGCAAACCAGTGTAGTTCCTGTGAAGCCACTAAAGATTACATGATAGAAATGGGTTGTAAGTGACACCTAGGAGGGATGTGATAGATCGTGCAAGTCCGAGCATGGTTGGAAAAACGGAGAGAGGTTGAAGACACAAGTTTCTTTATGAACTAGCTGGTTTGTTGTGTAAAAGATTTAAGCCAAGGTGGAGATTTATTAGGTGTGTCTTGTATTTTGTGTATCTTAGTTAAGTAAGTCTGAGATTGCTTATGAGTTACGCAAGCTATATGTGAAAATTGTAAATAGATATGTAATTTATAGAGTTGTATGAGATCACAGAGAGTAGAGAGAGAGTCTTGGTCAGAGAGATCCTCTAAGAGAGGCAAAGTATTACTTGTGAGAGGAAAGTTGTAAATTGTAATCACTTATGATTAGTGAATTGCTCTTTTTTCTAGTGGAGTAGGCTTCAAAGCGGATAGACGTTTTTTCTCTACGTGTTATGTGTGTTCTTACAACAAGACCTCGATCCTAATACTAATTCTAAGACTTATCTTTTGAAGCCAACACAAATTGGTCAAATAGTCGACTTTTCTTATTTAATGGCCATTTCACCCTTTGAATGGTAAAAATTCAATGATCAACTTGTCATATCATCATTTGACTTTTTAATGCGAAATAAATTTTCAATCTATTACACTTTCTGTCTTAAAAGAGCACCTTGATCAAGCTCCAATATCTTTCTATTTGTTGGAGTTTTAAGAATGGAAGTAGTAAATCTTCCAACTGCTTGCCTTTGCTTTCTGAAGACCCAAAATCATTTAATTTTCTAATATCTTTTAGAGGGTTTTGGCAATAAAACCAACTGGTGGCTTTCTCATTGTCTATCCCTTTTCGGTAAAGTTGAATTATAAGGAATACTTCAAATGCCTTACGCATCTTCAGCCAACTAATTCTAATTACCAAGAAAATGTGTTTATTTTGAGTCTTGACTGAGAAAAGTAAAGGAATTCTCTGGGGAATTAACGACGATACTGGTCGAAGAGGAGACATTTTATGAATACCAAACTAAGATAAGCATGATTAATAAATTTTGCAATACTCCACATGATGATGATGATGATAATAATAATAGTAATAATAAAATAAATGAATAATCTGGTGGATCATTAAGGTCTTGGTGCAATATTAAGAGTTATTTCTGTTGTGAAATTCAATTCAGTGATCTGAGTCTCGGAAGACAATTATTTTGTGAAATTAGGAGTTCCATATAGTGGATTGGCTTTTCTTTTTTTTTGAATTATCAAGAGAAAAATATGATTAATAAAATGCCCATTTGGGTAGTGTTTCTTCATATCTGGATTCCTAGGTCTGGAAATTTATTCTGTGTACAACGGATTTCATTACACCTACAAATATCTTTCTATGCATGGGGAAAGCGGATACTTAAGGATTGTGACTCAGCACCCAGACTGCGTCTAGTTTTAGTGGGGCAAGCTGTCATTCATCATTCTGCTCTTAACCTCAAGGAAACGACTAATTCTAAGTATATCAAAGCAAAAATTGGTAGTTGCATACTCTTCCCCAGAAGATTTGCGTATTGTAAACAAAAACTTCCTCTTGTGTGGAAGGTGGAGGATGGAAGATGAGGCGGTTTGGACTTTCTATCAGCCCTCTAATGGAAACATCCTTTTTTGGTTCACCTTGATCTCTTATTGCTGAAAAACGAAAAGAAAAAATCAAACAAAAAGTCCAGGTTTGCTGAGCTGATTGGATTTGCTTCGAATAGACCATCTTTCTCTTTGAGTAAATAAAAATCTTCTCTCTTTTTCTCGGTTCCATCCTTTTGCAATTCTTTTTTTTTTTTTTTTTTAAATAAAAATTCAAGTTCCATCCTCTTCCAATTCTTGCTTTTATAATAAAAAATCATGTGCATCTCCTTCTATCAAAAACTAGGCAGCTTCTCCATTTCATGCGCATAAGAAAATTTTGGATAATTTGCAAATACACCCATGTAGTTTGATCATAATTGCAAATATATTCATGTAGTTTCAGAAATTAAAAATTACTCTCACATAGTTTGACCATAATTGCAAATATATTTATATAGTTTCATAAATAAAAAATGATCCTCACGTAGTTTGACATTAATTGGAAATATAGTTACGCCATTATGACATCGTTATTACACTGTCACAACATGAGTATATTTGCAAAAATAAAATATATCCACTTAAGTTCTGAAATTGCAAAAATCCACGTAGTTCTCAAACCTTTGTGAATAGACCTACGTCATGATGGAGTAATAACAATGTCATAATAGCTGTGTATACTTGTCATTATGGTTAAACTATGTGAAGGTAATTTACAATTTCTTAAACTATATTGATATATTTATAATTATGTTCAAACTAAGTGAGGTATTTGCAAATCACCATTTCTTATTCATCATAAATTGATTCTTTTGTTCCATTCTGAAGATTCTTTCTTCATCCAAGGTTGAGTTTGCTCTAGTTTCATTACGAAATGAGCACTCAAGTTTTTATCATTTTGAATAATAGATTACTCATTTTGATTATGCTTTGTAATGTTGCCATTTTTTCCATTTCTTAAAAGCAAATGCATGCCTTAGATTTTTTTGATATGACAAAAGAGCCCATAAGTTAACCATTTCAATAGGCATAGGGCGTGTTTGGTTGCGCAGTGTGCAAAAAGTTCATTTCTTATTTGCATCAAATGACATGTATTTGTGTTTGGATAGACCCTTAAAAGTCGGTTTTTATCAAGGTTTTTATCAAGTTTTATGCATAGAAGCTATAGTCCTGGCTTTTGTGTAAAGTTTGGCTTTGTAGCTTTTTTAATATAAACTGCATGTTAAACTTTTTATATTAAAATTGAGTGCGGCTAGATAGACCCTTAAAAAATTTATTAAAACCTCATAAGAAACTAACAAACTTTGTTAGTCAGGGTCGAGCTGAATTTAATTAAATTCGTTAAAGTTCATTAAAAATTGAATGGATATAATAAATTTAACTATGTTTTAACCGACCTTAATAAAAGCTATATAGTGTATGAAAGATTCAATGAATATAATAACTGATTATTACTTTAATGGGTTTTGATATAAATTTTCAAAAAAGACATAACAGATATTAATAAAAGTTTGTTTGAATTTTCGACGAAAATTGATGGATCCTACCTGGATACAAGCTTTCCATGATTCGAAATGCTGAAATGTTTTACCACATTGGATCCTACCTGGATATTCTTCCTTAGAATATTTTAATGGCAGAACGCCGTTGCAGTTTGAAAAACAAAACAATACGGAATCTCCAATCCGCTTGATTGGATAGCTTATTTTAATATGAAAAAAGTGGCTTACACTTTCATTTCTGTTAACAATATTGCCATTCTGATTATAATTAGAATCATGTGATCGAACAGTACCCGTTCGGATGTTTTGTCATCAATTGAGTTCTTGAATTGACAATTAGCCAATGAATATTAAAAAAATCAACTTTTGCACAATCTAGTTTCCAACTGTACCAGTTGGTGTTTGATTCAAGTTTATAATCGATGACGACAAAGAATTTGGCACTGAAACCTTTCATGTTTGCACAATCAGTCGGGTTGGGTTTTTGGAAATATTGAGCTCGATTAATGCTCTTTTCTCATATTTCAACAACTCAAAAACCCATCCCTCAAGTCTAAATGTCTGAATTTAATTCATTGATTGGAGAGTTCAATCAATGAGACAAATGATAGTTAGAAGAGTAAAATTAAAATTTATTTTATTTTATTTTTTTTAAAAAAAGGCGATGCACATTTTCCTTGAATATCACTTGTGTGTATCTATAAACACATTTTCTTGACTCATGAATTCGGTTTCTCTTTATTTGACAATTCAAATTAATGGGCATGTTTCAGATGGGAAGGCTCTCCTATACAAGCAACCTTTCAGTATATGTGCCTTGGTTGATGATGAGTCTTTTTAATTATTTAGAGAAAAAATCGATTAGTGGGGAAAGCATCTTACCATTGCACCGTTAAAATCCCATCTTGTGCTCCAGCTTTTTGGGTCATGCACAATCATTTTTTAGCATTTTAAAAGAAATATGCTCCTAATGTTATCGACATCAAATCAATGTAACGAAACATTTAGTTTAAAGAGGGAAAAATATTAACCCTTTTTTGTTATGAGAATTTTCTAAATCAATGTTTGTGCACATAACTGCAAGAATTATTGCTTCAGCAACCACAGGTCATCACCAAAAACAATTTCTTTGTAGAAGTGAGGCTACAATTGAGTATAAAGGATTGCATGAGGATTTTCTGGACAATGCCAACAAACGTGCCACAAGTGTACACATCATATGTACACTAGAAACCGATCGTCTTTCTATTGTTAGATTTTGTGAACCTTCTCCTAGCCAAAGGCTTTTTTCTTTAATTTGTTGCTGTTGCTTAAATACGATAGCTTGTTAACAACAAATGTTGCAACAAACACTTTTGTTGCCAATAGCAATGGCAACTATCATATGCTATTTGTAATAAAAAATTTTGATGCTGTTGGCTGAATTTGTTGTAGTGACATGAGTTCAGTTTTTTTAGTCCCGCATAGATTTAGTTTATGCAACCAAGAACCCTTCTATGTTATAAATAAAGAGATTTCCATCTTTTGTAATCTCTTTCTAACAATAGATTGTGAGGAAATGTGATTCAAGTGTATACAGATTACAAGTAAGCATACACAATAAAATATTATCAAATAAATAATAACAAGATCACACACAGGAGATACCAAGATTTATATGAAAAATCCTTCAACATATAAAGAAATACGAAGAGAGATAGCAATCTATTATAACAAACAAGTTACGAAGATACACACAGGAATGCCTTACAAGCACTCCCAAAGAAGTACACTCTAATAACTCGATCTCTTACATTTTAATAAGATATTTCTCAAGGTTCCATTGAATCCCCAACTGATACACATATATAGGACTCCAATAGGTACTTGTGTAAATCCATATGCAATTCCAAACTCATACAACTAAAATACACATAATACAAGACATATCTAACAATTCTCTACCTTGGCTTAAATTCAACGTACAACAAATCAACCAACTTGCATCAGTTAGTTCATCAATCATCATGCTCCAATACAACATGCACTGCATCTCTCCACTGGAAAGATTACTCCACCTTCATTTGCAACCCAGCATGAGTTCACACGTGCTCCAACCTGCATCAGAGCATCAACCTTGCACTCGATCATGCATTAATTACAAAGAACATGAATTTCATTGATTTCTAACACTATTGCTTTTACGGGACTTCTCAAACTCTTCACGATCGAATGTTAATGCATTCTTAGAATCTCATAATCACCAGTCAATCTAGAACTGACGAAAACTTAGTCTATCTTCATGTGCTGTCCATGCATCCTCAGCATTTGCATAACTATCGATAGCCAAAACAATGCAGAATATATGTAGCTGATCTACCTTGATCAGAATCATCTCCTTATAACATCAACAATGTGATCAAACACTAGATCTGCTCATGAACAGTTGCTTCAAACTTGATCGAACTTAATTTCTCCTAATCGACCTTCAATCTACATTATCCAACTTGGCCAAATCCAACAATGTAGCATTCTCTTGATTTATAAGAAGCACAACACCTCGTCTCATCCGAATCTCCATATCAATATCTTTTCGATCATCACATCGATGTTGATTTGCACACCCATCAGATCCACACAATCAAAGACAAATCTACCAAAATTGACCTCACCATCGCATTTATAGCACCCAAAAACATAAAAGCCCATAATTGGAACATGAAAATCTAACCTCAAGATTACAAAATAAGGTCACATTTGTATACAACTTCAATACTCCTTCAATCACTAAAAAACTAATGCTTCATCCCTTTCTTCTCCTTTATTTAGAATGAACCCTAGCCGCAAACAACTCCTCATGCATATCGTTGCCTCTCATCATGCCATCATTGTCGATCGATGTAACCGCTATCACTGGCAACCATCACTCGTCATGCTTCGTGTCACCGCCATCCACTGCTGCGTGCTGTCACTGCTTATTCCATCGACGAACACCTAGTTGTTTTCTCCAAGCACAATCACCCATTTCAATGCCACTATCTGACTATGCCCTTTGCTACAACTGTTAGACTCTAGCAAAACCAAGCACTATCATTCTTCTCTAGCCACTGCCATGGCCACTGCCCCGAGTTAGAAAAACTCATATGCCATTACTACAAGCCTCCTTCTCCATCACTAGTGATGTTACTGTTTTCACCATCATCCCTTGAAAAACCATCTATTATAGCCACCATCCATGGCTGTCAAAGCTCAATTGCTGCGAAAACCATGTGGTTGCCAAGACCATCTGTTGTAACCACCATCCATGGCTACTTAAACCATCTATTAAGTGAGCTAGCCACATTTAAATATGCATGTAATGCTTTTACCATTGCTTCTATAAGTTTCTTTAGCAAATTAAATGGCCTTCTTGTTATCTAAATTATGTGAAACTTGTGTGGACTTTCTTAAGTATTCCAATAAAACTTAGAAAACTTCAATTTTGCCAAAGAAGTTTTAATTAATTCAAAATTCAAAGTCATGTTGCTTTTTTGATAAATTGGTAATTGCTTTGAATTAGGGGTGTTAATGGTCATGTTCAACCCGTTAACCCGCTCGTCTAACCCATTAATAAATGGGTTTGGGTTGAGATTTTTGAATAAATGGGTTATGATCCGCCAACTTGTTTAACCATTTAAGTAAATAAATTGATTAGGGTTGAGACTTTATAACCCATCAACCCGTCCAACCTGTTTATATAACCCGTATAACCCATTTATAATATATTATATATAATTATATATATATATATATTTAGTCGGTTCTCGACTTTCCGCTCTCAGCACTCTGTCCCACCCAGCACCCGTGCATGATGTTAACTTCTACGGTCACAGCCAAGACTGAGATTTGAAGTTCCCTTGGATTTGCCGCCGCACGCACAACCATATTTCAGAGCTGGGACCCCTTCTACAAAAGCACCAATTGCTTTTGACTCCCCCGCTCAACAACCCATGACAATCGCGCTGCATTACATTGTCAACAAAGCCACATACAAATAAATGAATTGTATTTAATGCTGCAGTTACATCAACCAGAGCATTCTTCAAGGGCATAGAGTGTCTCCCTTGCCCAATCTTTTTCTCCATTTCCTCTCCTGCCCATTTCGATTATCACTCCTCGTCTATCATCGATTTGTGGACTGCACTGACTCTCTTGATCGTCATTTCTCTCTCCTCTCCTCTCTTCTCTTACTCGCCACTAGAAAGGCTAGCTCGCCTCATCCTCTCTCCATTATGTACCTCTTCGGTCCGTTGAGTCGTTGAAGGGCTTGCCTGCAAATTGCAAAGGAACGAGTGTCATATTTGGCACTCGGCAGCCATCAGCAGTCGGCACCGGCTGCGACCTTCGATTTTTCGCCACATGCATGAAGACTCGGCAGACATCGACACGTTGCGACCTTTAGATCTGTGGTGCCGCACGCACGAAGACTCGACAGATCAGGTATGTTAACTTCAAGTATTTAATTTATTTAATTTTACAGACTTTATTGAAGGTTGTTAGTATTAAAATTAGTAACAAACACAACCCGTTAACAACCCGTTAACTCGTTTATTAAATGGGTTAGGGTTGAAGTTTTTTAAATGAGTTAATAAACGAATTAGGATTGAGATATATTAAATGGGTTATGATTAAAATTAGGCCTCAACCCGTTCAACCCGATCCGTTAACACCCCTACTTTGAATGCTTTCAAGCATAGTGTGACAAATGATTAAAGATCTTAAAAATATGCTCACTCAAAAGTATTAGTATCCTCAAATGTCATTCAACTTTTGTTCATTATTAAAACAATTATAATTGAACCACTTGACTTAAGATGAGTAATGCAAATCTATAGTTTTGACTCGAAACTTAAATACGTTATTTCTAGGTAGATATATATCATGAACAAACTCATTAAGATCACAAAGTCAACTTAATAAGAAGTGCTTTGGTTATAGAGAGTTCCAATTCTCTAGCAATGCAACCATGCATTACATGTGGAAAAGGTTAAGACAACATATATGATTGAAAAGCTCGAGTTGATCATATTTAGCACCAAAAATACTTTTAATGTAATTTTTGTAGTCATGGGTCATGTCAATATACCTTCTCTTAAGGATCGATGTCCATGGCGACTTACTTTAGCAACATGGGCCTAATAGTAGTTTTTTTCCTTGTGGTGGTGCCCTACTCTAACCTCTTTAGGTTGGCCCCTCAACATTGAACCAATAGTTGCACTCACCTATCACTAATTTTAATTGGATTTCTAGTTATCTCTTTTAAGAGTCAAAGCTATGAGCTCAAGGTTTATTGTCAAGTCTGATACTGTTGATATGAAAAGCTTAAACTAATTGTATTGGTTATAAGAAATCATATTAGGGTGTGTTCAGGAAATGATACAACTTTTGATGAAAAGCTTTTAGTGTAAAAGTTTTTGAAATAAGAGAAAATGATGTAATATGATACGAATAATCACGAGAAGTAGAGAAAATAAAGTTAAAATAAATAGGCTAAATGTAAAAGTAATTGTGTAAAAATAATTGAAAAGTAGGGTAATTGTATAGGAAGAAGTGAAAAAATAATTAAAAATTAGGTAGTTATAGAAAATGAAAAATTTTAAATTGAAAAGTTTTAGTGTAAAAGGTTTTTAGTATTAACAAACACACCCTTAATGTAATCTCTTAGTCATGGGTCGTATCAAGGGCTCCTGCCATTGCTCAATGGCGTAAGATAAGACCAAAGAAGATACAGCTAGTGAATACACTCAACACAAATTAATCCTCATCACCCTCTGCATACATTGGCGACTCTCATTATCCTCTACACACATTAGCAAGTAACCTCTCCAACTAGTACGTCGTTTTTAACTTGAATTCTTTACATTTACCTTTTTGTCTATGTACTTCCCCAAATCTATAGTTTCTCACTCACGTCTATTCTGACTTGAGCATCTGACTGCAAATGTGCTAGAAAAACTGCCTGAAGTGCTATCGCTGTATCTATCTTGGAGGTTCTATGACGGGTACAAAGACGCTCGGGAACGGACGCTAGCATGGAAGGTGAGATCCAACAAGATTAAAACAAAGAGTACATTTTTTTTGGTCCTGGAAGCTAGTTCAAGCCAAGGAAAAGATAGCCGGCCGGAGGGATTCTTGCCGGAATTGAGCTGTAATGGGGCCATGGCTTCTCCATGATTGAAATCTGATGGGGTTATCATCCCCCATAATTGGGTGTTTCTTATCATTTGCGTGCTCTTGCTAGATTCAGCAGTAGTATTCAATGCCCAATATAAAATGCAGCCTCTTTTTTTATGCTCAAATGCCTGAAAAGCATGTCTCCATGGACAGCACTGGCCACCTGTGTGATCAACCAATCAACCACATTTATAGCTCCCGATTGATCAATGGCGGCCATTTCTATATCCATTTCCTTGGAGAATTAGTGAAACAGACCTTGTAACTTTGTATAATTGCACACCAGCTCATGTGATTTGCGTATTTACAGGCAGATCCTTTAAGTTCGCAATTTTACAAAACGAACGTAGTTGCTGAATGAGTTTCAAATGCAGAAATACGAATTCGAAAGGTATAGTTCGTAAGATTAACCCTCTTGGTTTTCTATCTTTCCATCTTAAACTCCATTGTTGCAAAATTTTGAAATTTGGGGGATCCATCAAGCCAATGCTAACATACCTGATAATTTGGTAATATGTATAGTTATAGCTTCTATTTTGCAAATAGCCAAATACTCCTGAGGGGAGAGAGAGTGTAATAATCATTGGGCAAGTAGAAGAGAGGTTTGACCCAGAAATTGCTGCACCGGATCACAGCAATTGCAGACATTTCCATGTGTGTGGGGCCCACAATGCCATCAGCTACCCTCCCCCACATTTCTTGCACTTTTTTCTGTATTTCTGTTGCAAAATACATCGACTCCCCCATCCCCCTCCAAAAGCAGTTATTTAAGCATTCCCTCCACCCCACCTCGTCACTTCATCAGCATAGCAATCAAAGCAGCACATACCCAATCCAAAATACATATCTTACACCCACACACACGAGAGAGAGAGAGAGAGAGAGAGAGAGAGAGAGAGAGAGGATCTTCAGTTTATGATTCCCTCTTCCTTGTCTCCTGATCATGCCTTCTGTTCTGCTCTAACAGATGAGGCTTTCTATCCTTCATTCCAACAGAACAGAATGGCCGGCCAGATATCAGAAAGTCTGCACCATCAATTTTGATAGCAGCAGATCCTACTTCAAGCCTTGCCAATTGCTCTTCTTTCTAGCATCCCACAATAAAAAATGCTGCTGAATTGCGACCCCAACGACAGCATAGGCAGCATGAAGCTAATAGACAACCTCACTTCAAATGCCAACCAGTTCCAAGAGCAGATTCTCGAGGAAATCTTATTGAGGAATGCCAACACTGACTATCTCCTACGTTTCCTCCATGGTCGAAGTGATAAGGATCTCTTCAAGTCCAAAGTTCCCATCGTCAATTATGAAGATATCAAGCCTTATATTGAGAAAATCGCCAACGGTGCACCATCAAAGATCATTTCAGCTGAACCCATTTCAGAACTCCTCACAAGGTAGCCAAAACACCCTTCTATTAGTTAGATTCTTGCCTTTCTCAATGACTTTGATCTAATTCCTCCTCCATAGCTCTGGGACTTCAGGAGGGCAGCCGAAGATGATGCCATCGACGGCTGAGGATTTGCATCGAAAGACTTTCTTCTATGATCTTTTAGTGCCTGTGCTGAACCAGTAATGAATTTTCTCTCTTGCAATATCACAGTTCCCACTTTCAACTAATGTAACAGTACACAATTAAAATATCTTCTTCTTCTTTTTCTTCTTCTCCGTTTCTTTCTTCAGGTATGTTGATGGTCTTGATCAAGGAAAAGGCATGTATCTCTTATTCATCAAGCCAGAGATCGGCACACCGTCTGGGCTAATGGCACGGCCTGTCCTCACTAGCTATTACAAGAGCAGCAACTTCAGAAACCGCCCATTCAACAAGTTCAATGTCTACACTAGCCCTGATGAGACGATACTCTGTTCTGACAGCAAACAGAGCATGTATTGCCAGCTGCTCTGTGGTCTGGCTCAGCGCGACGAAGTCCTCCGTGTGGGAGCCGTTTTTGCATCTGCCTTCTTGCGCGCCATCAAATACTTGGAAGATCACTGGAAGGAGCTCTGCTCCAACATCAGAACCGGACTTGTAAGTGACTGGATCACTGATCTGGGTTGCCGAAATGCTGTTGGGAACATCCTCAAACATCCCAATCGGGAGCTTGCAGACGCAATCGAAGCGGAATGCAGGAAGCCCTCGTGGGAGGGCATAATAAAGAGGCTGTGGCGAAGAACGAAGTATGTGGATGTAATAGTCACAGGTTCCATGGCACAATACATTCCAACGCTTGATTTCTACTGCGGCGGGCTGCCACTTGTTTCAACCATGTATGCATCATCCGAGTGCTACTTTGGAATCAACCTCAAGCCTCTGAGTAAACCATCTGAGGTCTCCTATACGCTGCTACCAAACATGGCCTACTTTGAGTTCCTCCCTGTTGAGAAGAGCAAATCCAACTTGTGCAATGGAGGATCTGACACAAATGGCTTGAAGTGCTGCGGCCAGCAGCAGTGGGAGGAAGCTGTTAATCTTGTAGATGTCAAGGTGGGCCACTGCTACGAGCTCATTGTCACAACCTTCACAGGTAAAGTTCTCATTGCTTAGCTGTCTCTGCAATCCCCCTCTTTATCTTGCATTTGCAGTCAGTTCTCTGCTCTGTATGTTGTTAACTTTATGGAATTTCTATTGAAATCTGAATCATGGATTTCAGCCATTTTGAACTGTGACGTGGTAGATCGCTTTTGCAATGTCTATATTCTTGTTGAATCAGAGACATCCGATCCTTTTTTCCCCTTTTCATTTGAGTGTTTTACTCTAATTCTAGTCACTAAATCATCCACATGAATACTCAATTCTTTCCAATCAACAAAAATTGAATCTAGGTTCTGAAACATATTCTGTAATGTTTGTATCTCCGTAAAGTTTGTATCTTATTCTGTAATCAGGTTGGAATTTTTTCGAAAAATGGGAAAACCCATTTTTCTGGATTTCTGCAAACGGAATTTCATCTTTTTGAGCAATTGAGCCATGACAAGTTGTAATGATTCTTATCACTGATCTCTGATGGAATGTAGTAATTCCATTCTCATTTTCATACTTATTTTCTGAATTCTTGATTATTATATATGGCTATCATAAAAATTTTATTTTTTTCCTTACTTATATTTCTTTCCATTAATCTTCGTTACTTTAAACTATTCATTTTATGGTTGACCTTATTCTGTACTTCAGAGAGACGAGATGTAAATAACTTTCTTTCGTTTTCTTTTATCATATTCTAATATCTCCGTATATGCATCTAACATTTGGTCTGTAATTCTTGGTGCCTACAATGTTCTTTGCTAATATGACTTAAAAAAAAAAAAAAAAAAAAACTCTTGTAATTGTTTATAAAGTTATACTATCCGTAGAAAAAATGCAGTTTCTTTCTAAGATCGCATTAAAGCTATATATATATATATATATATATATATATATATATATATATATATATATATAGGGAAATGATCCAGTGCATGCGACTGCACCGTGCAGTCCATGCACTGTGGGCCCCACCTGATCATTTCCCACAAATCCACCCCACTCATTGTATTTATAATTGTTCACTTTATTACCATACCAATTTTCATCCAAATCCAACATGTGTGTAGTCTCCATCTTAAAATGGTGCAAAATCAACGTAATAAAATAGTTTAATGTAAATAAGTTTAAAGTGGTTTTTTCAACATCTGAACCGTCTAAAGTATGATTTATATATGGATAAATGAGTGTATAAAGTTTCATTACAATTTAATATGTGTGGGGTCCATTTTACAGCGGACTGCACATGATCATATCTCATATATATATATATATATATATATATATATTCTCTCTTTAATATGTGGTTGGTATTTAGAGTAGTTAGTTAAAATTCCGAAGAAAGACAGCATCATCATCATTCCCTGTTCTGTTCTGCTGTGCTCTGTTTCAGGGCTCTACAGGTACAGAGTAGGTGACATCCTCATGGTGACCGGCTTCCATAACGAGGCACCGCAGTTCAAGTTCGTCCACCGCCGCAACGTCGTCCTAAGCATCGACACTGACAAGACCAATGAGGAGGACCTCCTCCGTGCCGTGACTAAGGCGAAGGCGCTGCTGGAGCCACTCAACTGCCTGCTTTCTGAGTACACGAGCTACGCGGACACGTCATCCATCCCGGGCCACTATGTTCTGTTTTGGGAGCTGAAGATGAGGGGCAGCAGCGAGACGGCACCGGAGATCGAGGAGAGTATAATGCAGGAATGCTGCACGGTGATGGAGGAGTCGCTTGATGCAGTGTATAGAAGATCAAGGGCGCATGACAAGTCTATTGGGCCGTTGGAGATTCGGGTGGTGAAACATGGAGCTTTTGATGCTCTCATGGATTTCTGCCTCTCTCAAGGATCGTCTGTGAATCAGTACAAGACGCCGAGGTGCATCAAATCCAAGGGGGCTTTGGAAGTGCTTGAGACGAGGGTGGTGGGCAAGTTCTTCAGTAGGAAACCACCATCATGGGACCCCTATGTGTCTGGAGCCCACAAGTGATCAGTTGCTGCAAGGATGAATTTTGAAAGGATTTTTGTGGTGGGGAAGTTGTAGGTTTTTCCTTTTTTTCTTTCCTCTTTTTTTTTTTTTTTTTTTTTTTTTTTTTTTTTTTTTTTTTAAAAAAAAAAAAAAAGGAGATGATGGGTTGTAGGCAGTTTGCAATTTTTTCAGAATGTAACAACTCTGCAGGGTGTTTTGTGTTAAGGTGAATTCTCATCAATATGAAAGATTTCATTTCCTTTCTGTTTGAGAAATTGTTTAAGTGGTTTGGAAATTGGAATTACAAGGCAAACGAAAACATAATTTTCATGTGTTGCGAAGGCAAAGAAAAATTTCGTAGATTCACCTTAAATTTCGAAATAAATATATATAACAATGCTGATTTGGGATTTGCTTAAATGCAATCGGCCGGCTGGAAATCCCATTTTTTTAATTTTTTTTTATAAAACTCTTAATCTAGGTGAATTTAATTTATAATCCAAGTTTTATCTTTTTGAAAATGTGTGTATATATTTTCTATTTTTGAAAATATAGATAGTTTAGTTATTTAAAAAGTACCAAAATCCTCTGTTTTTTAAAAATTGATTAAATATATGTACACATTTCCGTAAAATTCAATTAAATATATGTACACATATCCAAATATAGTAAAACTTGATTTATAAGTTAAATATACTTACAAAAGTTTTATAAAAGAAAATGTCAAAAAATAATAATAAATGGGATTTTCAGCCGGATAATTTCAAGTTGCATTGAAACATTTTCCTGTTAATTTTTGCTACAAAAGGTATAGCTACTTAAATTTTCAGCTCTACATTTGATCATTCTCCATCGATTGATTAGCATTCTTTATTGAGCAACTTGCATTTGCCTACCATCGATCATTTTTGCACTTTTTCAAAATTTACCCAAATGATTGATTTTGCAAAAACAGAACCAATAGGAATGATAAAAAACAAACGTCTGCACGAATATTTTTTTCATTTCTCATTAAAATTCTCTAATCATTTATAATATTCATCTATATAGTTAATTCTATAAATCAAATATTTTGGAAAATTTCAGGCTTTTTTCTTGCAAATTTCTCTAACTTTATGAAATGACATAATAACGTCTATTTTTTTAATATTTGCAAAACTAACTATCCAATTTAAAAATTTTGAAAATTAAATCCTACGTAAAACAACAGCGATTAATCTGGGTGACATTGCCGCCAGTTGTTTCTGAAAATAATTCACTTTTGGTGAAATTTCCCATGATTTCTTTTGAACATATGCCAAAAACAACCCCAGATTATTTTTAAAATTTTTTATTTATAGAAGTGGCGGCAATTTCGTCTGAAAAAATATTGTCGACCACATTTTAGTAAAGGGCTCGGTTCATGAAATTTTTAAACTGAAAGAGTTTTGTTCGCAAATATTCAAATATAAGGATAAATATGTAATTTTGGAAAGTATGTGGTTAATTATGTAAAAAAATTTAAACTGTATAAACTACATATTTTTATTTTTAAATTTTAACTATATCATATTCTCCCCTCAAATGATGTTAAATATTTACAAAGTATATGTTTCCAATAAAATTTATTTTTTAGATCATAAATATAAATATTAATTTTTATTTTGAGTATTTTAAAATTTAAAAAGAATTTAAGTTAAAATAGTTAAGTTCTAACTTCTAACCCCGTGGCTACTAAGATTATATGGCTTAAGCATCCCATTACACGACCTTGGTAGCGGCGTGGCGCCTTAGAATTTCAAATGGTAGGTGGAGTACAAAAAGAATCGGGTATGTGTTTAATCCAAGCCTCCATTAAGAAATACATAAAATGTTAGATCTTTACGGAACCTCTTATGGATGTAACCTCTTCCATTTTTAACTTCTTAATAGTTGATGCAAATTTACTCCATCAGTAGTATTTAGCCTAATTTCTATCATCATGAAAACCCTTTTATTTGTTGAATATAACTGTATATAAACTTCATCTATAAATGTACAAAATTAATATAATAAAATAATTTAATATTAGATATCAATTTTAAATAGTATTTCCACATCAAAGAAGTCTAAAATATCATTACTGAGTGGACAAATGATCTTATAAAATATTATTACATTCTAATATATATGAGAATGGATTTAAGATTTTTCTTAATTTACCATTAATGTATCTATTTTTGAGTACATGTGGCCTATCGCATATTGGATTTGGACGAAACTTGGTCTTTTAGCTAAACGAATAATGTTAAATACAATGAATGAATTGACTTTTACATCAGTCATCAATATCTAAAAAATAAAAGATGTTACATGAAATCACTTTTATCTAACCTGGTTAAGTAGAAGCGAGCCCAATGATAATGAAATTAAATGATAAAATTATAAAATTTTTACGTGTTAATAAAGGATCAGAGTAATTCTCTTGCTACTATTCCAAGGTAACCATAAATTCTTGGTGTAAAGTCACTCTTTTATTATTTGAAGATAGTAACCATGATCCAATGTTGCTAATGGGGGTGCAATGCATGGATTGGACACGTAGGGTGTGGGTTATATATGTTTGGATGTGTGTGATATGTCTTAGACATATGATTTACCGTTGATGTTATAAGCCTAATGACATTTGCATTCGGATTCAGACAAGTCTCTGGTGTTATGTATTGATTAAAAAGAAGTTATCATATTAGCCTGGGTAAAGTAAATGCATCGCTTAGCCCATCTCAAAAAACTCATGTGTAACATTTTTTTTCGTTTTTTCTTCATACACTTATTTATCTAAGTGTATTTAATATATAAACTAAGTTTTTCCATATATGTGTATATTTTTTTTAGATTGGTAAAACTTGGTTTATATGTTAATACACTTAGATAAACAAGTGTATGAAGAAAATAGTAAAAAAAGAATTATAAATAAGTTTTTTAGGTACACTAAGCGAGATGTTTACTTAACCTGAACTAACAGAATCATTCCTCTTGCTTAAATTATGTAGTTAAAAGTTAGCCTCATATTTTTTGACTAGTATTTTGCATTGAAACATTCCCAAAACAACAAACTCTTACTTATTCTAAAAAGAGATAACAATCTCTCACTTATCCCAAAGGAAGGCAACAAGCTCCCATTATACACTCACTAGAGACAAATTGCTCCCACAAATGAGGGCTAACATTTTTTGTCCAAGCCATGGTTTGAACCCCGACGCCTACGCGCGATTGCACTTTAATGTGGTTGCTGTGATCAACTGAGCTAGCCTCAGTTGGTAAGTTAGCCACACATTGAGTTGTTATGAATTTTGTGGCTAGAAACGAGCGACAAGGTTTAGTAAAAAACGATTTTGTAGCTTAGGTAAAGCCACCTTGGTTGAAAGTAGAGCTGAATTCTCGAGATGATTATTTGTGGATTTGACCGCACTTTGTTTAGAAATTATTAACTTATTGAGTTTGCCGTGAATATATATTTTATTATTGTGACTTTAAAATGATAGATGAACATGGATATCTAGCCAAAGGCTAGCATATTTTTTATATGGGCTAGAGCAGATTGGAAAGGGTGAGACTTATTTTGTCATACCACGGTGCATGTCTTTTTAGAAGCCATGTAGATATTCACATTATGGAGAATAATTATAATATGAATTGTGAATTGAGATGTGTAGCATGTCACACTTTTGATGTGGGAGGATTTTCAAATTAGTCAATCTAGTTTGCTCCATTGTCACTTTTTGCCCTTTAAGTTTGCAAAAGGCTGCAAGTATTAATAATCTATAGTTTAGGTTTTCTCGATTTTGGAAAATGTATAGTTTAGCTCCAAATGATGAAAGCAATAATTTAATCATTTAAATGTTATATAAAATTTTTCTTTAGAACTCTCTTTATCATTTAATAAAAATATATATAAAAACATCTTAAATCATTTAGTAAATTATTAAAAAGAATTATCATATGGTTTTTATATTAAATAATAAAAAATTTTCCCATGAGAATGAAAATTCATAATTTAATACAAAAAATTGAATTTTTATCTCATTTTCATTTTTATTGAAGTGTAGATAATTACATAATGATTTATTTATTTAATGATTTCAAAGACTTTATACTTTTAGTGTATGTTTGGGAAGTGATAAAATTTTTTAAATAAAATTTTTTGCATAAAGGTTTTTGAATTGATAGAAAATAACGTAACATGACAAGAATAATTATGAGGAGAAAAGAGAACAAAGTTAAAATATATAAGTTAGTTATATGAATCATTATAAAAAGTAGGATAGATGTTCAAGAATATACGAAGAAATAATTAGAAAATAAGATAATTATAGAATTTTTTTTATTATAGCTAAACATACTCCTATAAGAAATTATTTTCTTAGAACTTTCTTTATCATTAATAGAAAATACATAGAAAATTTATTTTTAATATTTTATCATTAATACAAAAATATATATATAAATTCTTTACAATAATTTATTAAATGTTTTAAAATAATTTATTTTTTGTTAAATGATAAAGAGATTTCTAAAGAAAATAAATCTTTTATGCAATACGCAAAGCGCCAAAACCATCATTTTATCTTCTGGAGGATCGAAACATTATTCTAACTTAGAATACACCTAATTATAGGTTATCTTTCCATAATAAAAAAAAACTATAGATTATCGAAATGAGGCATCTGTTGTAAATAACAAACTTAAGAAGCAAAAGCGCCAAATACTTAAACTAGAGGGACTAGCCTGCAATCTACACAAATGAATGAGCTTTCATAAAAATATAAATAATAATAAATATAATAAATGAAGTGAATTTTTTTATTAATCATTAAGATATTAAAAATTAAAAAAGTTTCAATATTAGTTTTGCAAGAAGCATTCCGGATATACAATTATGTGTAAGCATTGATTAGATATGATGATGTTACTGATGTGATATATGTTATTTACGTATTATTTCTATTGGTATTTGTATTGTAATTGTGGATACTAGATTGTTGTAGATTATTGTAGATGCGGATATTATGATTGGTACATTTTATTGTTGTTTGGATGTTTGGATGATCCTTTTCTCCTTACAAATTTTGGAAAAGTGCTACAAGATTTTTACCATGGCCACCGGTAGTCTGGGCTGCGAAGAGCCGCTACTCTAATCCATAGTTTATTTTGGTGTCACGTGCACTCATTTGTTGCATTTAAATATATGACACCAATCGTAATCTCGGCGAGTCTGATTTATAATATCAGACGTCATAGTGTATATAAGACTAATAAAAAAATATAATACCAATTATATGTAGCCACGTCATAGCAAAATATTTATTACTTGTAACTATAATGTAATAAATTCTTTTTTATGCACAAAAATATTGGATTTTGTTGTTGCATATATTAATTTTTTATTGTTGCGGTAGAAAGATGTAAGGGTTAGATAAATAAGTTAATGAGTCAGAACAATCTCAACCATTGACCATCCCATTTATCTTGATGGGGGCATGTGGATCAGATAATTGAGTTGCAAGAGGAACATAACGTATTATGTACTCTAATATGTGGCTGACCGGGTTGGGTTATTTAATTCATCCTAATTTGTTACACCCTAGCCACCACGTAAAATGCAGCTGTACAAATTCTTAATGTGATGTCATCGCAACTCAGTTATCGATCGTAAGTCATATATACGAAATCAAATGTATAAGATTTTAAAAACAATTCTGAAGTTGTACTTGTATTAATCATATTATTTTGGCATTTAACTAAAAAATAACGTTATGCATCAAAGATCTTATTTTTATCGCTAAAACCTTAGCTTCTAGTGACATAACTACTTACTTCACTAATGTCTTTTGAAAAAGAAAACTTAATCTTAGCTTCTAATCCCTTTTCTTGTTGCAACTTTTATTTTAATTAGAACCTAGTCATGGACATCAAAAATAAATTGTGCGTCATCCGCATTTGGCCAACTTCATCATACTTGATACTAAATTCTATTATTATTTGCAGCCAAAAGAAAATGACTAAATACAATACTGCTAAGAAGAAACACATGCGACTAAAAATATATTAAGTTGCATCTGATCAGGATCAATAGCAAGGGGAAAAAAAAATTACTAGAAACTATTCGCAAGGAAATTTTTTTTTTTGATAATGATAATACTTTTACAACCAAATCAGTTTTGGTTGCTCAAGCATAAAAAATCATGAATTTAATTTTTGGTAGCCATATTTTTTATTCACAATAGTATATGTCATAAACTATTCGGACTTAGTAATCAAATTTTAACCTTTTGCAATAAAAACTAGGTTATTAAAAGTTAAAAAAAGTTTAGTGAATATTTTTAATCAAATCCGTATATGTACAATCCAATTTATATTTATATTACGTGTAGCTTAAGACATTAGTAGCTCATTTAAGGGCGTTGATGTAGTTGTCGCAGTGTGATTAAATTAGTGCATGTTCTCTCCACATCTAAATTGGCTGGTTGAGTGGACATGCAACGGATGTACCTATCTCTGAAATTCAGAAGCCGATCGCTGATCAAAATTCCTCACTGGCCATAGGAAAATTTTCCCATAGATGGGGTTAAGCTTCTTTCCATAATGTGAAGACGTAAATGTACTATGTTGTACTGTCTAGATGGAGCTTGATTATATACATTATAATGTATTTTAAGCTAAAATACAACATTTATTTATTTTTACAATTAGTTATATTTTTATTTTTCTTCATAAGCATGTTTATCTAAGTGTATTCAATTTATATATATAAATTTTTAATTTACAATACCTTTACATTTTTATTTTTATTTTTAAAAATAAGTGGAATTGATGATTTTAAAAAATCAAAAATAAATATGTAAAAGTATTGTAAAATATCAAAATGTTATACATATATTAAATACACTTAGGAAAATATGTTTATCAAGAAAAAACAAAAAATATAATTAATTATAAAAATAAATAAATATTGTATTTAGCCTAAAATATTTCACGATGTATATAATCATGCTCCTACTAAGATATCACAGTGTATAAAAAAATATCAAAAAAAAAAATCCTTAGTGGCCAGTCAAGATATTTTCTATGAAATAGAATTTGCCGACATCTTACAATGGTGCATGAAAATCTATTGTCACATCCTGGCAATGGGCGTGCAACTCTAAAAATGTCATGTTGTGATTAATTATTGATTAGGCCAGTCAAGCCAGGTCTGGTCCGTGTGCATGTGTGGTTTACAAGGGTTCAAAGCAAGCGACAAAGCCGGCATGCAATTAAGCATCATGTCAGTTGACCAGTATTTGGTGCATGGAATACAAAATCAATCACATCATGACACATTCACAACAATATTTTCCATTGTAAACAAGAACTCCAAGAAATATGTTGATTTAGAATTTGGTTGGGAATTGAAAAGAGAAGTAGAAATTTTCTTCCTATAACACTGAACAAATTTTACTTACTGTAGTTAATTTTTTCGCTGCAGATAATGTGTTTTGGTTGCATTAAATATATTTTATTTATAATTAAATATTTAATTATAAATAATTAGTTTTTTATTGGTATTATATATACACCGTAACATCTGTTGTTACAATTGAATACCTTCATAACTCTCACACTGTGAAACGACTTTTTTAAATACATCTACCTAGGGGAGGAATATGTAAAACTCTCTACATTACAGGAGAAAATTGCAAATATGTTACCTGCACTCAGCGAGGATTGTAGACGTGCCAGCGCTAGATTTGCATGTGGTGTTTACCACTATAGCAATACTCCGTTGGCATAATTGGTTTATTTTATGTGGTGATATTTGGTCAAAAGTAATATTTTTTACATTAAATGCAACCAAAAGCAACATTTAATTTAGTTATCAAATTTTGGCTAACATAGTAATAAAACTTTAGTTGCACCTTATAATCAATGCAGGATTTGGTGAATTTGGTCAAATTTATCCAAATCTTTTGTTGCATTGGATCAAGTATAGCTAAATTAAAAACTTAGCCATTGAAACTTCTATCGGTAATGATTCAACATAGTTGTGTGCAGAAAGATGTCTTTTTTTTTTTATTGTAAAACTAATTTTGATAGATCGAAACTATTTTTCATATCGATCTATATTCGCTTATTTAACATGCCAAAAATAACATTTTCTGAAAATTTGTGTATACTATATATACTGTACATTTTTTAAAAGAATTTAATAGTATATATTTGAAAAAATTAATATCATAGATTCATTTAAAAATATGCTAATTTCTCAATAAATACAAGTTTTAATTAAAGTTATTTTCTAGTTGAAAATAAAACAAATGATATTAAACAAAATAAATGATTGAGATTTATGAAAGAAGTTTTTGAAAAACAACCGGTTGCAAGCTACTCCTCTATGACTAACATTGAATCAGTGCCCAACTTTTACATGCTTTATAATAATTTTTTTTTTCAAAAATAATATTTATATATTCACTCTAAAAGGAATATATTTTTATAAAATATAATTTTATTGAAAGTGATTTTTAAAAATATTATTATATAAATGATATTAAATTAAATAAGTGACTTAGATTTGGAATAAAAGGCTCGAAATAAAAAAATAAAAAAGATCCATGAACAACAGTAAAATCAGCCATTTATGCAATCAAGTTCAACGTTATTATGTTTCCAGCGAAATAAAAAATACTTTGGCTGCTATAAGCTATAACATGGTATTATAAGCAGCAACACAATATTATATGCATATATGGGCACAAAATGGGACGACACTCGAATTTCGGATGCAATAGCTAGGCAAAGTTAAGGTATTTCCAAATTAAATGTTTTTAGCAATTAATTTTTATTTTTTTTAGTTATATAATTAATAGTTATCCCAAATTAATAAGTGTAAATAAATAAGAAGCAAATCACATGATTAATTAAGTAAAAGCGACTAGAAGTGAAAAGACAATTTGAGAGCGGTAAAAGAGAAGAATAAATGACTTCAGGTCCAATGTTGTGTTATAAAATAATTTTTAGTGGGAAGTTTAATTTCTCTAACAATTTTCCATTATGTCAAGTTAATGGTTGCATCGGATTGTACTAATAGTGATAAAGGTGTTTGAAATTTAATTTCTTTGGCAATTTCTATGCATGTCAAGTTGCACATGGTTGCGCCAAATTGCAATAATCAATCACTCTCAAATTGTCATGGAATTTCATGACAAGTTCTTTGATTAATGTGATCAGGCTCACAAGGAATATTAAGATTACCAAATAATGACCTTTCCAATTAATATAAATAAATTTTTAATCTCCAGCCAGAGAACAATATGCATGCAACTCTGTCTATATGGTTTATGTCTTATAATTAAACATTAGCCACATAACATATCAATCAAATCCATTCATTAAATACTCAAGTAGATATATTTATTTATATTCGAGTGGTTATCTGTTGCTTTCGACATTTTAGCTCTTTTCATGATTAATGGCTACCCTATTTGGCCAAGTACCCATTGCAGCCAGCACACTTCATAGGCTTGACATCATACATGAAACTGAAAACAGTTGTGTCCAAATCAAACAAAGTAGGTGCATTATCGCTCTAGCTAAAGTACTGGTTATTGACAAAAATACAAGATGCAAGGCAAGCCATGAGGATGAGAACAAAATAAAGTACCCCTTGGATCTTATGCATGCTAGCTACAAGCTGTCCAACTCAGGCATTGGCGTTCTACTATAAATTTTTCCTTTAATAGATAGGGCATATTCAAGTCATTTATATTCTAAAATTCTAAAACAAAAATAAAAACCACAATATTAACAATAATAATAAAATTCCATCCTTGTCTAGCTAGCTAGCTTTCCCAAAACCTGATAGTACAGATCAACCACTCTCCAAAATTGTGCTACTTGTCAGTGTATTGCATGGCTTTTAATGTCCCAGGCAACCCTCGCATATCCAAAATTTTATTATATATACATAACAAGCTACTATTTAACTAGGTAGCGTCATGCATAATATTAGCTGTACGTGGAAGAAATGGGTTGGGTGTTTACTAATAGTCCAAATCCTATTCCCATCCGGTACACGTGCCAAATCTGGTTAAAGAATGACAAATTTTAAGATTTTTAGTATGTACACGCCCGTCAAAAAGTTTTAGCATCTAATATTTGAGTCATGATACAGATGTGCACTTAACTTCTGTAGACTCGAGTGCACTTTGCTTCAATGAAACTAGATGCAAAAAATCTATTTTTTTATAAATTTTTAAATTTTTTATACAACTGTTAATATAAGTGTATTTAGCATGTTTATCAATTTTTACCCTTTTTGGATACTTTTAGATATTTTTTGATCTTTTAAAATCCGTGGTATTTTTGTAATTTATGATTTTAAAAAATCAAAAAATATCTAAAAGTATCCAAAAATAGTAAAATTTTATACATATGTTAAATATGTCTAGATTAACAGTTATGTAAAAAAATTTTAAAAATAAATATAGGTGAAATGCACTTAGGTGCACTGAGGCTAAATATACCCAAGTGCATTCAATCAGGTTCCAGAACAGTTCATTTTTATAATTAACATATATCCAAGGGAGGTGTTTCGAACAACTAACAAACATCATCTCTTCAGGTCGGTTCTGTTTGAATAATGGTTTGTCCTACTTGTATTCTATCTGTAAAAGGCATGTCTTATCCTACTCAGTTGTCGATTCAGTTATTTGTATATCCTACCTTATTCATTATCCATACAGTCAGTTTTAGTTTCGGTTCCAAATTGGGTTTTTCAATACTCAAATACATTGTTTTAAAAAAATATATTTTTATGTTATTTTAAATAATATAAAACAATATATCTCTATTTTAAAATCATATGCTTGTCATTTACATAGGTTACTGTCTACGTCATTATATAAACGAAAGATATCTTATAGATTATCACAAAAACTATTGATATATTACAATCGCAATTTACAAAGTCTAATAACATACGTATATATAATTGAGTTGATAGTCCATAACTTCATAAGGCATAAGATTCATTTGAATCTAACTTAGTTAAAATATGTGTGCACAAACAACATTGCAAATAAAACACAATATATACTATACAATATATATTATATAATATATATAATTATGCACATTACCCATTTGAGTATCATACAAGGCAATTTCGAACATGTGATGCATCAACCCTACTTGTACCCTATTCAGTAGCGAGTAATCATTTGTACCTTACCCATACCCATTGGTAATATTTTTTTATCTTTCTTATCTAAATTAGGGTTGAGTCGATGACTATCCATGAGTATCCTATCCAAGTTGTAACTCTAGTAATCACGTTGAATAGATGAGGCCTTGATGTCTTTGATTTTTGTTTCATATGCTACATGTATTAGTCCCCTATCTTCTATGTGGCTCCTAGAGAAACTATGCCGAATGATCATATCTCCCACATAAGTAGGGGTGTAACTTAGGTAGGGTATTTGTAGTTCAATCTATTAGGTACCTTAAAATGGGTATTATAAGTTCCTATTTTTATACCAATAATACATGATCCAGTGCAGTCTACTATAAAATAGGGCCCACGAATATTAAAATGTAATAGTATATTATACACTTATTTATCCATGTAAAACATACCTTAAATGGTTTAGCTATTGAAATACACTCTAAACTTGATATTTGCATTAAATTATTTTATTATATTAATTTTGTACTATTTTAAAACGGAGCCTATAAACATGTTTGATTTGGATGAAACTTGATACTTTAATAAAGTGATTAATTCTAAATATAGCAGGTTGGGTAGATTTCTTATTCATAATCAAATGAGCCCCACAGTGCACTGACTGCATGATACAATCACATGCACAGGATTAAAATTCTTTTATACCCATAGGGTAGAGTAGGTTCTAACAAAAATATATATATATATATCAGTCAATTAGGATAAAGTAGGCTTCATGGTTTGGGTTCAAAAAACTGAACAAAATTATTAATATATGTTTAGTATATATTTTACAAAATATCTTTTACAATTAAATACATAAATATTCTTTGAGAAAAATATAATATTCAAATATATAGAAATTTATTTAATTAATCAATTGATTAGTAAATTTAATGAATGTATTTAAAATTATATTACTATGATCTTGATTATTAAGTAAGACTTGTATTAAAATTATAATTTTCAAATATAATATAAAAACTATAAAAAAATCGATTTAAAACCAAACCAGAGCCAGTCTAACTTCAAAAATTAAGATATAGTAAGTTGAGAACTGACCCAACCTAAAATGGGATAGGCTAGGAGCTTTTGATAATATGGTAAAAGTAGGGTCGAACACGACCTGCCCATCCAAGTTACACTTCTACACGAGCATAATCCCAAGTGGTCTAGCCCGGTGGACACGTGTGATCTTGTTGATAACATCCTCCCGTCCTCCGACACTGCCGCCGAAAAAGCCTTTGCCTATAAAATCAGTCTAGCTGAATCCTTAATTCTCCGGCTAGAATGCATTTCTTGATTATTTCACTCAATTCCATGTTAATATCTCCCTGACCACATCCTACGTCCAAAATCGATCTTGCAATCGAAGCTTATGCAAAAGAACTTTTGAAGATAGAAAAGGGGTTTCACTCACAAGTATCCTAAAATCCAATATTGTATTCATTCAGCAAGCTCTCTTTTATCCCTTTATAAGTCTAAGGCCATTCTCTCTTGAGTTTCAACTGAGTGCAATTGCACCCTTTATAAGTCTAAGGCCATTCTCTCTTGAGTTTCAACTGAGTGCAATTGCACTCTTGAATTTCCACAAAGTGAAAACTTTCTTCCACATGACTCTTAGAACCTATCAAGATTTTCTTTTCTACATAAAAAATTCTTGTGTACCTTGTACGCTGCATTGCACAACTCTTGTCGTAAACCAATGCCTGAGCAAATTGTGCTCCATCACTACTTTTTTTTTTTTTTTTTTTTTTTGTGGATGAGATATTTGCAATAGAAGATAAAAAGATCAGATGCATGAGTAAAACGGATTTGGGCAATGATATTTGTAGGTGGAGATGAGAAGGAAAAGAAATTAAAGGCTGCAATGCAGCCACGAGTGTGGGTAGGAAAAGGCATGCATGGAAGAGGAAATAAGGAGGAGAATGGAGACAATGAGGACTGTTGGTTTTGGGTTTGTCTGTATGTACAAACATGGGTGCATTGCGCACGAGGCCTTGGCCTATGTCTCTTGGCATTTATGTGCAACATGTGAGCTTAACCACACACCTTAGCAGAGGTGGGCCATGCGCATGCGTCCCTTAAAACATTGCCTGCTTTGCTTGCCTGTTATCACTTACCAGCAAAGCAGGTGGCATTTAGCAACCATTTCATCATGGTTTTTGCAAAATAGAACCTCCGCGTATGCATAATTTCATTTTAGTATTGTATCTTGATGTTTTTCCGAATAGACCCAGTAAGTTTCCAGTAAATCAATAATTAAAAAACACCCTTCACTGTCTAAAAACTTCAAATAGAAAGAAACAAATTCCTTACTAAAAGCTAATAGTATTGCAGAAAAATTCCCACCTCCTCGCCAAAAGTCCGTAAAATATTTCGCAACTAACGTCAATATGGTCCTGTTGCTATAAGTTCATTACAAATAGTTTTTCGAAATGAATAAAAAATTTTGGTTGCAAAAAGAATAAATAATTCACCTGTAGACAACCAAATGCAAGTTCATTGGCGAAATACTTTTAGCGAGTTTCTTAGCGAGTTTCTTTGTGTTGCTTCGTGGCACTTATCTTAGAAGACTTTACAACATTGTTAGTTCATCTAAACTCTAATACATGGTCACGATAAAAAAAAATCAAATATATGTCAATCCTAGGTTTTCCTTCAAAAAAATATTTAAAACTTAGATCTATTTATATAGAAGCAGTTTTATGTAATGTTATCTACTTGTCTACTATGATGCTTGATGGAAAGTCCATTGTATCACTTATAGCTGACATTATTTATTTAGCTAGGATGCCAAGTTTCATCTAATTCAAAGATGCGCATGGGCTGCATTTGCTTTTAGATATACATATTGATATTTAAATTATGAAAAATGTGTAGATATCTATTCGCATGTGCATTGGAATATAATAATATTTTATAGAATTAGAATGATATTTTAGACTATTTAGATATTGAAAATTCAACTTTAAAATTAATATTTAATATAAAACTATTTTATTATGTTTATTGTAAACTTTTAAATATCAAAATACAACTAATTTACAATAATAAAGTTCTCCTTAATAGCAATAAATGTAAATCTCCAAATAAAAGCACACCAATTCAAATTCCACCAAAACAGACTTTACTTTCCAGTTTCAAGTAGATATTCCAAATGAAAGTTTCAAGTCATTCCTTTCTTATATGTGTTCTCCTTCTCTACATATCCATAAATACTCTCAATCAAGCTGCAAAGAGTCAATAGCAATTTATCAAAAATCAAGCAACAAATCACAATTAAATATATGACTAGCACAGCTCCTATTCATAGAATAGCTGAAGTTTCACAACAAAACCGTCGACATTTTCCACCAATTTCAACAGTTGATGAAAACGAAATTCCAAATAGCTTTTAGCATAAAAAACTACTTAGGTTAAAATATAAGCTTCGCATATTTTTTTGACAGTTACGATAACTATATGCAATATGATTTTTTTAATATCAAAACTAAAATCTTATTGAAATAATATGGAAACCAACTCTAATAAATGCTAACATACTTTAGACCACCACACTTGATAGCACTTTCCAATAATACAAATGAGTAAAACTAACCAAGTGATGCAAAACATTCAAATTTATGCAATTGCTAGAGTCTCTCAAAACATAACATCTGTGCGTCATTCAAAAACCAACAGTTGTTGAGTTCTTTTCCATTATTACACCAAGCATTGGCCATGTCACATCATTAGGTTTGAAGCTAACAAATTTGCCACATCACATAGCTAATCCGGAATTGCAATTCAGTCATTCTTGCACAAAATCATCATAATTATAGGAATTGCAAAACAACCATCATATCCAAAAGATCCTATCCAAAGAAAAATTATACAAATACTTTTGCTTGTGATAATTTCACAAATCACAATAAGTAAAAAAAATTTCACCTGCAAAAACTTCCAGAACTAAACAAATTTGGCACCAGCAAAGTAAAAAAATACGAAATCAATCATATACACCCATAATGGACAAGTTCTAATCCCGTGGCGTCCCAACCTGTGACGACCTAATCAATGATCATGTCATAGAGATTCATTTCCGGAATCTTTTCTTAGTTGGTTCATGAAAAGAAATTACAGCTATAATTAAAACTCAATGAAGGACCTCATCAAGTATTAGAAAACCACCCTATATATTTTTTCATCTTATATTCCATCACGCCTACCAACAATCCGGTAGCATCTCATTTGTACGTAGTGTCAATATGTGATAGTCTCATTTGTATTTTGATAATTAACAGGCCAATAAAAATATAAAAAAGAAAATTAATGTATTTTGTGCAATTTGAAGTATTCGAGGGTTATAATTAGCATATTACATGGAGTACATGCACAAATTATGTGAAAAAGTTATGTATGACCAAATTTCAATAAAACATGAGTATCAAGCATCATATATAAAGAGGTTGAAAGAACTTAACAATCAAGAGAGAGTTCAAGAAAAGTTGATTTTATAAGTTTTTTAAGTATGAAGTGCATACCAAGTCATATAAAGATCATATACAATCTTAAGAGTTGATTTATGTTGGAAAAAAATAAAGAAATAACATGAATAAAAGTTTCAATAATGAAATCAATAATTGTCACCTACATCAATCAAGGCACGGAGATCAAGTGAGGAAGCAAATTTCAGGACAAAGTCTGATATCAATCTCACTAACGAAATCGATTTTAACATGATCTTATGCAGGTGTAAAAGAAGTGAGATCCCGCAAAAAATATCAGGGCTAGATCTATCTCACTCATGACATCATCTTATAATTGAGATTAATTTTAGAAATAGCAAAACTTCTACCGAAGTAGACTACAAGGATCAAATCGATGCCAGCCTTGAGATCGATCTCATCCATGAGATAGATCACAAGAATGCCAAATTCAAGAGTTCAAAGGAATGTAGTCATTACTATTTAAAATATGATGCAAGATCTTAATGTCAATCTCAGTGAGATCGTAAAGCGAGATCGATCTCAAATGCTATCTTATTAAATTCGAATATTGAGCATTAAATGCATGCCACCTATAAAAAAAATGTCTATAGCTCCCCTCCAACGATAAAAAAGATAATTCAATATATAAAAGAGGTTAACAAGAGAAATTTATGGAGAACACAACTTCTTCTCTTAAGTAATTAAATATTATACACTATTACTTAAGCTTTGGTGCGTCGTTTTTAATGAAGCACTTATCAAACACGTTCTATTATAAAAAAATCAATCCAAGCTTCAAATTCTTACTACTATACACATTTGTAAAATGTAGATGTTATTTATTCAAGTTTTCGTTGTTGTTCCTTAGATTTGCACTGAAGAGTAAGTCCAAGAAAAGGCTAAAGAAGACATTGGTTGGAGCACAACTCACTAATCACTTACCTAAGTTGTGTTATAGCCCTGGAGCTAGAATTTAGAAAAAATTAAGGCCATAAGTTGTATTGAGTACAATAATGGAACCAAAAGTGCAAGGGTTGTATGCTTGTAAGAATGTAATAGGAGTATTACCCAAACCACTATAAAAATCTCTTGTCTCCTGTGTGTGCTTGATTGTGCGCTCTTCATCTCTATTTACTTTACTACATTTATTTGCTCTTTCTAGCTCTACACCATTTCATCATGGGGATTTAGCAAACTAGGAAGTGGTATTTAAATATCGAGAAAATTTTAACAATTCAATTCACCTCTTTTCTCTTGAATTTAGCAATTTTATTATGACCAATAAGTGGTATCAGATGAGACCTTCATCTTATTTGAAGTGATCTCTGCTATTTATGACAATGTACTCAACTTCAATACATACTTTTGCCAAAAGGCCAATCATTTTTTAGGTTACTTCTTTTTATGACAACAGTTTTACATATTAAAAGTTGAAAATGAAATAATTAATTATGGTACCTATATGGATTCTTAGGTAGCCATACATGTAAAGGGGATCAAGCTTCCTCTTGTTGAAAGATGATGGTGTACAACCACGGGTTTCTCGTTAGAAACCCATGATCATCAATTTTAATTTATACCGAATTATATTAAAACTAGCAACTAAGTATATCATAGAATAATGATGAGATAAGTCAAATCTACAGAGAGGTAATGAAAGCTTGAATTATTTGAAATTTTTTTTATTAAACTAAATATCTAAAGCAAAATTACAACTAAAAAATTAATGTGCAATAAAATAAACAAAATACAACTAAAATCGAAGAAAATAAAAATCTGAAATTAATAAAACAAAAGAAAATGAATCTGGATGGCTTGCCATGAAGAAAATCTAAGCTCCTCCAAAATTGTGTGAAGATCCCCCTCCCTCTAAAGCTTCTTAGACCCTTTTAGAAAATTGGACGTTGAACACCTCTTGCTTAAACTGGATGATTGAGATTGAAGTTGCACATCTACCAACTATATTATAGTAGTTTGCAACTTTCAGTTTGCTCGTGGACCGTCCATCTCAGTTGCATCGAACAGATTACTAGTTGTTGCAATTAGCATCCACCAATCTACCTAGCGGACCTGAAATTAGAAGCCTTAGCCGCCGATCTCATGGTTGGCTTTGAATTCGATGAATCCGTGGCTGGACATCTTGCAGTAAATGAACGACTTGAGATAAAATCCATGGTCGCAGCTTTGTCAAGTTGTGGTGGTGGAACTTTGCAGGCCTTTAAAAAAATCCCGGTCGTTGCTCTGCTTATGGCCGGCTTGCCAACTGGTGATGATGAAAATTGTAGGAAACTTGGAAATAAAAAAATCTGCTGCACACAAAATTGGCTGGTGATGCTTCAATTAAACGGTGGCTTCGGTTGGCATCGAGAAAAGTGGTAAAGCAAATGATAAAATCTTATGCACCTGAGTGCATTGAGCCTTAATGCTTCCAGATGTATAAATCTATTTTTAAATTTTTTTTTACACAACTGTTAATCAAAGTATATTTAATATATATATATATATCAAATTTTTAGTGTGTTTGGTAATAAGTAAAAGTTGTCAAGTTAAAGCTTTTCAAACTAAAACTTTTCACTCTCCACAACTACCCTATTTTTTAATCGTTTCTTCATATTTTTCTATACAACTACCATACTTTCAAATAATTTCTATACAACTACCAACACAACTAACCTATCTATTTCAACTTTATCCTATTTATTCCCCATCATTACCCCTATCATATCACATCATTTGATAACATATACTCTTTACAACTTTTCATCAAAAATTTTATCCATTCCCAAACACGCCCTTTATTTAAAATAGTAAAAATGTGGCTGATTTTTAAAAATCCGAAAAAATATTTAAAAATCTCCAAAATTAGTAAAAATTAATTCACATGCTAAATATATTTAGATTAACAGTTGCGTAAAAAAAATTTCAAAAAAATTAAAGAAAGAGGTGTAGTACACCCGGGTGCATAGGATTGTATTTTGTAAAGCACCTAGTATAATGCTCTGATGGTGCATTATAAACTATACACATGTATATGATTTTCAAATAATTTACCCATAAAACCCCTTTTATTAAATGTAACTTCCATACTTAAATGGGCAAAAAATAATTAAAACAATGGTACAAGTATGCAGCTATCACACCCTCCAACTTAAACCTTGTTGATGCCTTAGCAATGCAAGACTAAAAGAGTAATCATTTTGTTCTTTTCTTTTTTTGTTTTTTCTCAAATTGAAAAAAAATAGTAAGGAAAAGAAAAACCTAGAGTGAAAATGCAAAAAATATTGGGTTGCCTCTCAACGAACACTAAATTTACCGTATTTAGTCAAACGCAATGCAACTTGAATTTATTTGGATCATCCAACTCTTGCTCTTTCAAAAATCTTGTCATGATGTGGATTATTTGGTTCTTCAAGGTGATCATGTCAAACAATTGTATCAAAGTTTGGTTGTTCTTTCATGATGTTAAACACATAATTCTCTTCTTCTTGCTCTAAGCAGTTTAAATAATTGCACTAGCGTATGTTAAGAGGATGATCTTCTTTAGATTGGAATGAAACTATTTTTCCTGTTCAATGAATTCACTTATTTCTTCATTTTGAGCCCATTCTTATTTGTTGATGGGTGGACCTTCTAAAGCACCTGATAAAAAACCGCAAAACGCGCTACAAGATCTATATGAAATTGAAAGTATATCCTTTTATCTAAGTTTAATGAGCCACAATTAAATTTTCTAATGGAATCATGAAAATATCTATTAAGGGTGTCTTGTATTTTGCATATTTCAATTATGTAAGTTTGGAATTATGTATTAGTTTTGTGTAAAAGCCTATAGGAGTTCTATTTATAGGCACATTAGTCATGGGTTCGGTAGAGCCTTGAGAAATGTCCCATTGGGGGGGTGAGAGAATGGTTATCAAAGTGTTCTTATTTAGGATATGTCTGAAGCATTTAAAGAATGGGTGTGAGGCATTCTTGTGTATATCTTTATAATTTATTTATCATAGTAGATTGTTATTGAAACACCCAACCTCAAAAAAAAAACAACACTCTCATGCTGAGTTTGGGTCGAGCCATCACAAAATGTTATGTTATTACAATGTCATCATAGAAATGTAAAATAATAACAAAAAAATGAATCTAATCATGTTTTTGATTCAACTTTAGGGAATTCCCCAAAGTGTCACCCGTTGGAGTATCTGTAGCACAATAATGACATATATATGGAATGAGTAAACTCAATAAGTAGAATAAGTGAATTTAATGCATTTTATAGTCCCAAAATGAAATGTGTCTCTATATATCCCTCTTTAATTTAATATCTAGTTTAGTGGATCCATCTACTAAGCTTAATCTACACCACGTTGCGCGCTTTCATTTTAGGTGAGCCTTAGACAGTGACCAATCGTAAATAACACATCTAGCCTACCTAATTCTATTATCCAAGCCTCAAATGGAGAATTAGATCCCTCCATTTGATTTAGAAGGTCCAAAAACCTTTAAATTGACTCCTAGATCGCCCAAATCGAAGTTTGGGGTCCATTTTTATAAAGATCATGTAAGGACGATTCTAGGTGTCCCATGTGGCACGCCTGAGCCAGCCACTACCACCGGCACTGGGCCGCCGTCGGTGCTGGAGCGCAGGCCTGTTGTGGTGGGCCGCCGTCGAGCATGGGCGCTAAGCTCGCTTACTATTCACAAGCCGCTCCATCAAGTCTGTTCTTGACAGGCCTCCTCGACTGGACTTGGCCCAGTTGAAGTCATCGCCGTCGCCGGAGTCATCACCACCAATTGCTGACCTGTTGGGCCCCACTTGGCCCAGCTTGCTGCCGAGTCTACTAGGTTGATCTGTGCCTAGTCTACCAGCCCATGAGCCAGCGCAGTTGCTAAACTCGATAGGGGTGCAACTTGGGTCGGGTAGGTCCGGGTACGGGTGGAACCTACCCTTACCCATTTTATAAAAACCTCTACCCTACCCTATTTTAGACCGGGTCGGTTCGGAGCCTACCCTACCCAATTTTCTTAAGAGCGGGTCGGTTCTGGTTCGGTTCCAAAATCGATTCCCGATGACGATCTATAAGAAAATGCAACCTGTGTAAAGCAAGCGAAGTGGGGCAAATGGCTCTGATGGTTCATCTACCAGGTATGAAAAAATCATTCACAGGTATAACAAAATGCCCTTCACAATTCTTATCTCGAGTACATAATTTTAACTGGAAAAAAGTCATCAAAAGACCTCAAAATGAACATTCATGCAGCCCATTTGATCTATAGCTTCGAAGCAGATCAAAGGGAAGGTTGGTGAGAAGCAGATTACGGATCAGAAGCACTAACTAAAACTAAATTGAATTATTGCTGAAATTACCCAAAAGAATCAAACTTTCACACATTTTACTTTCCTATCTTAACATGGAGAGTGAGACAACAACTCTCCGAACAGTCCTGATGATTCATTAGCAGGTCGGCCTCGCAGACCTGCACAGTCCGCACAGCGGCAAAAGCAGCATGCACAAGTTGGGAATCTTAACCATCACGGAGTAGGAACTATCCATAGCAGCAGAAGTATGCAATCAACGGTCCAGATCACAGACAAAAGGACCAAACGCCCAGATATGCGAAACACATCCGCCTTCAAACCAAGCTAGGGTTAAAGATTAAATTACCGCAATCGACAGAAACAGAGTTCAAAAAAGATGAAAACCGGACGAAATGGAATTCAAAATCCCGTTGATACTACACCATAGAGAAAAGCAAAAGCTTTCCTGTTAGGGGTTGGAAAGATGCATGTGCTACCAGGGAAAGGAGAGAGTCGTCTCCTCCTCCTCCCCCTCACCGCCGTCTTGCCCGTTACCGGCGCTGGCGCTGGCGCCTAGATGGAAAGCAAACGAAAATGAGGAAGAGAAGGAAAAGCAATGCGAGGATGGAAAGCAGAGATGAACAAGGAGAGCACTTGGAATCTGTGATTTTCTTGAGTAGTAGTGACGACGAAGAAGCGAACAAGGATTTGAGCATGGAGATCTGAGATCGTCGAGAGAGCCTGGCCTCCAGTGAGTCGGTGACGATCAGACGCTATCATGCCTCCGATTTCTCATTCTTTTTTCTCTCGAAAGGTCCGAGAGAAGTCCACGAGATCTGGCGTAGGCAGAGCTTGATGGATTCCGATGAAGACGCTATGGTGGCCACCAGAACCAAAGATGGAGCTTCGCAATCGCACGGGCCGCTGCGGCACTGCCTCTTCTCCGAGAAGACTTCTCACGAGCATGCGCAGGCTACAGGCAGGGAGCCAGAGACTCGGTAGTCCACAGTGGCAGGGGCAGGCGTGAGGAGAGGCGAGTCGCGACAGGCGAGGCGACAGATCATAATATATATATTTATATTTATTATAATATTACTATATAAAAATTGGTTCAGTTGTGGGTACCCGTGACCTGGAACCGACCCTACCCAATTCTCCCCGGGTATTTTTTACCCGGAACCGAATCGACCCTACGGGTAACCACGTGGGAACCGAACCGACCCTATTTAGGGTACCCATCGGGTCGACCCGTGGGTACCCGACCCAAGTTGCACCTTAAAACTCGATGAGTTGGAGCCCAGGCAGAAGAACGTAGTCGTCTAGGGGTCCTTTCTGCAATTAATTTTAGCGGGATTTTCTGCAATTTCAGTCTTTCCTAAGGACCCCTGTAAAATTTGCATAATAACCAAAAAATCCCAATGTCTACTCCCTGAGTTTCGGTTAGTCCAGCAGCCATGAATGTCGTCCAACATTCATCATCTTTTCTAGTCTGAAACTCATTTTAAACCTACGGATATTATCCTTAGAAGCAAATTTGCTTGTATCTGACATCATTTCATGGATTTCTTCTCCAATAACAAAGATCATAGGAGGAAATAAATCTAGAGGTGGGTTTTGCTGTAAAATCTGAAAATGGGTTGCCTCTCTAGATGCGTTTCTCATGATCTACCCAGTCATTTCATTCAAATCTAATTTTCAATTAATCTAATATTTATAAAAAAAATGAAATAAAAATCCGTAGATCTCACACTTACCTCTAAAAGAACGATCTCCCCAAAAAAATGTGTAGTCCATTGTTTCGTCAAAATTCTTTCTCCGTGTCAACCTTAGCAACAATTTGTTTTCCCTTGGATTTTTCACCTCTCCTCCAAATCCCTCTCTCCCTTGGCTCAATAAGCCCCAACGATTTTTCCATTCATGGTATAAAATCTGGAGAAAGATCCCCAATTACTGCCATGGTTATGGGCCAGAATTTTGACTTGATAAAATAAAATTCCTTTTAGGTAAAATATAATAACATTGCTTTTGTGACTACTCGAACCTATGTAGGTTCTGGGTCAAATGCCCTTCTTACCATGCTGTTGACTGACCTTTTAAGACAACATCACCGTTATTATTTTCTAAAGTCTTTTTTTTGTCAAGGTCAAATTTTCACTGGTCAAATGTATACCCGACATGTAGGCTTCCACGTACTAAAATTACACTTTTGAAAAGTATATATTATATCAGGTACCCCTTTTAAAAAGTTTCGTCCTCGAAACTTCTTTAATCTAAGGGTTGGTTTTAAAAATAGCTGGGTTTAATATCATCATCTCCTCTTCAAGTCCCTATGTAGCTTCATTCTCACTATGGTGACTCTAATGAACCAATACTTGCTTTATACACCTCTTTTGGAGTTGTTTGTCCCAATGATCAAGCACTCTTATTGGTATCTCGGGATGAGTTAGGTTTTCCTCAACCTCATATTGATCTGCTTGCAAAATATGTAGTTGAGATATGTGGAAAATATTATGGACACTAGACATTGATGGTAACAATGCTAAACAATATGCTACACAACCAGTGACCTCTAATATCTCTAAAGGTCTAATGTATCTAGGGCTTAATTTTCCTTTTATGCCAAAATGGACCACTCCTTTTGTTGGAGAAATTTTTAGAAACACATATTCCCCAATTGTAAATTGCAAGTCTCTTCTCTTGCCATTTGCATATTTCTTTTGTCGGTCTTGTGCTTTAGACAATCGCTTTCTGATTGTTTTTACCGCATGTGTGGCTTGTTTAACTGGCTCTAGAGTTCCAATTTTCTGAGCTCCTATTTCTTCACTGTAAACTGGGGTCCGACATCTTTTTCCATATAATGTTTCAAACGGAGTCATCCCTGTACTCGCTTGGTAACTATTGTTTAAACAAATTTAGCCATAGGTAGATGATTTTTCCAAGAACTCCGAAAATCTATTGCACACGAGCACAACAAGTCTTCTAAGATTTGTATTGTTCTCTCGATTAACCATCTGTTTGAGGATGATATGTCATGCTTAGACATAACTCTGTGCCCATTGTGGCTTGTAATTTTTGCCAAAAGTCAAAAACAAATCTGCGATCTCTATCTAACATAATGGAAACTGACATTCCATGTAACCTGACTATTTCTCTCAGGTATGACTCTGCAATTTGATACATTCTATAAGTCATTCTATACAATAGGAAATGAGCAGATTTCGTTAGTCTATCTACTACTACTCAGACCGCATCACATTTACTTAGTGTTCGTAGTAAATCTGTCACAAAATCAATTGTGCTATGCTCCCATTTTGAGGCCGATTTGGCTGTGGCTGATTTTACATTGTGCCCATGTGGGGGAAATGCTTAGAAATATGACCCACTTCCCTGCACTTATAACACACCAAGAAGCTAGTGGAATCCCGAGACGAATGTCCTGTCTGTCCACATTTAAAAAAGCACCTGGAATAAAGTGATATTCCCCTTAATGGAACCTACCGCAATTCTCACACTTCTTGTTCCTTCGAGAAGAAAATTTCTTAAAGGTTTTAAACCCTCCTTTCTAGCCAAGTGTAAACTTAAGACCTGCCAATTGGCTTCCATGTTTCTTTGAGGATGATTCTCCTCCTTCCATTATGCCCTTACACTTTTCAAAAAGTTAGTGTAGCTCTTTAGCATCATCTTCCACCCATAGAACCTGTTTGACTAACTCTCCATAGGTGGTGCACTGAAAGGATATAAACCTTCCTCTAATTCCTTCAACTAAGCTGTCCTCGAATTTTTAGTTTTTAGCTATATCGTCCGTAATAGCCGCAAGGGAAAAGCGAAGGCGAGAGGAGAATTTAGTCTTACATTTTGAGACTGTCATCTACCTTGGCATAATTCAACAAACTCTTTTGTTTTTGCTAAGCAAACTAGTGGAGGGAAAATTTTCTCAAAGAAAGTTTCTTGGAATTTATTCCAAGTGATTTCTTCATTCTTGCTTTCTAAGATGCACTTTTCTCTTTTACACCATCTATATGCATCCCCTTCCAATTTGAAGATAGCAAATTAGACTTTTTGTTTATCTTTACGGCCAAGGTTGTCTAATATCTTATTAATACTCTCCATTCAATTTTCAGCCCTCTTCAAATGAGGGTAGATTCATCTGATGAAAGAACACCATGTTCTTTTTGTCTTTCTTTGATGGAAGGTTTGTATTAGTTCTTCTACTATTAGAGGGATGAGATTCCGAAATCTATTCTCCCTCCCCTGTGGTCTTGATGTAAGAGATTGGTCGTCAGGGTGCGTCCACTCATTCTTTGTAGTTTCTTGGGGAGACTCCCAGTTATCCTACCTGGATGGCCACCATTTTTCTATTGGGCTACCTCCTCTATGTGTTGAGTTAGTATTTCTAACCGTTTAAAAATTTCTAGTTGGATTGGGTCTCCAACTTGGTTCATATTATTAACCTATGCCTTTAGTGCAAATAGTTCAGCTCCTGCGTGGCTAGTGCCTTCTCCAACATGAGACCTGTTTTCGTTAGTTGCTATCCTTTCTGTCGTAAAACACAATAATTATTTAATGATGCACCAATACACACCTAAATAAAATAATCTATGCATTCTACATTTATTAACAATACTAAACATGTTTAGTAACATGAAATTAACTCTTATTATATCGAAGATTTCAAATCTATTTGCTAAGATATTAAAATTTCGTGTGGCCTTTTCCTCCACACCTGTGACAAATGAGTGCTTTTCTAGGCATTCTGGCAACAAATGATCCTTTGCCCTGCAATTAAAGCAAGAGTGGCGGAATTTGTAAGGTGGGGCATGTTGCCTCCCACAGAAGGCACATTTCTTTGGAAAATCTTTCTCATAAAGAGGTATCCTCATTATCCTTTCTCCTCCTTTGTCTTTTTCTTGACTCCCCCTCAGTGGTTCCTGCTAGTTTTTTTGGCTCCTTCACTCCTAAGGGAATGATTTTGGTAGTCCTTACAACCAAGGGAGGAGTATGTTGAAGAGTAGGATCATCTGCCCTTTCGTTCTAGCGTGCCTTTTCCCAGCCCTAACTCGGTGATCTAGTGATGGTGAAGAACTTGGGGACCTCTGACTTGGGATTATCTTTAGAGGGAACTGCTTCGTTGAAGGCATCTCTATTGCCTTACTAGAAGTCTCTATCGGTTATAGGGGATATACCTTAGAGTTGATTTCTTGAGGTTCTCCCTCTGAGTCGATGTCCAATACTACCCGCCTTGGTGGAGCGAGTTTCTGCCGTCGCAGCTCATATTACACTACTCTTATTCCCCTGAGCAATAAGTCCATCTTTCAATGTAATGAAGCTAATCCATTTTCATAGTCTGAGTCATAGTCTATTCTCCTTACGGTGGTTTTAGTGCGAGCCATTATCTGAAATAACAAAGCATGACACGAGTTCCTTTGATAGCATTATTATGCAATTTAAGCCCTTATCTACACATGATTTGCTCTGATACCACCTGTAATACCCAAACCCAAAAAAAAACAACATCATGCTAAGTTTAGGCCTGAGGGTTATCTTCCAAGATCTATCAGATGTTGGGCTCAAACTCTATTGCATACGAGATAATGGAACTTGGTAAACTATAATAAAATGAATCAATTCAAATCAAATAACTATGGAATATCTATTCAACCAAGCCCTCACAAAATATTATGTTATTAAAATGTTATCATAGAAACGTAAAACAATAATAATAAAATAAAAAACTGAATCTAGTCATGCTTTTGTTTCAACGTCAGGAAATTACCCTAAGTGTCACTCACTAGAATATCTGTAGGACAATATTGACATATATATGGAATGAGTAAACTCAGTAAGTAGAATAAGTAAATTTAATGCATTTTATAGTCTCAAAATGAAACATGTCTCTATATGTCCCTCTATTTAATTTAATATCTAATTTAATGGATCCATCTACTAAACTTAATCTATACCAGTTGTGCATTTTCATCTTAGGTGAGCCTTGGATCATGACCTGATAGCAAACACATCTGGCCTGCCTAACACTATTATCCAAGCCCCAAATAGAGAATCAAATCCCTCCATTTGATTTAGAATGTCCAAAAACCTATAAATCGACTCTTGGATTGCCCAAATTGAAGTTTGGGGTCTCTTTTTATGAAAGATCATGCATAGACGACTCTAAGCGTCCCACATGGCACGCCAGAGCCGGCACCGCCGGTGCTAGCACACAGGACTGTTGTGGTGGGCCTCTATCGGGCCTGGGCGCTAAGCTCGCTTGTAGTCCACAGGCCGCTCCTTCTTGGGCCTGTTCTCGATAGGCCTCCTCTACTGGTCTTGGCCTAGTTGGACTTCGTCAGAGAGAGTCATCGTTGCCGATTGCCGTCCTATTGGGCCCCGCCTAGCCCACCTTGTTGCCAAGTCTACTAGGTCGGTTTGGGCCTAGTCTACCAGCCCACGAGCCAGCATAGTTGCTAGACTTGCTGGCTTCGCCTGCCAAGCCTGAGCGCGAGCCCAGAGCCTAGGCGGAATAAGGCAGTCATTCGGGGGTCCTTTCTGCAATTCGTTTCAGCGGGATTTTCTACAATTTCAGTCTTTCCTAGGGACCCCCTATAAATTTCACATAAAAATCCAAAAATCATAGGGTCTTCTCCCTGGGTTTCGGTTAGTCCAACAACCATGAATGTCGTCCAACATTCATCAACTTTTCTTGCCTGAAACTCATTTTTAACCTACAAATATTATACTTATAAGCAGATTTTCTTGTATCTAACATCATTGTATGGATTTCTTCTCCAATAACAGAGACCACAAGAGGAAATTAATCTAGAGATGGGTTTTTCTATAAAATCTGGAAATGGGTTGCCTCTCTAGATGTGTTATTCATGATCTACCCAGTCATTTCATTCAAATCTAATTTTCAATTAATCTAATATTTATAAAAAACAAAATAAAAATCTGTAGATCTCACACTAACCTCTAAAATGCATAGTCTATTGTTTCATCAAAATCCTTTCTTCGTAGCAACCTTAGTAGCAATTTGTTTTCTTTTGGATTTTTCACCTCTCCTCCAAATCCCTCTCCCCCTTAGCTTAATAAGGTCCAACGATTTTGCCATTCGTGTTATAAAATCCAAAGAAAAATCCCCAATTAATGCCATGGTGCCCATTTTGACCGAGTATTACGAGCCAAAATTTTGACTTGGTAAAATAAAATTACTTTTGAGGAAAATAAATAAAAATATAATAACATTACTTTTGTGACTACTCGAACCTATGTAGGTTCTGGGTCAAATACCCTTCTTCCCATGCTGTTAACTTACCTTTTAAGACAACATCATAGTTATTATTTTGTAAACCCTTTTTTTGTGAAGGTCAAATTTTCAATGGTCAAAGGTCTATTCTACACATAGGCTTCCACATACTAAAAATACACTTTTGAAAAGTGTCACGCACAGACCCAGAAAAGCAACCATTGGGTCTGACGCACAGAGCACACAAACCCAGAAAACGTCCATTGGGCTTGCGGCTATGGGCCTCACAGTGTGATATTGTCCGCTCTGGCCTGGCAGCTTAGCCGCACGGCTTTAAAACGCGTCACACCATATTGAACTTGAGACCCACTCATAAACTACCAGGAACTTTCTCCCCTTTTCGATGTGGGATTCGGTTCTGGGCTATTACAAGCCCACCAGCTTTCGCCTGGTTCGTCCCCGAACCACAACCCAACTCTGGGCTTCTGCCTGCAGCCCTGACTTTCACTGGTTCAACTCTCCGAACCACATCTACTGGAGGGGGAGCCGCTCTGATACCACTGTCACGCACAGACCCAGAAAAGCAACCATTGGGTCTGACGCACAGAGCACACAAACCCAGAAAATGTCCATTGGGCTTGCGGGCTATGGGCCTCACAGTGTGATATTGTCCGCTCTGGCCTGACAGCTTAGCCGCACGGCTTTAAAAGGCTTGTAATAGCCCAGAACCGAATCCCACATCGAAAAGGGGAGAAAGTTCCTGGTAGTTTACAAGTGGGTCTTAAGTTCAATATGGTGTGACGCGTTTTAAAGCCGTGCGGCTAAGCTGCCAGGCCAGAGCGGACAATATCACACTATGAGACCCATAGCCCGCAGGCCCAATGGACGTTTTCTGGGTCTGTGTGCTATGTGCGTCAGGCCCAATGGTTGCTTTTCTGGGTCTGTGCGTGACAGTGGTATCAGAGCGGCTCCCCCTCCAGTAGATGTGGTTCGGAGAGTTGAACCAGTGAAAGTCAGGGTTGCAGGCAGAAGCCCAGAGTTGGGTTGTGGTTCGGGGACGAACCAGGCGGAAGCTGGTGGGCTTGTAATAGCCCAGAACCGAATCCCACATCGAAAAGGGGAGAAAGTTCCTGGTAGTTTACAAGTGGGTCTGAAGTTCAATATTGTGTGACGCGTTTTAAAGCCGTGCGGCTAAGCTGCCAGGCCAGAGCGGACAATATCACACTGTGAGACCCATAGCCCACAGGCCCAATGGACGTTTTCTGGGTCTGTGTGCTCTGTGCGTCAGGCCCAATGGTCGCTTTTCTGGGTCTGTGCGTGACAGTGGTATCAGAGTGGCTCCCCCTCCAGTAGATGTGGTTCGGAGAGTTGAACCAGTGAAAGTCAGGGCTGCAGGCAGAAGCCCAGAGTTGGGTTGTGGTTCGGGGACGAACCAGGCGGAAGCTGGTGGGCTTGTAATAGCCCAGAACCGAATCCCACATCGAAAAGGGGAGAAAGTTCCTGGTAGTTTACAAGTGGGTCTTAAGTTCAATATGGTGTGACGCGTTTTAAAGCCGTGCGGCTAAGCTGTCAGGCCAGAGCGGACAATATCACACTATGAGACCCATAGCCCGCAGGCCCAATGGACGTTTTCTGGGTCTGTGTGCTATGTGCGTCAGGCCCAATGGTCGCTTTTCTGGGTCTGTGCGTGACAAAAAGTGTATATTATAGTTATCTTTCTCCTTGGCTTTTCTCTTCTATGTTAAAAGGATTTTCCATGCAAAATTTGGTGTCTCTTATGTATGATCTTATTACTTTTTATTTGATCCTATTTTATTATGTATGCTTCTTCTATAATTTGCGTCAACTGAATCTTGTTTCCTAACAAGTGGTATTAAAGCTATGGTGATAAATCTGTGATTCAAAAAGTAGATTTTTTGGACCAATATTTTGTATGGACATGATCTTGGTTGTTAATTGTGAAGGTACAAGCTAACAAGGTGGTTTAGACTACCAGATTTGGGTGTACAATAGATTTTTGTTGAATTTTTTCCACATGTAGAAGAGATCGTGTGTATAGGTTGTTGTTGATGGCTTGGCCAGTGATGGCAGTAGATACACACCGCGATGAGCAACTTGAAAGAGGAGGCATTGAAGGCATGACAGAAACAAAATGACTAAGCATTGCAGGTGGGCAGCATGAAATGGCCGGCAGTGGTACTGTCAAGGTGGGTTTGTATGTGTATGGGGTTCCTATTTTTGAGCAAACAAAATGGTAATTAGGAGGCATGTAGCGCATGAAGAAGAGGACAATGTGTCCATCCATGGATACTTGATGGGTTTCCATCTACCATGAAGAAGAAGAATGGAGCAACCATGGTGCGCCAACGGTGAAGAGGTGTCGGACGGTAGCGCTAGAAGTGGGCCAATGGTGGCATGCAAATGAGTGAAGCTTACAGGTGACATGGATAGAGCTATAAATGGGTTTTGCTAGATTTAGCAACAATGGGGTGGTGCTCCAATTGCTAGCGGTGACCGACAATATCATGATCAAAGTAGCATGATGGGTCACTAGTGTTGGCAACGAATGGAGGTAGCAGCGGCATGTAGGAGGCTATTATGTTCATGGTGGCTAGGGCTTCTTCTTGTGTGGATTTTCTCTATTTGTGGAAAAAAGAGATTGGCATAAGTTTGGAGCATTGGAGGACCATAGAAGTAAAATGCACATGCAGTTTGAATCGGGTGATCTTGAACTCAAAACTTCACGTTCCAAGTATGCATTTTTATTTTTGAGTACTCTGAACATGATGATAAGGTCAGTTTGGGCATATTTTGCTTTGATTATGCAAATTTGATGGGTGTGCAAATCACTAGAGATGTGATGATCAAAGAGATTTTGATGTTGTGATATGAATGAGGAAAGGTGATAACTCGTAAAAATATGAGTTATCATGGCCTATTTTAGACTATTTTTGCGTGTTAGTTCAAGAGATTAGGCTTAGTTTACATCTATTTAGCTAAATTTTAACTTGCTTTACATTTTATGAGCATTATGTAATTTTTATGCATTTTTAATATAAATTAGGCATTTTTTAGTTCATTTATTTAGTTTCATTCATTTTTACAAGAAGGACAAAAATTCACAGGTATGCAGACGAGTCGAAGGTAGAATGGAGCTAAGTGAAGAAGCAGGTAGGCTGGCGCCCGGGTTCCACCCTACATGTCTTAGCCAAAAGATCCAACACCTCACACTGAAAGAAGCTCCCAGTGAGTTGGTGCCTAGGCGCCACTTCAATAGTATACAGGCATTCCAGAGAGCATCCAGACCACTAGGACTCCAAGACATTAGCGCCTAGGCGCCAAGGCATGAATTCTTAGGGTTTCCAGAAAAGTTCCTAGTGACCCAGCACATAGAGAGTTGGCGCCTATGTGCCACTACGCATCCATACGCGTGGATTTCTGCATGTGCTGCATAAGCTACCCATTATAAATAGAAACCTAGGGATTCGGAAGGAAGAGGAAGAGGAAGAGAGAGGGTTGTGGCTGCTGTGGAGAAAGGGAGAAACACAAAAACTTCAAAGAAGGAGAGAAGAGCAAGTGGAGATCCAAGCTATCACTGCAAATCTATTAAGTTTCATCTCCTCTTCTCATATATCTCTTCCTATTTGTTATTCTCCTTTCTTGGGATGATTGTAACTTGATTTTAATGAAAATTAAAGTCATGTTTATGGGCTGAACCTTCCTATGGTGGAAAATATGTAGGATTTGAACTCATAGTCTATATTATTTGGTTTTCTTATGCTTGAATTGATAATACTGTTGTGCTGTGACTTTTGTTACTTAAGATTACCCTTATATATCATGCTTAATGCGTTTACAAGCTTTGCAACCTTGTGGATTGATCGAATATTTAGTTTCATGCTTGGAAAAGTGGAATTTGAATAAGATCCATATATAAGGCACAGATATTCTAGCTCATGTTGTGTTAGATATTAATATGGATAGGAATATACCTATTAACCCTGTGTAATCATGATCAGGTTATATGGTTATCAACCTTATTTTACTTGTATGCATGGGAACATAGCATATAACTAAAACTTGATTAGGTTTGTATGTGTTGGATGACATATATGAATATGAATGAACCTAGATTAGTAATCTCTACACAACTAACTTAATTAGGACCAAATGACATAGTTATGATTCAATGACTTCATATTCCCACCTATCTTAATTATTTCAAGGCAATCTCGGCAATATCCACCCCACTTTGGTCATTTACTGCTTTGTTTAGTTTAGTTTAATTCAATTCTTTAAACACAAACTCTCATTTATTTTATTAATTCACTTAGACAATTGAGATTTAAGGTGCTAATCCGTTTAAAACAATCCTCATGGGAACGATACTCACTCACTCTTTATTACTTGATCGGCACGTATACTTGCGTTAAAATGAGCATTTAATTAGACATATACGCAGCTCGTCAAGTTTTTGGCGCCATTGCCAGGGATTGGTTTAAACTTAATACCTGACAATTTCAGTTGTCTTCGTGAATGTGTATATATTATACATAGTTTTTCTTTTCTTTTTTTTCTTTTAATATAATTCAATTTTAGGAGTCTTTGTTTTGCAATTTCCAATGGCTTCAAATCCTTACCAATGGCTAAATGCAGATTTTTCAACACCAAGCACTTATAGTTTCCATGGGTTTAATGATGGACTGGCACCATCGGATCAATTCGCCAGTTTTGATTATCAAATGCAGGGAATGGATAATTCTTATTCAACTTATTGCGATTTATATGGAGGCGAAGGATATCTATCAATCTAATGCGTGTATTATTCAGTGTCCATTGAATATTATGAGCATTCAAATGATACATAGGACTACCATGGAGATTTTCATACGAGGAATATGATGCCTTTCGATTGTCAAATACAGGAGTTTGAGGAGCCATCACTATCTGAAAGCAAGTCATCTTTGGAGGACATGTTCATGCAATTCATGAAGAGACAGATGCAATTTAATGAGAACATGCAGAAACAAGTGGAGCAATTGGCTATTGCAATCTAATGTCGGCTTCAAGAATCGTCTTCCAGTCATATTGAAGAAATTTCAAGAGAAGATGAGTTGGAACATGGTTGCGAAGTCACTCCAAGCATTAATAAAGATATATCAATTGATGTAATAAAGCAACCTGTACCTCGATTCATTCTAGAACAATTGACCGAGTCAATGAAAAGCCAGGAAGCAGAAGAGAAAATCGATGAAGAAATAGAGGTTGATATATTGGAGAAAGTCGAAAATTGTCATATCAACATACCTCTAATTGGCCTTCCTGAAATTCAGTTGCAGCAATACTTAAATGATCAATGCATAGCCTTAGAAAGCAGCATCTTGAAGCCATCATTAATTCAAGACCCTAAAAATCTCTTCCATAGTCTCTATGAAATTCAAGAAAAAGGCTAACTGATCCATTTGAAGATGCTAAGAAGAGAGATGAACTTCCAATGCAAAATCCACAAGGAAGGAAGTTCGATAGAGCGGGAATTGACTAATCATAATAGGACGTCAGGCTGAAGACGATAAATTTAGCACTGAATGGGAGGGAACCCATTACACTTTTTTATTTTTACTCCAAGAATAAAGCAGCTATCTCCCAAGGTAAGGAAGGACAGGATTGTCACGCTCAAATCTGAATTTTCAATCCACTTTCAAGTTGATAGAGGATGGAATCAAGAAGTTTCAAGTTTATATTCATCATTCAAGACAAGAAAATGCAGTTGGAGTGAGGCTTTGGCCTCAATTTTTGGTGCCTGACGCTAAGTTTTTGCAAAAGAACATGTTGCAGCAAATTGGGATCAGAGAAGTGGCGCTTCAACGCCATGATCCGGCGCCATAATTTTTCAAGAAAATAACATGTTGCAACGTTTGAGTCAGCAAGTCGGCGCCTAGGCCTCAATTTTTGGTGCCCCGGCACCATCCCCCCAACCAACAAAACATGAGTTTTTAGCATGCCAACTTCAACTAGTCATAACTTTTGATCCCGTAGGAGTTACGGGAGCTACCACATATTAACGGAAAGTATTTTTCGAGCTCGTCGACATGAAGACCATGGTTTAATTATTTGATATAATTTTCAATATAAAAATTCTCTATTTTTGCATATTTTGGGGCCATTGAAGTTCGACGTAATTTTTTTCGTCTTTTAGTGAATCACCCATTTTATTATTTCAAATAAAAGGTGTGCGAATGAGTGGCTTGCATCTTTCATATATCTGCGGGCATGTGAATGTGCTACTTGTGGGGAACTTTTTAGCTCAAGTTGTTCTATTATTTTATTGTGGCTAAGAGTTTAAAGTAGTGGGGGAGAAGTTTATGGACTGCACTTGTGGTATTAATAATACAGCTTGAAACTTGAGATGAATTACCTGAGAAGAGCTTCTATGGAATATATTTGGGGTGTAGAGTCCTGGACATTTGAGCTTGCAGTGCACTTTTCAATATTGTGCTTCTCGTTCTTCCTTCTTCCTATTTGTGACGTCGCTCTCAACCGCTCCTAACCAATGTGAGGTTGACCAACTTGGAGAATCTAATGGCAACCCAAGCTCGGTTTCTACAGCTATCCAATCAGGCTATGGAGGCGCACTTTCAGAGATTCATGGAGGACCAACAAATTGATATGAAGGCTTTATCACCATTCCCATCGACACCTCCTGAGTTCTGAGCCTGTTTTGGTCAATCTTCACATTAGCTGGTGAAAAAAGTGAACGCGATGATGATGATGACTCCTCCGCATCAGACACCTAGGGGAGTACCTGTCCTTTCCATTTTATATTCTGTTTGTATTTATTTTTTAGTCCATGATCATATAGGTTTCATATAGTTTCATGCATTGAGGACAATGTATCTCTCAAGTTTGGAGGGGTGTATAATTCTCGGTTGTAGGTCTGTTTTCATGTTTTGTTTAGATTGCATGTATATCAACTTCTGCTAATGAAAGTTTTCTTGTTTCAATCTATTTTGATGAAAATGCACAAGGTTCAGAAAAATCTTTGACTTGGAATTGAATTCATGAAAAATTGGCAATTCAAATTAAGGACTACGTGTAAAAGCAAGTAGCAAGTAAAATGTGAATGAATCATGAGAATTTCAGAGTACATTGTTCTAATTCAAATAAATGTTAATTTTTCAACTGAAATGATAAGAACTGAGTTAAACAAATGTGAACCAAGTAAAGAGAATTAATGGTATTAGAAATGGTAATACTTCATAAAATTTTCTTGTATGTTCAGTATTCCTACCAAGTTATCGGAATAATAGAAAGGGGATGACTGACCTAAGTTAAGTAACCGGGACTTGGCATCAACAAATGTCAAAGTTCGCGTAAAAAGGTAAAGGAAAGTCACAATAATAATGCTTTAAAAAAAAGATCTCCAGATATCCTGAAATACGGTGAGGAGAATTTTGTAATAAGTTTGGGGAAAAAGAATATGCAATTAGGTCAAAATTGAATCCAATGAATGATTACCACTGTCTTTGACTATTTAGTCAGTCTAAACCTTGGTTCATCTTTTTGTATTGATTTTCTAACGAGATTCTTTTGATCAAGAGGAAGATTAGCATGTTTGAATTAGTACTTTATACTAAAATTACTATCATCTACATGTGACTTGGTTCGAGAATGAAAAATTAAAATGCATGTCCTATTTTGAGAGATGAATGATTTTTCAAGTTAAGATTATTCTCAATCTTGTTGAATAGAGAGATGTGATTGATAGAAGCATAATGGGAAGCAGGTTAAGTTGACAGAGTCCAAATTCATTCATTCATTCATTGTATTTGCATGTATTGCTCGAGGACTAGCAACATTTAAGTTTGGGGGTGTGATAACTCGTAAAAATACGAGTTATCATGGCATATTTCAGACTATTTTTGTGTGTTAGTTCAACAGATTAGGCTTAGTTTGCATCCATTTAGCTAAATTTTCACTTGCTTTACATTTTAGGAGCATTATATAGTTTTTATGCATTTTTAGTATAAATTAGGTATTTTTTAGTTCATTTATTTAGTTTCATTCATTTTTACAGGAAGGAAAGAAATTCACAGGTATGTAGGCGAGTCGAAGGCAAAACAGAGCAAAGTGAAGAAATAGGTAGGCTGGCGCCCAGGCGCCATCCTACATGTCTTAGCCAAAAGATCCAACACCTCACATTGAAAGAAGCTCCCAGTGAGTTGGCGCCCAGACACCACTTCAATGGTATACAGGCATTTCAGAGAGCTTCCAGACCACCTGGAATCTAGGGAGTTGGCGCCTAGGCGCTAAGGCATGAATTCCTCGGGTTTCCAGAAAAGTTCCTAGTGACCCAGCACACACAGAGTTGGCGCCTAGGCGCCACTACGCATCCGTTCGCGCGGATTTCTGCGCATGTGCTACATAAGCTACCCATTATAAATAGAAACCTAGGGATTCGAAAGGAAGAGGGAGACTCGGAGAGAGGGTTGTGGCTGCTGTGGAGAAATGGAGAAACACAAAAGCTTCAAGGAAGGAGAGAAGAGCAAGTGGAGATCCAAGCTATCACTTCAAATCTATTGAGTTTCACCTCCTCTTCTCATCTATCTCTTCCTATTTGTTATTCTCCTTGCTTGGGATGATTGTAACTTGATTTTAATAGGAATTGAAGTCATGTTTATGGGCTTAACTTTCCTATGGAGGGAGATATGTAGGATTTGAACTCATAGTCTATGTTATTTGGTTTTCTTATGCTTGAATTGATAATACTGTTGTGCTATGACTTTTGTTACTTGAGATTACCCTTATATGTCATGCTTAATGCGCTTACAAGCTTTGCGACCTTGTGGATTGATCGAATATTCAGATTTATGCTTAGAAAAGTGGGATTTGAATAAGATCCATATATAAGGCATAGGTATTCTAGCTCATGTTGTGTTAGATATTAATATGGATAGGAATATACCTATTAACCCTGTGTAATCATGATCAGGTTATATGGTTATCAACCTTATTTTACTTGTATGCATGGGAACATAGCATATAACTAAAACTTGATTAGGTTTGTATGTGTTGGATGACATATATGAATATGAATGAACCTAGATTAGTAATGTAAGGACCAGGTATTTTATTTTATTTTCATTATAACCCTTCTCTATTTATGTGATAACTTATGAACATGCCACTAAGAGTTTATAATGTTAATGGATGCATAACATATATGAATATGGTATCTAGGGAACATATAGTGCATATATGTATGTATTATGATCTTAGCACACTGAGTATAAATTTAAATGTATATGATTAGTGTGTCATTGTTAAGCACTATAACTATTTTTCCCTTCGCAGAATAGGTACGGGGGTTAAGGGGGCAGCGCCCATTGCAGGGGTGAAGGGGGCAGCGCCCCCGGAGAAATTTTTAATTATTAAGTGTAGGAGCGGGGAATTAAATTACTAATTGCGACTGGACCCGAGCCCCGACCCGACTCAATGGATTCTATTAACATAAGCGGCCCGCGCTCTAGGGTTTCATTCCCATTTCGCGCCCGACCGCGTTCTCTTCTCCTTCTCTTCTGGTTCTTCGTTCCTCTTCTACTTTCTCTTCCACTCAGTTCGAACCACCCGTGATCGCTTGAGGGGAAATATACCGACTACCTTGAAGGTCATAGATCCGAGTTCAGGAAGCTCTAAGGCTACGAATTTCTGCAGTCCACATCTAGGGTCGCTGTCTTGGGAGGGATCACGGTCAAGGTAAGTAGATGTCGCCCCTTTCTCGATTTAGTGTTGAAATTTTATGTTAAACACGAGGTGAGGCTAGAAGAAATGTATAGCTTCTAACGACTCCATGGTATTAGGCGTAGAGTTCGTAACAGTTAGGGTTCATGGAAAATTTACTTTGAATGCGGATTTCTGTGATGTAAAAGACTTCTTAGCAGATTTTATATTGTTGGAATGTGACGTGAATTGAATTGTCCAATCGAGAGTATGAATTTAAGGTTCTTTCATTTCGCACCTATCATGTGTTTGATAAAATGCTTGTGTGACAGATTTATGTGTTGAATCTGAATTGTGTTTACGTTGTAGGCGTGGTTTGCGGCGTGTTTCATTGTCTGTTATGTATGATGTGTTATCTCAAATAGTTGATTGTAAGGGTTGTTCATGGCCCCTGAATTACATGAGGAGAGGGTTGTTCATGGCCCTTGATGGACATGAGTAGATGATTGGTTGTGTTGGTCAATTTGTATGTATGGTTATATGTATACGATCTTGGGAGTGGGTATTGGACCCACGTGTATTAGCTTCATCACTGTATGAGTATCCATCATTATGCTTATTTGCACTTTGTGCTAACCATTATCTACTTACTGGGTCTATTTAGACTCATATCATTGTTATTGTGCTTTTAGATCGCAGGTCAGAAGGGGAACTTAAGGATGGGACAAGTTGAAGATCAAACATGAGAGACCCTAGCACAATATGTTGATTTCAGTTCTTTTAGATTCGTGTTTTTTTTTATAATCATATATGTAGGATTCGTTGGCAACTATAATGTATTTGGTATTTCAGATTGGATTGTAATCCTTGTTGATGCACATATGCATGACTATTATATCTGTTTGATGTGTAAGGAAAATATTTAATGATTTCCTTCTATATGAATGTTCTTATTATATGAAGATGCAAGTATATAAAATGGATTGAATGTTACAAATGGAAATGTTATGAATATCAGGTCATGTATTCCATATTACCCCTTGTATGTTATGGGGAGATGCTGCCGAATTTTTCTTAGATTATGTAGTACCCCTTGACTAGTTCTTGAGTAATTCTTGGAATGGGGTGTTACAAGTAATCTCTATAAAACTAACTTAATTAAGACCAAATGACATAGCTATGATTCAATGACTTCATATTCCCACCTATCTTATTCATCTCAAGGCAATCTCGGCAATATCCACCCCACTCTGGTCATTTACTACTTTGTTTAGTTTAGTTTAATTCAATTCTTTAAAAGCAAACTCTCATTTATTTTACCAATTCACTTAGACAATTGAGATTTAAGATGCTAATCCGTTTAACACAATCCTCGTGGGAACGATACTCTACTCACTCTTTATTACTTAATCGGTACATATATTTGCGTTAAAACGAGTATTTAATTAGACATATATGCAGCTCGTTAAAAGGTATTGTGCTTCTTATGGAGGGTGTAAATCAAGAGAATGCTACATCATTGGATGTGGTTAGGTTAGATCATGTACATTGCAGGTTGATTAGAAGGAATCAAGTTCAATCTAGTTTGAAACAATATTTCTTGAGTGATTTTGGTGTTTAATCACATGATTGATATTATATGAAGATGGTTTAAATCAAGGCAGAGTTATGGATGTTCTATACTATACGTGGTAGTCTATAGTTGTGTTGACTAAAGATGAATGGAAAACTCGTGGAGATAGATTGGATTTTTCTAAGTTCCTCATTGAATGGTGGTTGTGTGAGTTTAGGATTGTATATTAGTTTTGCATAAGCGACCATAAGAGTTCTATTTATAAGCATATCAATTACGAATTCAGTGAAGCTTTGATAGGTGTCCTGTTGGGGTATGAAAGAGGGATTATTAGAGTTTTGTTGTTTGGGATGTGTGCGACACAGCTAGAGCAGAGGTATAAGAAATTCTTGTGTATCTTTGTCACTTGTTTATCATAATGGATTATTATCCCTCTCGTAGTTTTTTCCTTCAACCTTTAAAGGGTTCTCTACATAAATCTTAATGTCTCTTATATATGATCTTATTACTGTTCATTTGACCCTATTTTATGATGTACATTCCACCAAATCTATATCAACCTAAATCTTGTTTCCTAACAACACCTACGTCAGTAATACATTAATCTTTTCTTATTGTTAATATATTTTTTACTTTCTACTCCTATTTTTCCTACAATATCTACTAGTGGACACTCACATGATTAAATAGGGAGACAATGCTGCCAATGCCACCACGATTCGAACCATTGTTGGCTAGTTGTGGGGCAAGATGATGTACCATCGTGCGTTGCCATTTATTTTTAATGCTAATATTTCTTAGTAATTAAAAAAGGAAATACTTCTATATGCACAAGGAAATACTTCTATATGCACAATAGCAAAGCAAACCGTTAACAACATATTTTGATGCTCAACACTTTTCATCTTAAAAAACATTATTTAGTAACATAAATAATTATTGTAGCTAACAATTAGGTTTTAGTGAAAATAATACAATAAACATTACTTAGTAACATAAATAATTATTGTAGATAACAATTAGGTTTTAGCGAAAATAATACAATAAATGTTGCAATAAGTAACTCTTTAGTGACAAAAAATGTCATTAAAAGTATGACTTTAAGTGAAAAATCTAACAAATCATCATTAAAGTATTTTATGATTAACTTATAATGACATTATAGTATAAATTAATAAGTATTGTAGACCTAAAAATCCATTTTCTTCAGGGTTGTAAGAACCGGACTTGTCCAATTTCTGGTTCGATTGCATGCGGTTCGGTTCAAATACAAACCGATCAAACTGTCGAACCGGGATGAACGGTCGAACCAAATTCGCCCGGCCAGACCTAATATATATTTTTTATAAAAAAACCCAAAAATCCACTGCTCTGACCGCTCCCTCACCCGCCCGACTTCATTTTCACCCTTTCAACGAATCACAGTTCGCAGCCCTAAACCCTACCAATCTCCGCACCGGCCATTTGTGGATAATCAATCCATCGCTGACGAAACTATCACGGCGGCAATACTGCAACAACAACCCCCGTCCCTGCTCTACTCGCTACAATTTTCTTCTTCTCCTCCGGCCGTTCCGTTCTCGTGCCTGCTACTTCGTTCGCCAGCGAAATTGTCACGGCGGCAATGCCACAATAGCAGTCGCCCATGCCACTCGCCCATCCCTACTGTTGCCTTCTCTTCATCTGGCATTTGCTCCTACAGATGCTATCGGATAGTGTGGTCTCCTTCTCATCTCCCCATCCAGCCGCATCCAGTTCTTCAGCAGCCTTTCTTCATTCTTTCGTCAGCCCATCCTCCCTATAAAAGTAAAATTTTAAAATCACCACCAGGTTTTCCAAAGCTATGATACTATGTGAAATTTTATTTGTAATGGTTTTTTATTATGTGATATTCATATTCTATAAAATTTTATGATATTAATATTCTATGAAATTTGTCTGTTGTTGTTTTTTATTATGTGATATTCGTATTCTGTGAAGTCACTGCCAACTTTGTGATATTCCATGAAATTGCTACTGCATGGAATTTTTATTATACTATAGTAGTGGATAGCTATTCATTGCAATGTTTGTTATTTAATTATCTATTTGAGAAAATATTGTTAGTTGCATAATTTATAATTTTTTTATGTTGGTCCCGAGTTAATGACAATTACCCAAGATGGGAGGGGTGAATTGGGTAATTAAAAATTTTCAACTTAAACAGAAATTTTACCCCGGATTAATCTAGTCCCCTTTTATGAAGAAACAGAAGGAAAGCAATATAGTGCAGAGAGCATAAACAAAAATCAATAAGCAAGATTTTATAGTGGTTCGGGCAACCTCTCCTACTCCACTCTTCCAAGCTCACACCTCTTGTGACTTGGGTTCCACTATGTATTTCACAAATACAACTGGAGTCATTGCTCTCTTCTAGATTCCAGCTCTATGGGGCATCAACAATTCACAGCACAAGTAGGTGACGAGTTTCACTCCAATCACACACTACTTTGCTTACACTTGATCTTAGTTACCCAAACTAAATCAAGTTCAATACAACAAGAAATAACAAAAGAAAGTTTCTACACTTTACTGATGTGTAGAGGCAGATTTGGCACAGAGACGAACTTGTAGCGTAGGCTTAATGATTCAGCAAGCAGCTCTTGGCAGTTGGAAAGCAAGGTTCTTCTAGATGTTGGTTTGATCACTTAATGCTCTCAGAGATGGGAGTTATGCTCATTTAATGAATTATCAGCTACCCTCCACGTTCATATTGAATGCCTTTTATAACTGTTGAGGGAATCCGAACGTTTGGAGGTAGGTGGCGCACATTTAATGCGCCAACGTTCAAAAATTTTCGACCGTTGCGACCCCAAGTCGCAGGTGGAGTCGACTTCGGATGCGACTTCGCCCAAGTCACAGATGGAGTCGACTTCGGGTGCGTCTTCGTCTGTTCACAACTTCTTCGAGTTCCAGTCTAGGTCGACTTGGTCATCGACTTGACCCAAGTCGCAAGTGAAGTCGACTTCGGGTGCGATTTCACTTCTTCAGCTTGCTAGTTGAACTTGAAATCTTCAGAGATGACTTTGATCACTTGATTTTCTTCATATTGTTTCTTCTCCTATTCATTTGAAACTCTTGGAGCTTAGTATAATCATCCTAGCTTGATGTCCTTTAGCTCCGTGACTTACAAACTTTGAATTCTTGAAATTTTGAATATATGCATGAATCTTCGAGTGCCTAATGATGTCCAAATATATGTTCATAATCCATCATTATTGATTTATGCAACCCTGATTGCTTTTATTCTTCATTTGATTGTTTGAGTCGTCTTGGCCTTCATCTTCACTTGAATATAGCACTGAGTCATCTTGATCTACATGTTTCCATATTGAAGTCAGAGTCAGAGTTGACTTAATCTGCGACTTCACCCAAGTTGCATGTGGAGTCGACTTGAGATGCGACTTCGGCAGCTCTCGTTCTCGGTTTCAACTCTGGACAGAAATGACGAGTCGAAGTCGATGCTGGAGTCGACTTGGTCTGCGACTTCACCCAAGTCACATGCGGAGTCGACTTCGTTTGCGACTTCGGCAGCTCTGCTCCTCGATTTCAACTCTGGACGAAAATAACGGGTTGAAGTTGCTGCTGGAGTCGACTTGGGGATCGACTTGGCCTAAGTCGATGCCTGAGTCGACTTGAAAATCGACTTAACCTGACATGCTTCATTTTCTTCATTTGTATATCCTTTAATCATTTTCACAAACATGTTAGTAACCAAAACTTACTCAAATTAATTTGTTAATCATCAAAACATAAACTTGGCGTATTTACCACATGTTTCCAACAATCTCCCCCTTTTTGATGATTGACAAAACCGATTTGAGTGTATATCTTTCAATGTCTTTAAAATAAACTATTATTGAATTTTACCATAGATATTCTACTTCCAATAAATCACAAGTAAAAGAAATATTCATTCATGCAAACATTTAAGGCCTAAAAGCATTTAAATCTGATACTACTCAAATCCTAATCTTTTCTCCCCCTTTTTGTCAATAGATCAAAAATAGAGATAAAGCGGATTAATCCTTTGAGAATGGCGGGGGCAGCTCCCCCTGAACCTGTGCTCCCCCTCAATTTGTGCTTTTCTAAGTTAATTCAATCATTCCCATATCATTTCTAATTTTATAAAATGGTTCTTTTGCTAGAGGTTTAGTAAAAATATCTGCAATTTGATCTTCTGTTTTTACATATTCTAAACATATGTCATGATTTTCTACATGTTCTCTAATAAAATATTGTCTTAGGTCTATATGCTTGATTCTAAAATGCAGTACTGAATTTTTAGTTAAACATATGGCACTTGTATTATCACATCTAATAGGTATATCTTTAAAATTCATGTCATAGTCCTTGAGTTGTTGTTTCATCCAAAGTAGTTGGGTACAACAGCCCCGGCGGTAATATATTCGGCTTCCGCCATAGATAGAGCAACACTAGTTTGTTTTCTTGAAAACTATGAAACCAACATGTTCCAAAGAAACTGACATGTTCCACTAGTGCTTTTTCTATCTACCTTGTAACCGGCAAAATCCGCATCCAAGTAGCCGATTAGATCAAAATTAGAGCCCTTTGGATACCAAAGTCCTATGTTGGGAGTATCTACTAAATATCTAAAAATTCTTTTTACAGCTACCAAGTGTGATTCTTTTAGACATGATTGAAATCTAGAGCACATACAAACACTAAACATTATATCGGGTTTAGAAGTAGTTAAATATAATAAAGAGTTTATCATGCTTCTATATAACTTTAAATCAACTGGTTTGCCTTTCTCGTCTTTGTCAATTTTAATAGTTGAGCTCATAGGCGTGTTTGCCCCTTTGCTATTTTCCATGTCAAACTTCTTTAACATTTCTTTGATATTTTCCATGTCAAACTTCTTTAATATTTCTTTGATATACTTGGACTAGCTGATGAAGATCTCTTAATTTAATTGCTTGATTTGTAGTCCACGGAAGAAGTTTAGCTCTCCCATCGTACTCATCTCAAATTTCTTCTGCATAAGCTCAGAAAATTCTTGACAAAGTATCTTATTAGTAGCACCAAAAATAATATCATCAACATAAATTTGAATAATCAAGATATCTTTTTTTTTTGTACTTGATAAACAAAGTGGTATCTACCTTTCCCTTTTAGAAGTCAGGATCAATCAGAAACTTGCTTAATCTTTCATACCAAGTTCTTGGAGCTTGTTTTAATCCATATAATGCTTTGGTTAATTTGTATACAAATTTCGATTCATCTTTCTCTTCAAATTCAGGTGGTTGTTCAACATACACCTCTTCATTTATATACACATTCAAAAATGCACTTTTAACATCCATTTGAAACATCTTAAACTTCATATGAGATGCAAAAGCTAGTAAAATACGAATGACCTCTAATCTAGCGACCGGAGCATAGGATTCCTCAAAGTCTATTCCTTCTTCTTGTGAGTATCCTTTTGCCACAAGTCTAGCTTTGTTTCTCACCACAAGTCCACTTTCATCTAATTTATTCCTAAAGACTCATTTTGTGTCAATGACAATACAGTCTTTTGGTCTTTGAACAAGATGCCAAACTTGGTTTCTTTCAAATTAATTTAATTTTTCTTGCATTGCTATGATCCAATTTTCATCATCAAGAGCTTGGTTAATAGTGGATGGTTCAATTTTGGATACAAAGGCGTATTGTCCACAAATATTTTATTTTGACCTTCTAATATTTACACCTTCATAGACATTTCCTATAACTTGCTCAATTGGATGAACATTTTTTAACTTTAAATCAGTTGGAAGTTTATAGTAATTATTACCTTCACTTACCCTTTCCTCCATAGATTCTTCTTGCTTTTCCACATGCAATCTTTCAAGGTTACTTGTGACATCATCTACATCACTTAAATCATGTTTTCTTTTGAAGCGTGGATTAGATTTATCAAAAATAACATGTATTGACTCTTCTACAACTTGGTTCCTTTTATCGAAGACTCTATATGCTTTGCTATTTGATGAGTAACCAAGGAATATTGCCTCATCACTCTTAGCATCCAGTTTTCCCAAGTTGATTTTTTCATTGTTCAAAACATAACATGTGCATCCAAAAGCATGAAAATATGAAATATTTAGTTTTCTACCTTTCCATAGCTCATATGGGGTCTTTTTCAAGATTGCTCTAATGGTAACTCGGTTTAATACATGACAAGATGTACTTACAACTTCACCCCAAAATTTCTTGGATAATTTATTCTCGTTTAGCATTATTCTAGCCATCTCTTGTATGGTTCTATTTTTTCTTTCAACCACTCCATTTTGTTGTGGAGTTCTTGGTGCAGAAAATGTATGGTGAATTCCTTTTTCATTATGAATCGTTTATTTTCAAACTCACCACCATGATCACTTCTAATAGTCATAATAGTACTTTTCTTTTCATTTTGCACCAAGTTTACAAAAGTTGCAAACATAGAAAAAGCTTCATCTTTGCTAGCTAAGAGAATTACCCATGTGAATCTTGAAAAGTCATCAACTATTACAAATACATACTTCTTTCCACCAATGGTTAAAATGTCAGATGACCCATATAGATCCATGTGTAGCAATTCAAGTGGCCTAATGGTGGAAATCTCCTTTTTGGTAGAGAAAGGAATTTTAGGCTGTTTTGACAATTGACATGTCTTGCAAATTTTATCTTTGTCATATTTCAACTTTGGCAATCCTTCTACCAAATTCTTCTTCCATAGGGTCTTTATGTTTGTCATGTTTATGTGCCCAAGCATCTTATGCCAAACCCATGGATCATTGTCAATGGCCATTAGACATTGACCATCTAGTTCATCAAGTGAAACCAAATATACATTTTCATGTCTTTTTCCGCTAAACATGATATGTTCTCCATCAAATACATTACATATGGATGATTCAAACACAATCTTGTATCCTTTGTCACATAATTGGCTAATACTCATTAAATTATGCTTGAGTCCTTCAACAAATAATACATCTTCCATACATGCATTTGAAATACTATAAATGTTTACTTTATCTTTGATTTTACCTTTCTCATTGTTTCCAAAAGCAACAGTTCCATCGTTGCAAGGTTTGAGTTTATGAAATAAACTTCTTTCTCCAGTCATATGCCTTGAGCAACCACTATCCATGAACCAAACATTGCTAACTTTTGCCTTAAAACATACCTGAAAAATGAACAAATAAATCTTATCTCTTTAGTACCCATCTAATGGGTCCATTTGGGTTAGTAAACTGATTTAATCTTTGTTGTTCTATTCTTGAAAGTTCAAATCTTGTGTTTCTTGGAACCCAAACTAATTTTACACCAAGGTCATATAATTTCTTAAAGTTACATCGATGAATCTTGTGACCCATCTTGTTGCAAAAATTGCAAGTCATTAGTAATCTAGGAGTAGGCCTCCAAGTATGTAGTGGTTCAAAAGTTGGCCTTCTAGTCCACATAATATGTTTCCCTTTGGGCTTGTAAATAGGTGCAGTTTTAGCTTGATTTTTCCCAAGTGTTGGCAAACTTAATTTGCTACTTTCTCCTTTCTCAAATGTGAAGTACCCAAGACTTCTTCTATTGGTTTGAGAGGTCATGTTTAGAAATATTTTCACATTTTCTCCTGGATTAGAGAATTTAGCTAATGATTCATTTAAGGATTCATTCTCCTTTTTCAATTTTTTCACTTCTTTCAATAGTAGTTCATTTTCTTCTTTCAATTTTGTTGTTCTTTCTGCTAGTTTTCCATTTACAATAATAGTGGAATTACATTGTTGTCTCTTTAATGATAACTTATTTCCTAGTTTCTTGATTTCATCATATAATAAATCATATGCATGTTGTAATTCCTCTAATTTAGCACATTTGAGACATTCTTGAATAGAAGAATAAGTAGATTGAGAATTACAAAATTTGAAAGTTACCTCTTCATTACTTGTGCATTTTGTTGAGGTGGTTTGCTCTTCCAAAATTTTTATTGTATTTAAAGTTTCTTCATGTTCAATCCGTGTCATGCAACATATTCTTGCGCAATTTGCTGCTTCAAAATCATCGGTTGAGGAGCTACTTGTTGACGGCGTTTCTTCTTTCATGTACATTTCTCTTCCCTTATGCTTTTGGAATTTTCGGTTCTCATATCTTTCCTTTCTTCTTTGATGATCCTTTGATCTTTCTTCCGGTGTAGGACACTGAGCTTGCATATGTCCCATACTGCCGCATATATAACACTTTGTGGTCTCCTTCTTCTTCTCTTTTCGAGATTTCTTTTCGAAGTCTTTGAAGTTCTTTTCTTTTCTCACAAACTTTCGAAATTTGTGAGTAAGTAGAGCAATGTCTTCATCGTCATTGTGAGATGAGAAGGTGGACTCATCTGAGTTATGGGCGACTTTTAGTGCAATTGCTCTCTTTCCTTTGTAGCGATCTTCATTTATTTTCTTGATTAGCTCATGTGACATTAATGAGCTAATAAGGTCTTCTAGCTTCAATGTGTTTAGGTCCTTAGCTTCTTCTATCGCAGTAATCTTTGAAATCCAAGATTCCGGTAGAGCTCTTAAGATTTTCATGACCCGTTCAGATTTGAAAATATCTTTTCCAAGACCTTTCAAAGCATTAGTAATTTTAGAGAATCTAGCAAACATTTCAGAAATATTTTCTGTTTCTAGCATTTTAAAGCTTTCCAACTCTCTAATCAAAATATTTCTCCTTGTCCCTTGGACTTGAGAGGTTCCTTCATAGATAGATATTAGTGTATCCCATATCTCTTTTGCAGTTAAACAAAAGGATACTCTATCATATTCAGAAGCGATAAGACACAAAATAAAGAATTCATAGCTTTAGCGTTGCTCTTAACAGTTTTCACTTCCTCATTGGTCCACTTAGAAGCTCTTTCATCAATAGGCAAAATCACACCATCTTGGATTGCAATCCAAGAGTCCATATCTGTAGCCATGATGAGTTATTTCATACGTAGCTTCCAATAGCCAAAATTGTTCCCATCAAACAATGGTGGCCTAGTAAAAGATTAGTCTTTGGCAAATGCGGGAACGGAAGTCGATTGGGATGCCATATCAAAAGATCTCTTTGGTATAACTCAAAGACCTGCTCTGATACCACTTGTTGGTCTCGAGTTAATGGCAATTACCCAATAGGGGAGGGGTGAATTGGGTAATTAAAAAATTTCAACTTAAACAGAAATTTTACCCCGGATTAATCTACTCCCCTTTTATGAAGAAACAAAAGGAAAGCAATATAGTGCAGAGAGCAGAAATAAAAATCAATAAGCAAGATTTTATAGTGGTTCGGGCAACCTCTCCTACTCCACTCTTCCAAGCTCACACCTCTTGTGACTTGGGTTCCACTATGTATTTCACAAATACAACTGGAGTCATTGCTCTCTTCTAGATTCCAGCTCTATGGGGCATCAACAATTCACAGCACAAGTAGGTGACGAGTTCCACTCCAATCACACACTACTTTGCTTACACTTGATCTTAGTTACCCAAACTAAATCAAGTTCAATACAACAAGAAATAACAAAAGAAAGTTTCTACACTTTACTGATGTGTAGAGGCAGATTTGGCACAGAGAAGAACTTGTAGCGTAGGCTTAATGATTCAGCAAGCAGCTCTTGGCAGTTGGAAAGCAAGGTTCTTCTAGATGTTGGCTTGATCACTTAATGCTCTCAGAGATGGGAGTTATGCTCATTTAATGAATTATCAGCTACCCTCCACATTCATATTGAATGCCTTTTATAACTGTTGAGGGAATCCGAACGTTTGGAGGTAGGTGGCGCACATTTAATGCGCCAACATTCAAAAATTTTCGACCGTTGCGACCCCAAGTCGCAGGTGGAGTCGACTTCGGATGCGACTTCGCCCAAGTCACAGATGGAGTCGACTTCGGGTGCGTCTTCGTCTGTTCACAACTTCTTCGAGTTCCAGTCTAGGTCGACTTGGTCATCGACTTGACCCAAGTCGCAAGTGAAGTCGACTTCGGGTGCGATTTCACTTCTTCAGCTTGCTAGTTGAACTTGAAATCTTCAGAGATGACTTTGATCACTTGATTTTCTTCATATTGTTTCTTCTCCTATTCATTTGAAACTCTTGGAGCTTAGTATAATCATCCTAGCTTGATGTCCTTTAGCTCCGTGACTTACAAACTTTGAATTCTTGAAATCTTGAATATATGCATGAATCTTCGAGTGCCTAATGATGTCCAAATATATGTTCATAATCCATCATTATTGATTTATGCAACCCTGATTGCTTTTATTCTTCATTTGAGTGTTTGAGTCGTCTTGGCCTTCATCTTCACTTGAATATAGCACTGAGTCATCTTGATCTACATGTTTCCATATTGAAGTCAGAGTCAGAGTTGACTTAATCTGCGACTTCACCCAAGTTGCATGTGGAGTCGACATGAGATGCGACTTCGGCAGCTCTCGTTCTCGGTTTCAACTCTGGACAGAAATGACGAGTCGAAGTCGATGCTGGAGTCGACTTGGTCTGCGACTTCACCCAAGTCACATGCGGAGTCGACTTCGTTTGCGACTTCGGCAGCTCTGCTCCTCGATTTCAACTCTGGACGAAAATAACGGGTTGAAGTTGCTGCTGGAGTCGACTTGGGGATCGACTTGGCCTAAGTCGATGCCTGAGTCGACTTGGAAATCGACTTAACCTGTTATGCTTCATTTTCTTCATTTGTATATCTTTTAATCATTTTCACAACATGTTAGTAACCAAAACTTACTCAAATTAATTTGTTAATCATCAAAACATAAACTTGACATATTTACCACATGTTTCCAACACTTTATACTATTTTAGATAGTTATTTGATCATCATGTTATCATCAAACCCATCTAGAAGTGTTATGATATATTTATAGACTTTTTAAATTTTATGTCTGATAAAGATGATGCATTTGTAGACTTCTAGACTTTCATTTTTGTTGGGCTCAAGAGTTGTTTTTAATTTTTATATTATTATATAAATACTTATTTGTTCAACCTTTCAACAATTACTGATTTATTTATTTTTTATTGTGTTAGATTATCTACAAAAGTGCAATTCATAAACACACCATGATAAATAGGAATAATTCATGAGTTAAGCCAACATTCAAGGCTCATTACAAATTTCAGATTAGTTAATGTGTTTATTTTTTCTAATTTACTATGTTTTATTTATGTTTACTTAATGGTTCTTGAAAATTTTCTATTAATTTTTTCTGTATATTTTGTTGTGGTGCTTAGAGTATAATATATAGATTTTGGAATTATAGATATTTAATAATTAAAAATATTTAAAGATTTATGACAACATAAATATGTCATGCTGACGTCACCGGTTCAAACCGGTTTGCTTAACTGGTCGAACCGGTTCAAACCAGACCAGTTCTTTTACCGGTTCGATTCTCACAACATTGATTTTGTTATGGATTATTATCCACCGTTTCTGGATATCACAGGACAGGCTGTTACTGCTGTGACGCATCCAAGAACACATGACCCACATCACAAATGGCCCCAAATTCACCTGAGAAAAGGGCAGTCTTGTTAGCAGCACGGCAATTATATTAGAGACGGCATGGGAAGGCAAAGGCCAGAATAAAGCCACGTACCAGTACTCCAGCTATAAATCCTTTTGAGACATTGACAGCGACCCATGGAGACAATTAAGGAGCCTTGTTTGGGGTTTGTCTGGTCTAAAAATCCGATGCATAAGCCACAGCTTACTTTCAACCTGTCTACAGCATTTATGAAGCTCATGTGACCTTAACCACCACCACAGCGCACATCAGTCCATTCATCAACAGCTGCTTCCAATTCAATTATCAGATGTAGCTGTTCATGCAACATGCACACCCATTTTTCTCTTCCATGTGCCTTCAATTCATTTTATCTCCACAATATATATTTAAATATTTAAGTAATTATATTGTATTTCCCTGCGTACGCAATTTTAAATGCAATTTTACTGATCATTGCAACTGTCATCGTGCTTCTAAAAACATTTTAATGTATCTTAGGAGTATAGTGGTATATTTCAAACATTTCTTCTTATTTGTGCCAAATAATGAATTGCAACTGAAAGTTATGGCTTTGAAAGTTGTTAAGTTACTTATGAAGCCAAAAATAACTTTGATTGGAAAGTTATACGTTATAGATATTTAACATTATTTGAGGGTGAATGAAAAACGGTTAAATTTGTAAATAAATATGTAACATGTAAAAGTTCTGAAAATATTTGATTTTTCGAATCATAACTAAAAATGTTTCAGTGAACAATTATAAATGGTTTAGAAATCTTTAAAAATTATGGGAAATCAAAAACTTATTCGTACAAATAATTCTTTCTAATCAATTCCGCTGTATAGTTAACAATATATACAGCTACATATATATAATAACTTCAAAATATACGTTCTACTAATTTACTTTAGTAGGATGGTTTAATTTGGGCCTCATCTTGACCATCTTCTCAAATTTAATACATTCATTCTATTTTATATTATTTGCTTTACTTAGATACTAAAAATCATATGATCGGAATTATGTAAAGGTAATACCTTTTTTCACTGTTCCATTTGGATTCTTACTCTACAATATCCTATTTTTCCATCTAATTTTTTGACAAATCAAGCTTATGAATCCCCAGAACCCTTTATAAATTTCCTTACATAAGAAAGGAGGAAATCGAAGCTCATACAAAAGACCACAACTCTCACCATGGGAAACCAAGCTCCCAAACATGAAGGACGAAATGCTATTTCAAGTCCATGACCACCATCCCTCAACATCTTCTAATGAGACTAAAGACGAACTGAGCTAGGCTCGGTTGTTCAAGTAACATCTTCTTAAAATATATAAAAGTATATATAAATTTAGAAAATCACTTAATCTATGTAGTAAGGCTTTAAAATATTATAAAACCATATAAAATCATTATTTCAAATAGAATGAATATTGTATATGATTTAGATATTAAATTGAGATCTTATGACTCCTTATAATAAAAAAAATTATAAATTTCAAATCTCTTTTATGCAATTCTTAATTTTCAAAATGATACAAGTTATGGATTAAGATGATTTTCAATATCTAGTAAAGCAAGTAGGATTAAATACAAAGAATAGATTGGATCTACGAAAATAATTAAGACAGTCTCGAGTAGAACTTCCTACAAAAGTTAACTGGTAAGGCAGGATAAATTAAAGTTATTGTCATATATATGAATTCCACTTATATAAAGCACACGCTTGGGTGAAACTTCGTTCAGTTTTGCCCATCTTAACAGTTCATATATGAAAATTTGTCTTATCTATTTATTATATTTAGAATTATTTAACCGGAAAAACTCCATCATTTGTCTCATTATATTTGGCTCTCATCTACAAATGTGTAAACTCGATGTAATAAAATAATTTCATCTCAAGTATGAATTCTAAAGTTGTATTTTCAACATTTAAATCATCTAAAAAATCACTACTGTATATGTTTGTGTCATAATATTTATTTGCAAAATTTCAAAACATTTGATAACCAATAATAAAAAATGTTACAATAATATACATGAGAAGCTAACCAAAGGAAATGAAAAGAAAACAAGAAACAACAGATCATGCATGCAAGTCAGTAGCCGTGTATCATTGGAAATATATAAATTCTACGTAACTATTAGAGTTCCCCTATTTCATGTATTCTGTTAATTAATCAGGCCATGAAATGGAGAGGAATGTGTACTTCTTTGACCCAAAGAAAAAGTGGGAATTGCAACTGCCATGCAAAAATGTGGGTATGGTTGTCGACTTGCACGGGCCAATGAGTAAGAAACGTGCAGTGAAGGCCGTGCACACGTGCATTAGGCTTATCTGATGGAAATTTCTAAGGACAAGGACAAGGTAGACATCTCTGTCTTGACTGGAATTTTGGATGGTGGTGGTGAGCCTTTCTTCCTTTTGTTAGCCCCCACCTCGCTCAGCAGGAATTAGATTGAGACAGTGACAAGGTAAAGGCCAGAAATCAATGTGGGTGGACCGAGATTTTCTTGGAAAAAAAATTCATAAATCAATTAAAAGATCCATACTCTGGCAGATTGTGAAGGATGATACTCAAATACTCAAATGATCGTCTTATTACAGGTGCTAAACGTGCCGAGCTGGCCTTATCTTCAAAAATTACAGCTCAAGGGTGTGTTTGTTTCCAAGTTGAACTTTTCATTTTTCATCACTATCTTATTTTTAAATTATTTCTTCACGTATCTTTCTATTCTACTTTCTTTAATAATTTTTACACAACTATCCGTAGAATTAATCTAGGTATTTTAACTTTATTCTTTTTGCTCTTCATTATTATCCTTATAATATAAGATCATTTTTTCTGTTTCATATCATTTTTCTATCAAAAATATTTTACTTAAAAATTTTATTATTTCCCAAACATATCCTAAACCTATTTCTAAATAAAATTGGATTGGGTTGGGATTATCAACCCAAACTCAATCCAAGATTCTAGAATTCAAATTGCTGATCTAGGTTCATATCTCGCATGTGTAAATATCTAAACTATAATTAATAGGTTATACTTCTGCTGAACGGATTCTCACCAATTCGCTGTTTTGGCCCACCTTGATGATGTGAAATCCACTCGGTCGATTATATTTGGTATCAATCATTCGACTAAAAAATCAAGTTTATCCAAATCAAAATCAATATAATAAAATTAGTTAATTTATATAACAACTTTGAAAACTTCATATTCAACATCTAAACCATCTAATTCATCCCATGTGTATGAATGATTTTGCCAATTATTATAACATTCTAATCTATGAATGAATTTTCGAAGCTTGTTCACATGATGGAAGCCCTCGTAAAATATTTATTTTTTATTTTTATTTTTTTTATAAACATATTTTCCTAAGTATTTTAACCCGTATACCAATTTTACCATGCTACAATACTAAAATACCTTCGAAATTGATATTTTTAAAATAAAAAATAAATATATAAAAGTATGGTAGAATGGTAAAACTTAGTACATAAGTTAAACATAATTAGAAACCACATTTATGGAAAAAAAATGTAAATACTATATAGAGGCTATCATGCAATTAATAGCATGTGAATATCCCTCTTTAAGTGTTTTTCACAATTTATACATAAATATAAATTTCTAAACATATACCCCCTACTTAACGTTCTAATTGAAAATTTTTTGTGGATCAATACAATAAATAATATGAAACAACGTCACCCATTAGATTTTGATTTCAACATTAAAGCGAGTCCTGTCGAGGAGGTTCCATCAAAGCGGGCCCTTTTTTGTTGTGCAACAAATTATAATAAAAACATTTATAACAAATAAATTTTGATGTATTTTTAAAAAATAAATGTGCAATTGCTTTATAGAACGGTACTCAGATGCAATGCCAAAGGCAAGCAGCCTCATTAATTATCATATGCAATCAAATTTGGAATGCAAATAATGTTATTTGCAATAAAATTGATAAGAAATCGCTGCATTTATTCAAATATCATTATCCTTGTGTAGCCAAGCACTTGCAACCAAAAAGCAGCATTTGAATATGTGTTGCAGTGTGAATTTAGGGCTAGTGTACTGGGGGTAAGCCCATAGTACTCGCAATGACTTTTAAAAGAGAGATGCGAGAATGAAGGTAAAATAGCTGATAAAATAGATATCAAGTAACATATAACATTCAATTGTCATTTTGAGGAGATAAACACTTTTAATAATATTTTATATGATTATTTTATTTTCTTACATGTGACGTGAGAATCATAACCGTTGTTATCATAGGTGGAGGAAGCAGTTGCAACCTTCTGAATCTTTGAAAATTCGAAAAAGAAATATTGAGATTTTAATACATATTTAAAAATATAATTCATTTTTATTTGTTTGCCTGCCCATAAATAATGTTATGCACCACTTGATGCGAGTTGATCCCCTTCCCAATGGTCCTGATGCCGCCAATGGCTAGTATTGACTCCTTTCAAAATCAAGGCTAGTCTTCCAAGTCTCAAGATGACAAATATCAATCCCAGCCTGGCCTAATGCCTGCCACAGAGTTGTCGTCCACTTGGTGTGGGCTAATGTTGTAGCGCGCTGCTGACCCAACCCTAGACCGGCAATGACCATGATGGAAATTAGGTAACACTTCCTCAAAATCTACAATAATTAGAGAGGCAAAGAATCACCTGTAATAAAAGCATACTTATACAACTCTAAATATCTATAACTAATACGTTAATGAGAACTATGGCAACAAAAAATTCATAATCATTTCTATCATTCTCGTTAATCAGATGAAAGCAAGAATTGAACCTAAGGTGGAAGTAAATACACATTTGTAATCACGATTATTGTGATTATACAATTAAAGCCTCCACAAGTTATATATCACGCAATCCTATATCCTGAATATTACATCCCAACATATAATATCTCTACATTCCAAACATAAATAATCAAATCAAACCAAATACAATCTTATACCTATCGTATTCCACGTCAACTCGAAACCGACGTGCTCAGCATGTTCCTAGGAAATTATAGTCATGTCCTTCTAAAATATTGTCAAAAACAAAGTGGGTTTAGGAAAAATCAGAAAGCAAGATAATGATCAATGAAAAGCCCAAAATCTAAACATGATTAAAACAAATTACACTCTAGCCTATTAACTTGGATAAAGCCTCATTCATTCTATAATCATATTCATATTTGTCTCGCCCCGATTCCTCCTTTTTATACAATAGTGGTTCACAATGATTATTTTTTACTCATTACTAACCATAATATCTATACTAGTGTACAAGTATTAGCTTCTCTTATGCCATAATATAATGATTATCTAATTATTTCCCATATCACGCGGGGTACTATTTTGACCCTCAAATCCTCAACTCATCCGCTATCCAAAATAATCTCAACTTAAACTGAGTCGTACTATGTGACATTAACAAACTTGTGGCTCAATTTGGACTCAAGAATCATGTGCAAACTATATGCTTCTAGGCCTATCCTAAGTAAAGTAATTATATCAACACATGAATACATAATCACTCTCTCGAACCCAAACAATAACATGCCATGCCATACTATACATAATCCAAGCAAACGGTGTACCAATGTAACCCAAATGATTACTCACATATGTTAGAATTAAGACTCAACTCAAATTAACACATCTCATATCTCATGTTAATGATTCTATCTTATCATATCAATTAAGAGCTATAAACAATTTTGTTCTTTGTTCTCATGTTAATTAAGGGTCATGAACAACCTTTTTCGCTATTCTTATGTCGATTAGGAGTCATGAGTAACCTTATTCAAATATGGCACATGCATCATACTCATGTCATGTTGTAAAGCAATTTGGATCCTAGTAATTTCATGTATGAGCCTATTGCTCCATTAGGTGGCAGTCCATGCTAAACATATATCATCTACTTAAAGCTTTCGACTACATTAATCATGACCTCATAGCCATATACTTTTCAATACACTCCACCATGCAAACTCTCATGGTAATCAATGTCTGACACGTGTCTCAACACAAGTTTATCTTTACAAACTACGATTACTCCCCAAATTGATTCACCAATTAGTCTCACTGACTTAACTAATTCTCCTCATAATAGTCATACACATATTTATGGCAAGAGGCTTACTAATAAACCTATTAGTACAAAAGTAACAACTCCTCTAAGATTTGCACCCTGCTTCTAATGTCAATTCCTTAACCATTGGGTATCAACCTATGTTCCTCATCATTCGCCACTTTAAAACTAAACCCCATGTGGGAGAATCGTCACACTTACTTACTCACTATAGAGTCAATGACTTTGAACATCAATTCACGCAAAGATTCATTCTCTACATCATATGAGCAACTTTAATACCTCTCATTTCCTCAAGATCGTAGGGACTCTACCCTACTCACAACCTATAGGGGTTCACCCTAAATTCCAGGTTCATTTTCATTTAGTTTTGACCTATTTGCATTTACATAGGCCTTTGCTTAAACACACGATGTGCATATTTCATAAAACATGAAAATCTCAAAGAAATTATACATAAATCTTTCTCATACACTATAAATCCAACAAACATTGCTTCTACATCATCGCTTGCATGTATTTTAACAAACCCCCCCCCCCCCCAAGAATCACATAAATCCTAATTTCCTAAATCTAAATTTTACTTAGAACACACCTAAATCAATTACTCAAATCACAATGCCCATATGCTAGGTTCTAAACATGATGTAGATACAAGAAAATTGAGAGAAAAAATATCCTACTCACTTCAACCGTCAACTTTTTCCAAAATTCCTCAGATAACTTCAAAATACTATCTCCAATCCTCCATCCTCCATCTCGATGATCCTTGATGCTAATCTTTGAAGGCTCTTTAGATGGGTTTTGTTGTGGAGAAAAAGAGGAAAAAAAAAAAGAGAAATGAGCAGTCTGTACTTCCTATTTTATACCTACTAACACCCACATGGCCCCATGTTATTTCCTACCCAAGTCATCCCTTGAGAACAATAGTATCCATGTTGTTATGGAGAAGTACATGCCTCCCCTCCCTCCATGTGGTTCTGTTAAACTTTATCATTTTGCTCTTATCTTTTTCTAAGAAACTCTAATTGGTGCATTTTTGTTAGATTTTCTACTTCAAATAATACTATCTTCCCTCAAAAATTTTCCTCAAAATTTCAAAATCACAATATGTGAAATGCATCTTACAACGCACCATTTATTAACATTTTTACCCATTCACAAACTTAAATAGTCAAGTCATAGCAAAATATTTCCAACACTAACCCAACCATCTCCACATCTCTCTTAAAACCATAATATTTTGTTTATGGCATTTATTTGATTAAAAGATGTCTCACATAAAATTTGACTTCTTAACTCAATTCTTTAATCGTTTTACTTTCAAAATGAATCTCATTTATTCAAATCACCTTTATCACCTCAGATGCATTTCAAATCACCTCTCGCATGTAACGTATAAATCTAACAATTTATCCATGCTAGAATTTATCAGGTTTCATACCATTTCTAAAATTTTATCTATTTGGTTCATCATCACTGAATTTCTAAGATTAGCTCTAAATAGCTTAATCTTCAAAATTATCATCTCTAATCCATCCTAAAATTCAATGAGTATGTTCAAATCATGATGAGAATCAATTTCACACAAATCATGGCTCCCATCAATAATCCTGGATCATTTTCATCATTTCAGTTCTTTTAGACTATACTCTATAATTAGGTCCATTTTCTTCAATTTGACAAATCTATTATCCAAGTCTTACTCATAGCTACTTAAACTCTTTTTGAACATGTTGGACACCTCGCCCATACCTAAACACATCTTGAATTGATTCAACTTTAAGCTATGCCTCTTTCTATAAAGTCTATACAAGTCAATGACTCCCACACATTCTGAATCACGTAAGAATCATATAGGAATCTATCTTAGGCTTCTACCAAGCAATTTACCAAAATTATCCTTCAATTTAAAATCCTGCTATTATATAATCATCTCAGGTGTCATCACCTACATTGTTATGCATTCTTCATTACCATTACTTAGACTATTACAAATGTTAGGCCTCTCCACATATTTAGAGAAGAATACCATGCAGACCTCTAATGTCGAATCTCACTTAACCCAGGTCAAAAACAAGCAAATTGGGTGGCTATGCTGAGAGAATTCTTTGGAAAAATCCAAATATGCCAATTAGTCCCCCATCATTCATGATGGCCCCCTAATTCAAAGCCTAAAATCTCATGGATTTTTACACTCTTGTGTGATTATTCCCATTGAACTAGAAGATATGTAATAGAGGTACTTATAGATTAGAAGAGAAAGAATAGAGGAACTACTCCTTAATCTCCATCATATGGCTTGCTCTCAGCCATACCTGTCTATTCTCTTTGTGTATCAATACTCCATTGCTCTCTTCCAAGCACCTCATATGCCTTTAATTACTGCCCATCTGATACAAGGGAATACTTATAACACTTCTTACTGAATCTAGTAGAATCTTTTTTCCTTTATTTTTTAATAATACCTTAAAACTACCAAAACTTCTTTTCTATGGAAAGCTACTAGTCTTCATTGCAATGAAACCTATTGTATGTGGCCATCTTTTTATAGTGAAATCTTAATACCAAACAGAACTATGTCTTATATTGATTGCAACTAAAGTTTTATCATTATTTGCAACTAAATTTTAATAGATATGGTAGGGGAAATAGTGAAAAATTCTTGATATTGGGGTAACGACCAAGACTAAAATGACTAAAGTCAAAATAGCTATTGTAGTTATATGAAAATATGTATATAAATGATTGAAAAATAAAATAATTGTATAAAATATGTGAAGAAATAATTGAAAAATAAAGTAGAAGTGGAGGGAAAAAACTCATAGTTGCACTTGATGGTAAAAATGACCGCATTTAACCAAATATCACCGTTCAAAAGTATCAAAGTATTTATAGTCAAAATACATCTAATGGTAGTCAAAGATATGGTGTAACGGAGTAAAAGAATGGCTACATAAAATAAAATTTATTGTGGTACTTATTGTTGACTTTGTCTTCTTTAAGCCTGAGCAGCTTGGCCATGTCCTCATCTTCACGATGGCATCATTTCCAACTTACCAACCGGGAAAATAAATTAACTAGGTGCATTTAGTAAAAATAGAAGGGGTGAAATTTTTCACTTTCTAAACCCATTCTTCATAATTTGAAATTCTCCATCATTATTGTAACACCTGGGCATCTGGATTTATTGTCAAGGTATTGTTCGTATTATGTCTACAATTATCAACACTCAAATTCAGGATAAGGATTTTATTGATTTTATAAACTATGTTTACCACTAAATAAGCTGGATACTAACAGAACCCTTAGTCTTGAGCAATGTTTTAAGAACCGGACTGAACCAGGCTGTTGAACCTGTCGGACTGTGAATCGGTCATGTCCTGGTTCATCGGTTTTTCCGGTTCAACCGCGGTTTGACTGTCAATTTGCACCGATGTTTGACCGGTTAGATTTTCAAAACATTAGTCTTGAGGGTGTCGATGCAAGTAAACAATACTTTTAACAATAACAATGAACCATATACTAGCGAGGAAAATTACGTAATCAGTTCTGTAGCATTCTTATGGAGTCTACTGTGATCAATACAAAAAAATTCAGAAAACTTTCAAAGAAGCAAGTTCATTTCATTGCTGAAAGTTAATCTCTTTAACAAATAATTTTGCATTTTATTGCTAAAAGGTCATTTTCGTTTCTTTTACAACAACAACAAAAAAAAAAAAAATACTTCAAGTTTTCTACAACAAATAATAATGGCAAACCTTAATTTATGAGTTTGTTGTTAAAGCTTCTTCATTTGAAAATATTTTTAGCAAGAGTTTGCTGCTAAAGCTTCTTCATTTTAAAATATTTTTAGCAAAAAATTTTAAAACATTTCCTAAAGGTTTGTAGTCAACTGTTAGCAATGAATCCAGTTCGTGGCTAATTTCGAATTTTCTTATATTATGTCTTGCGTGAATAACTTCCATAGTTCCACTAATCCATATATTGTAATTGACTAAATGGCCCACCATTCATTTTTCAGGTGCATGCAATAAAAACCCATCCTCATCCAGAGCTTAACTTATCAGCTGGACGGCGACAGAAGATGTAACTGTGGTAGACATGGAGGAGGACGACTGCTCACAAGCTGTGGGGCACACCATGTTCTGTTCATGACAGATAGCCCTTTCATCAGGTCCATCCTCTCGGTAGACATACACATGTTTAGGACAGACTCCTTTGAAATAGTACAGATCTTGGTGGGAATGTTGAGAATGAGGAGGCACGCCAGATGAACGGTTGGGATTTGATGCCAATGTTGCATGGGAAGGCCTCCGACATGTGAACCTTACTTGACATGGACAACCGTATTCAACAATTGAAAAAGAGAAAGGTCTGCAAAAGAAACCTTTCTTGTGTAATAAAGGCAATGGAATTTTGGTAGAGCTGGGAAAAATTATTTATACGCATATTTCAAGATCTACACCATATATATTTGTAGATTTAGTCAACAGGATCATCACCTTAGTATATAAATTTTTTATTTTTAGATTTTAAACCATTTACAATCAAAATTGACGTTTTAGGACAATAATATACACTTTGACAACGATGGACTTTACTAGTTTGATGCTAATTGGCCAAAAGCTTAACGTGGTTGTATACGATAAAGCATAGTGTTTAACTGGTCAACCTTTGATACGATAGCTGGAACTCAAGGTTCACAAGTTTCGACAAGATTTAGTTGGATTTAAAAGGATAGATTGAGACTAATAGAAATTATATATAATTAAGATTTATGTATTGAGGTTTCAATACACGCATATGTACTAAATCGTCACCGTTTATAGAGTTAATAAAAGAAATATCTTTTATTCTAAATATAAAAGTCCAATGATTCGGTCAACAAGCGACAAGGAGATGTCTTGGTTTTTAAAAAAAATAAACCATATATCGTATTTATTTACGACTCCAAAAATCACATGAATTGAAAATTTTTATATAGTATACATTTTTGAAAGATATTAATAGTTGTATATTCAATTATTCACCTTCAAGAGGTGCTAATTTAAAATATATATATATATATATATATGTTTCCAATGAAAGTGGATGTTAGTAACATGGTAAAATAAATAGTTTAAACAAAATGAATAATTTATATTTGAAAATTTTTAAATAAAAAAGGTTGCGTAGACATCTTCATGTAATTGGCAGTATTGAATCTGGGTATTGATTCATTACAATTAGGTGCATGAACCCCTTGTTTTTATTTTGAAATATTTTTTTTCCAAATTTACTTTATTAATTATAGTTATCTTTTTTATGTGAATGGAGATTGTCACTCCAATACAGAATTGAAGTCAAGGCCAAACTCATGCACATACTCACGTCAGACTACTTGGCTACACAAGTTTTTTTTATTTATTATAGTTATCTTATATTCTTTGACGCATGGGGGAAGCCATGTCGTATCCACTTAGTTTAAAAAAAAAAAAAAAAAATTAAAATATGTTTTTGGCTTGGACGCATAGCTGCCCCTATTCGTCCAACCGTAAAAAATAACGGCTCTTCCAAAAATAATAAGTATTAAAAACTTTTATGCACTTATATCTTACATGGTTAAAATTTAATACTTTAAGGGTAATTTGTAAATGCGCTCACTTAGTTTGACTATTATTGATATACTCATATATTTTCGAAAATTAAAAATAGTATAGCATCAGAAGAAGGGCGGCCCACTCAAAATTTGGGCTGATCAATGCAAAAAAGACGTGTGAGAAACTGAACTGTCTTGAAATCGAAGACCATTGTTCAAGTTTCTATCATATTATATTCGTGTAATCTTTAGCCCACCTCCGAAATGGAACCGGTAATAAACGTTCAAGCTTTTGATTTTTTGCAAATCATATTACTGTTGATGAATCCGAGCCCCTCGTTTTATTTCAAACTTTAGAATCTGATTGGTAATGAATAAAACTTTTGGTGAAAAGTTTTACAGAGTAAAAGTTGTCAAATGATGTGATATGATAAGGGTAATGATGAGTAGGAAAGATGATAAAATTAAAATAGATAAGTTAGTTGTGTGGATAGTTGTGTAGAAATGATTTAAAAGTAAGGTAATTATATAGAAAAATGTGAAAAAATGATTAAAAAATATAATAGTTGTGGAGAATGAAAAATTTTAAATTGAAAAGTTTTAACTTGACATGTTTTATTAATTGCCAAACGCATCCTTAAATTCAATGAACCAGATTCACCGAATAGACCATCTTTAAATCAGAAGCATGGTTTCATCCAGATCAAACATTTGATTGGCCGCATTTGTTTAAAGCATAAAGTGAAACTAAGAAAATTATTCTATTTATATCACAACTTTAAATATTTTGATGCAAGATCTATACGCCTAAAATAGTTCTCCTATGTGCTAAATAATCTTATAAAGTATTATAATATTACGTGATTCTCACATTTTTTATATGAGTACATGCTTTTACGCAATTACGTCGATCCAAATCTATAACTGAAATGATCCAAATGACCTCCTGTTTTACATATAATTATGTACTTTTAAGCAATTACGCTTAATCCAGGACCTTGATTAAAATGATTTTCAGTACCATGATAGACCACATGATTTCTAATAATATGAGTGATTGAATTTTGATTTGGTCGCCAACTTGAGCCCTATAAAGACAATTTCACCGAAAATTAGTAGTGTCAGTAAATTTAATCCCAATTAAAATATGGCTTAGTGAGAAATTCGTGATAGCCCACTAGAAACATTGCAAAAGTGTTAATAATCCTATGATTCTTAGGGATTTTCATAAATATGTCTGTAAAATTTAACCAATATTGCATATATATCTCTAAGTTTGTAATAATTGCAAATATCCCCCACAAGATTTGCATAAATTTGCAAGCGTCTCTTCCGTTAGGACGCCTTTAAATTTTTCATAAAATAACAAAAATTCTCTTTAAACCAAGTAATACACTTACAATATTCCTAACTATTGTGGGCATATTTGCATTTCAACAAACTTAAGGACATTAATGTAGTCCACTCAAAAGGAAAAAAAAAAAGAACACGAATGCAATATTAGTCAAATTTTGTAGGCATATTTGCAAAATTTCCAGATTCTTAACTATGTTTGTCAATACAAGTTTTTTTTGGATATTTCTATACATCATGACAGCTTATATTACATTCAAGCACATTCTTAATCATCACACAATGGAGGAAAATTTTCACACAATGGGTAATTAAATTGTTCATACATGTTTAATAAAATTTCCATTACCTAATTGTGAGAAAATAAAGTCAGATTCAAGTTAGCAACCACTGGGACAAATTTCCGATTATATAAATATTTCTTTTAAATTTTACGTAAATATTTTTGATTGACTAATATAAAAAATTATTAAAATATGTCCTTTATGTCAAAGTGCCAGGAAAAACGCATGCCTTAGAAACGATTGGGAACGACGGATAACAATTGAAAGAAGTTTAGGAGTGTCCTTGGTATTTGATAAATTTCGAAGGAAAAAAAATTTCGTGGAAAAAATTTTGAAATGAAAGAAGTGTGATCTGATTGGGGTACGAAGAGTAAGAAAATAAAACTTTTGGTGATAACGGGTGTGGAAGGGAAGCGAACTTTCTCATCTCTCCTCACACACTTTTTTAAAAAATAATTTAATATCTTAACTATCTAATTATCATATCTTTTTCAGTTTTAACCAAATGAATTAATCATTTTACCACACGACTTTCTTATTTATTCTTACTTTACCCCTATCACATGACATCACTCTCATAATTTTAAAAAATCTAACTTCTCATTTTTCTCAATACTCATGTTACTAAAAAGTTTAATGATAAAATAAATAGGATAGTTGTATCAATAGTTGTGAAATTTTGAGTGAGAAATATAGTAGTAATATGGGAAAATGCAAAGAAATGATTAAAAAATAGAATAATTATCGAGAAAGAAAAGTTTAAAATTGACATGTATTATGGAATGCCAAACATACCCTTTATTATTTAGTTACATGCTAGATGGGTTCAGAGATTCAGGTTTTTTTATATATATATTTTTCATGCATACGTAAGATTTTTTTCACGACTAAAATAATTTTTACAACCGGGTTACGGATGGGCTGGGCTTTTGCCGAACCCAACATACTTTACACCTTGAAATTTCAAGCATAACAAAATTTTAAAACTTAAAGTTTTTTTAAAAATCAGGTTTGGGGTATAGATTTGAGATCCGTGGCTGGACCGGACATTATGACAAGTAATTAGTTTTCTCTTTCTGTTCATGGTGCATATTTACAACCATCTCAATACATATTACAATGTAACCTTGAGACATTCTTACGGCTTGTTTTTTTATTTTTTTAAAATCGGGGAGGTTTTAGTCTTTTTTAAATAACTAAAATACCAGTATTTTAAAAAAAATAAAAAATATATTTATACATCTCCAAAAATGATATATCTTAATATATAAGTTAAATATATTTAGATTAACAATTATATAAGAATATTTTCAAAATAAGGTTTTGCACCCTGAAGCATTAAAATTTCAATGCATCAAAATGCATTGAAACATTACTCATAGAATATTGTTCCATTTTTTAAACCTTGTGATGTATTAAGTCATTAATAAGGGATAGGGGCAAAACAAAATTTTGGCTAGTTTGGGACTTCGTTACTTTGACATAGGGTTTATGGTAAATTATACACACATTCATGAATTTTACTTTTAATTTCACTTCTACTTATGAACTTTCAAAAATTCAAAACATACCCACTTATTTTGATTGAAATTCTACTTTACTGTGTTGAGCTGCGTATATGTCTATTAAAATGCTCGTTTTAACGCGAGTATACGTGCCGATTAAGTAATAAAGAGTTAGTAGAGTATTTTTCCCACGAGGATTGTGTTAAACGGATTAGCACCTTAAATCTCAATTATCTAAGTGAATTGGTAAAATGAATGAGATTTGGTTTTAAAGAATTGAATTAAACTAAACTAAGCAAAGCAGTAAATAACCAAAGTGGTGTGGATGTTGCTGAAATCGCCTTGAGATTATCAAGACAGGTGGGAATATGAATTCATTGAATCATAGCTATGTTATTTTGTTCCAATTAAGTTAGTTGTGTAGAGATTACTAATTTAGATTCATTCATATTCATATATGTCTTCCAATGCATACAAACCTAACCAAGTTTTAGCTATGTGCTATGTTCTCATGCACACAAGTAAAACAAGATTGATAACCACATAACCTAATCAAGATTACACGGGGTTAATAGGTATATTCCTATCCATATTAGCATCCAATACAAACAAGAGCTAGAATATATGTGCCTTATATATGGATCTTATTCAAATCCCATTTTTCCAAGCATGAATATGAATATTCGATTAATCCACAAGGTTGCAAAGCTTGTAAATGCATTAAGAATGATATGTAAAAGTAATCTCAAGTAACATAAGTCATAGCACAACAATATTATCAGTTCAAGCATAAGAAAACCAAATACCATAAGCTATAAGTTCCAATCCTACATATCTCCCACCATAAGAAGGTTCAGCCCATAAACATGACTTCAATTCCCATTAAAATCAAGTTACAATCATCTTAAGCAAGGAGAATAACAAATAGGAAGAGATAGATGAGAATAGGAGATAAAACTCAGTGAATTTGCAGTGATAGCTTGGATCTCCACTTGCTCTTCTCTCCTTCCTTGAAGCTTTGGTTTCCTCCCTTTTCTCCACAGCAGCCACGACCCTCTCCGTCTCTCTTTGTCTCCCGAATCCTTAAATGTTTTTTATAATGGGTAGCTTGTGCAGCACATGTGCAGAAATCCGCACGTACAGATGCGTAGTGGCGCCTAGGTGCCAACTCCCTTGAGTCCTTGTGGTCTGGAAGCTCTCTGGAATGCCTGTATACTATTGAAGTGGCGCCTAGGCGCCCCATGCCGGCACCTGGGCGCCAACTCACTAGGAGCTGCTTGTAGTGTGAGGTGTTGGATCTTTTGGCTAAGGCATGTAGGGTGGCGCCTTGGCGCTAGCCTACTTGCTTCTTCACTCTGCTTGGTTCTTCATTCGACTCATTCGCACACCAATAATTGTGCGTCCTTCCAGCAAAACTGACTAAAACTAAATAAGTGAACTAAAAATGACTATTTTATACTAAAAATGCATAAAAACTACATAATGCTCCTAAAATGCAAAGCGAGTGAAAATTTAGCTAAATCGATGCAAATTAAACCTAATCTTTTGGACTAACACGCAAAAATAGCTTGTCATATTGTTCACTAAAGGAGTCGTTAACCCTCTTTTAGAATGATGGAATGCCTATGTCTTAATATAATTGAGGTTAGTTTGTGTAAAACTAAAAATTCACATTCAAATAATGTATTATTTTATAATGAAAAGAACTAAAAATTTTGTTAACATGTGAATTTTTAACTATAAAATCATAATTAGGTTGGAGAATATTCGTCATTTCATATGAAGCTTACGATCTTTTTAACGAATTCGTAACGGCATAAGTATACATAAAATTTTAAACAAAATACATAATATGTTTGAAATTTTAAAAATTTCATGTGTATAAGTGAAATTATTAGTAAAATTAGTAAAAATATTAGAATTTGTCCTTAGAATCTAGCTCCTTTATGACCATAGTGGAAAAGAACTAAAAATTCGTTAAAATGTAAATTTTAAATTATAAAATCATAACTAGAGATTGGACATTAGGCACTTTCATCTTTTCACATGGACTAATGACCTTCTAATGAATTCGTACCGGCATAGGTATAAGTAGAATTTTAGACAAAATACATATTATATTTGAAATTTTGAAATGCACACGGGCATAAATGAAATTAGGGGTAAATTTTGTTGATATATTAGAATATAATGATAATTTCAAATATATCCATAATCTTCATCTTTAATTACAAATATACCTACTAATTAGTATGAAATATTTCATATATACCCACTAAGAATGCCCAAATATCAAATACACTCCAAATAGTCACTATCTATTAGAAGATCATCAATGTGTAAAGAAAATAAAAAATTACTCTAGGCTTTGGGCTTAGTTTGAAGCCCCTTTGAAGGCCAATGTGCAACAATTAATTGGTAATTGCCTTGTTGTAAGAAAATGAAGTTAGATTCAAGTTAGCAACCAATGGAACTAATTTTCAATATATAAATCTTTCTTTTAAATTCATTTTACGTAAATATTTTTTTTGTCAACTACATATAGAAAATTATTAAAATATGTTTTTTTTTTTGCTAAAATGCAAGGAAAAATGAGTTATGCCCTAGGAATGATTGGGAACGCAGGATAAAAATTTAAAGTAGCATAGGGGTGTCCTTGATATTTGACAAAATTTTGAAAGAAAATTTTTTAGGGTAAAAGATCTTGAAATGAGAGAAATGTTGTGATATAATTGAGTAACAATTAGGAGTAAAGAACACAAAATTTTGTTTGATAAAAGGTGTGGGTGGGAAGCAAATTTTCTCATCTCTCTCCGCACCTTAAAAAATTAATTTGATATTTTAATTATTCAACTACCATATTTATTTCATTTTTATCATTGTATTTTAATTATTTTATCACATTAATACCTTATTTATTCACATTTTACTCCTATCATATCAGATAACCGTCATCCTTTTCAAAAAACCTAATTTCTCATCTTCTTACTATTCATGTTGTTGAACTAATCTTAATGTTGAAATAGATAGAATAGTGGACCTCAATACTATGAACCTAGATGCACTTAGCTTTGGTGCACTCAATGCAAAAATTTATTTTTTATTTTTGAAAATGTTTTATACAATCGTTAATCTAAATGTATTTAAATGACTAAAATGCCCCTTTTTAAAAAATCAAAAAAATTTACAAATCTCCAAAATGCTAAAACTTGTTTTATATTCTTTTTTACTAAGTAACTTGTCTTATATTTTAAATATACATAGGTTATAATTTTATAAAAAAATAAAAAAGGCTAAATGCACCTACGCGCACCAAAGCTAAGTGCTCCCGGATGCATTTAATCAAAAATCAAGGATAATTGTAGCAGTAGTTGTGGAGTTTTGATAGAAAAATATGATAGTTGTGCAAGAAAATGTGAAGAAATTATTAAAAAATAAAGTAATTACAAATGGTGAAAAGTTTCAATATGATTTCATGGAATGTCAAATGCTTGGATACATGCTAGAGAGGTTCCATGGTTCAGGTATTTTTTGAGAGGTTAATTTCAAATATACCTATTACCTTTGCCTTTGATTACAAATATATCTACTAAATTTGAAAATTTTCATATATACTCACTAAGTATGGGTGAAATATCATCCATACCCATTACATCAAGTACAATTAAAAATTACCCTTATTCATAATAAGAAATGTCCAAAATGCTCATTATTATTTAATAATAATAGTCATTCGGCTACGGGAAAAGTTCAATGATATGATGAAAATTCATCCAACTTGAGAGAGAAACTAAGCAGAATGAATTCTATCGGTCTGGATATGACACTAATGACAATGGATGCTGAATCCATCAGGGGTATTTTGGAATTTTTAAATTGTTAAACTCTCCTAACTATCATATTGTGAATATTTGAAATTAATGAAATACGTATATTTGAAAGTTTTCAAACTTCGTGAGAATATATGTAATTAAGGGCAAAGATAGTGGTTATATTTGTAATTAACACTTTTTATATAGATATTTTTCATACATGTGTAATATTTTTTCACTGCAAAATTAATTTTTATGACCGGGTTTCTGATGGGCTGGGTTTTGGTCAAACCCAACCTACTTAACACTTCATGACATTTGAAGCAAAAAAAAATTTTAAAATTAAATTTTTTTAAAAAAATCAGGTTTTATGTATAGATTTGAGATCCATTGTGGGACCGGACATTAGTATAAGGAAACAATTAATTGAATGCAAGAGCCGTCATAGAACATTGGTCCATTTTTTAAACCTTGTAGGGGATTAAGTCATTAAGGGAAAGGGGCAAAACAAATTTTTGGCTAGGATTTGGTTATTTTGATATAGGATTTAGGGAAAATATTTATATACTTATGAATTTTATCTTTAATTTCATTTTTACTCATGAACTTTCAAAAATTTTAAATATACCTATTTATTTTGCTTAGAACTCCACTTATACTCATACACTTAAAGATCCACTAAAAGAGTTTTTAGTCCTCTTCTAAAATAATGAATATGTCCATCTGTTGTATAACTTGGGGTCAGTTTGTTCAAAACAAAACATTCACATTCAAATAATATAAAAGTTTATAGTAGAAAAGAACTAAAAATTCAATAAAATGTAAATTTTTAACTCGAAAATTGTAATTAAGGCTTGAGTATATTCGTCGTTTCATATGGAGATAATGGCTCTTTTAATATATTCGTAACTACATATGTATAAGTAGAATCGTAGATAAAATACATAGTATATTTTGGAATCTTGAAAAGCTCCTGAGTATAAGTGAAATTACAAGGTAAAATTCATGAATATATTAGAATTTTTTCTTAGATTTTAGCTCCATTACAACCATAGTGGAAAAGAAGTAAACATCCGTTTAAATGTGCATTTTGAACTATAAAATCATAATTAAAGTTTAGGCATATTTGTTATTTCATATGGAGCTAATGACTCCTTTAACGGATTCGTATCGACGTAGATATAAACGAAATTTTAGACAAAATAAATACTATATTTGGAATTTTGGAAAGTAAATGAGTAACAATAAAATTATGGATAAATTTTGTGGATATATTAGAATCACTCCTTAGAATTTAGCTCTTTTATGACCAAATAATATTTTTCATACAATTCTAAATGGTCACCCGTAAATTAGTCCATTTACCGGTGTCCAAAAATTTTTTTAGAAGTCTTATATTTTTATGCATATGCAAGTCCTACTTAAATGTATCTTTTTACCATGAAATTTATTTTATTTAGATTTTTAAAAATCAATAAAATGGCAAGTTCAATATTAAAAAATCCTTCCCCCAATTATAATAAAAAATTCAAAAATTTTGAATTTCGCGAGGACAAATATCTAGGTGGAGCTTGTTGGAATCAATGGAAAATTAAGCACAATTCATGTTTTGATGATTAACAACTCAATTTGAGATTATTTTGGGTACTAAAATGGTTCATTAAAATTGGTTAAAGGTTAAAAACTTAGATTTCAGATCCTGGCAGATCAAGTCACAAAGCCAAGTCGACTTAGCCATCGACTTGAGTAAAGTCAATACCCAAGTCGACCTCAAGATCGACTTGAGAAACCAAAAACTTCCAGCGTTGAATTTGGGAACCAAGACAGGTGAAGTCGCAGTCCAAGTTGACTCCAGCTATGACTTAGGTGAAGTCACAGACTCAAGTCAACTCCACTATCGACTTCAGATGACCAAATCCTTCCAGCGTTGAAATTGGGGTAAGAGATAGGTGAAGCAGAAACCGAAGTCGACTCCGTATGCGACTTGGGTAAAATCGCATTCTCAGGTCGACTCCACATGTGACTTGAGTGAAGTTGGACCCCAAATCGACCCAGGCATCCGACTTGAGTCAAGCTGAAGACAAATACTGTCCAGACAAGCAAATATTTATGAAATAATCATTCAAGGTGGTTTATCATTCAAGGAAAAATCATTAGGTACTTCTATGGACTGCAGAATCAAGAAAAGCAAATCATTCTAAGTTCAAGGCCATGATGACAAAAGCTTTCAAGAGAAGATGAACATACCAAGTTCCAAGTTTAAGCATTTAAGATCAAGGGTATTATTGGAAGAATAAGATAAGAGAGGAATAACAAACAACCAGGATCACTTTCAAGAAAATCCAAGTTCTATCATGTGCATATAGGAAGTGAAGTCGCACCGAAGTCGACTTCACCTACGATTTGGGTCAAGTCCGAAACTAAGTCGACCTGAAGAGGAACTTGAAGACATGCTGGAGACTGAAGTCACAACCAAAGTCGACTCCAATATGCGGCTTAGGTGAAATCGCATGCGAAGTCGACTCCACATGCGACTTGGGTTGCAACGGTCGGAAAAATTAAAATGTTGACGCATTAAATGCTCGCTACCTACCTCCAAACATTCAAATTTACTCCACCATTATAAAAGAGCATTCAAATAGACGTGGTAGAGGTTAGAAAAAGCATTCATTGTGTTCACCTTCCACCCTCTCAAAGCATTAAATGATCAACATTAAGTTCAAGTAAAGAACTTTGCTCCAACTTGCTGAAAGCTACATCGCTGATCAAATCATTCTCTCTATAAGTTCTTCTACGAGCTCAAATCTGCCTACACAACTTGTAAAGTGTAGTTTCCTTTATTTGATTCAATATTTATATTTGATACTTGGTTTGATATTAAAGATTGAAACCAAGTGAAAGCAAAGTAGTGTTGTGACTTAAGTGTAACTCGTCACCTACTTATGCAGTATTTTGTGCAAACCCCCTAGAGCTGAAATCTAGAAGAGAGCTGCTACTCTAGTTGTATTTGATAAATACATTAGTGAAACCCAAGTCACAACGGGTGTGAGCTTGGAAGAGTGAAGTAGGGAAGGTTGCCTAAACTATTATAAAACCTGTGTCTACTACTGTGGTTTGCATATCTGCTTTTACTGCTTTATTTCTCTCCATATTCTTCATTTGTTTCATTAAGGGGATTAAACTAAATAACGAGAAAGTTTTTGTTTAAGTAAAAATTTTAAATACCCAATTCACCCCTCCCCTTTTGGATAATTGTCATAAACTCGGGACCAACAATTGGTATCAGAGCAGGTCTTTGAGTTTAAACCAAAGAGATCTCATATATGGCATCCCAACAAACTTTCACTTCTGCATTTGCGGACGGCCAATCATTCACAAGACTACCTCTATTTGATGGGAGTAACTTCGGTTATTAGAAGTTGAGAATGGAACAATTAATCATGGCTACGGATATAGATTCTTGAATTGCTATCCAAGATGGTGTTGTGTTGCCCATTGATGAAAGAGCCTCCACATGGTCCGAGAAAAAAGTTAGAACCGTTAAAAGCAACGCAAAAGCTATGAACTCCCTCTTTTGTGTACTAATGACATATGAATATGATAGAGTATCCTCATGTAAAACCGCTAAAGAAATATGAGACACTCTTACATCTATTTATGAGGAAACTTCTCAAGTCCAAGGGATGAGAAGAAATATTTTGATTGGAGAGTTAAAAGCTTTAAAATGCTTGAGACTGAAAATATTTCTGAAATGTTTGCTAGATTTTCTAAAATTACTAATGCCTTAAAAGGTCTCGGGAAAGCTATCTCTGAATCTGAGCAGGTAATGAAAGTTCTAAGAGCACTACCCAAATCATGGACTCCCAAAATCATGGCCATTGAGGAAGCAAAGGACCTCAACACCTACGACTTTAAGATTTTATCAGCTCACTCATGTCACATGAGTTGATAAAGAGAGAAATGAAGAGCAACACAAAGGCAAAAGAGTTATTGCCTTAAAAGTCGCACAAGTTTCAGATGACTCCACCTCATCCTCTCAAAACGATGATGAGGAGATAGCGCTACTAACAAGACGTTTCAGAAAATTTGTAAGAAAATAAAAAAAAATTTAAGAACTTTAAAGAAAGAAACTCAAAGGAGAAAAAGAAGTAGACTACGAAGTGCTTCCAGTGTAGTCGTATGGGACATATGCAAGCCCAATGCCCAACACCTAAAGAAAATAAATCAATGGAACGAAGGGAAAAGAAGGATCGAGGCGAAAACAGAAATTTTCAAAAGCTAAAGGAAGAAGAATGTATGTCAACGAGGAGACGTCCACAACATGCAGCTCCTCAAATGAAGAAAATGAGGCTCTAAATTGCGCAAGGATTTGTTACATGGCTACAATTGAGGAAGATTTGAACCTATGTTTTGTAGCAACAGAAATCTTGGAGGATCAAACCACTTCAACAAACTGCATGAGTAGTAAAGAGGTAACCTCTAAGCCAAAATATTTTTCTATTTTCTCTTCCATAAATGAATGTCTCAAATGTGCTGAATTTGAAAAACTACAACAAGCCTATAATTCATTATATGAGGAAATAAAGAAGTTGGGAAACAAGGTCACAATGAAAAAAAGACAATGTGATGCAGTGATTATTGTGAATAGAAAAATTACAAAAAAAGTTGACCATTTAACAGATGAAAATAACACTTTGACAAGTGAGGTGGAAAAACTTTAAAAGGAAAATGAATCATTAAATGAATCACTTGCTAAGTTTTCCAATCCAAAGGAAAGCATCAAAATATTTTTGAATATAACCACCCAAAATAATAAGAGAGGACTTGAGTATTCCACATTTGAGAAGGGAGAAAGTAGCAAGTCTAATGCTCCAAGGACTTATAAAAACTAAGCAAAACTGATCCATGCTAAACCAAAAATGAACCATGTTGCTTGGACCAAAAGACCAACTTGGAAACCTACTACTACATGGATTCCCACTCCAATACTCCCAGGGTGCTTGTAAATTTTGCAACAAGACGGGGCACAAGATATATCAATGTAAAATGAGAAAATTACATGACCTTAGTGCAAAATTAATTTGGGTACCTAAGAGCATTGGATTTATGCCTTCAAGGGCAGATCAACATAGACTCCAATGGTTAACTAACCCAAATGAACCCATAAAACAAGTACTAAAAAAATAAGCTCCACTTGACCTTATTTTTACAAGTTTGTCTTAGAGCAAAGGCCAACAATATGTGGTTTATGGATAGTGGATGCTCAAGACACACGACAGGAGAAAAATGATTATTCCATAAGATCAAACGATATAGTAAAGGAACGGTTGCTTTTGGGAACAATGAAAATGGCATAATAAAGGTAAAGGAAATGTTTATGAAAATTCCAATGCATATATTGAGGATGTACTATTTGTTGAAGGACTCAAACACAACTTAATGAGTATTAGCCAATTACGTGATAAAGGTTATAAAGTTGTATTTGAATCGTCTATATGCAATGTGTTTGATGATGATCACTTAGTTTTTAGTGGCAAAAGACATGGAAATGTATATTTGGTTTGTCTAGATGAACTTGATGGAAAATGTCTAATAGCCATAGAAAATTATCCATGGATATGGCATAAAAGGCTTGGGCATATTAATATGTCAAATATTACAACTTTGTGGAAAAAGAGCCTAATGGAAGGGTTACCAAAGCTTAAATATGACAAGGACAAGATTTGTAAGGTTTGTCAATTATCCAAGCAATCAAAGATGTCATTTTCCACCAAAAAAGAAATTTCAATGACTAGGCCACTTGAATTATTGCATATGGATCTTTATGGACCATCAAACATTTTAACCCTTGGTGAAAAAAAATATGTATTTATAATTGTTGATAATTTTTCAAGATTCACATGGATAATACTCTTAGCTAGCAAAGATGAAACATTTTCTATGTTTATCACGTTTTCAAATTTCATGCAAAATGAAAAACAAACCACAATTATATCTATTAGAAGTGATCATGGTGGTGTATTTAAAAATAAACGATTCATAGAATTTTGCAATTAAAAAGAAATTCACCATACATTTTTTGTACCAAGAACTCCCTAAGAAAATGAGGTAGTTGAAAAAAAAAGGACAATACAAGAAATGACGATAACTAAGCTAAATGAGAGTAAATTATCCAAAAAATTTTGGGGTAAAACTGTAAGTACAACTTGTCATGTATTAAACTGAGTTACCATTAGAGCAATCTTGAAAAAGATCCCTTAAAAACTATAGAAAGGAAGAAAACCAAACATATCGTATTTTCATGCCTTTGGATGTACTTGCAATGTGTTAAACAATGGAAAAATCAACTTGGGTAAATTAGATGCCAAAAGTGATGAGACAATTTTCTTTGATTATTCGTCAAATAGCAAAGCATATTGAGTCTTTAATAAAACAAATCAAATAGTAGAAGAATCAATACATGTTGTCTTTGATGAATTTAACCAAACTCCAAGAAAGGATGATGAGTTGAGTTATGCAGATGAGGCATCATGGAACCCAAAGGTGAAACAACAAGAGAAACAAAGAGAAGCCGAAGCAAAACAAGAAAATTCCATGGAGGAAAGGGTAAGTGAAGGTAACAATTCTTACAAACTTCCAACTGACTTAAAATGCAAAAATGACCATCCAATTGAGGAAGTTATTTGTAATATTTATGAAGGAGTAAAAACTAGAAGGTCAAGACACAATATTTGTGGAGAATTTGCTTGTGTCAAAAATTGAACCTACATTTATTGATCAAGCTCTCAATGATGAAAACTGAATCACCACAATGCAAGAAGATTTAAACCAATTTGAAAGAAATAATGTATGGCACCTAGTTCCTAGATCCAAACATTGCACAGTTATTGGTACCAAATGGGTTTTTAGGAACAAATTAGGGGTGTGTTTGGGAATGGATAAAACTTTTGATGAAAGTTGTAAAGATAAGAAGTTGTCAAATGATGTTATATGATAGGGGTAATGATGAGGAATAAATAGGATAAATTTGAAATAGATAGGTTAATTGTGTTGGTAGTTGTATAGAAATGATTGAAAAGTAGGGTAGTTATAGAGAAAAATGTGAAGAAATAATTAAAAAATAAGGTAGTTGTGGAGAGTGAAAAGTTTTAACTTGACAATTTTTTGTTGTTACCAAACACACCCTAGATGAAAGTGAACTTGTGGTAAGAAACAAAGCTAGATTGGTAGCCAAAAGATATTCCCAAGAAGAAGGAATTGATTTTGAAGAATCTTACGCTCCTATGACTAGATTAGAAACCATACATATCCTACTAGCATTTGCTTCTCACATGGATTTTAAATTATTTCAAATGAATGTAAAAAGCGCATTTTTTAATGGATACTTGAATGAAGAAATTTATGTTGAACAACCTCTGGAATTTGAAGAAAATGATCAATCAAAATATGTTTTCAAATTAACCAAAGCATTATATGGACTAAAACAAGCTCCACGAGCTTGGTATGAAAGATTAAGCAAATTTTTGATTGATCATGAATTTAAAAGAGGAAAGGTTGATACAACATCATTCATCAAGTATAAGGATAAAAATATTTTAATTGTTCAAATTTATATTTACGAAATAATATTTTGTGCTACTAATGAAACTCTGTGCTAAGAATTTTCTAAGATTATGCAGAGTGAATTTGAAATGAGCATGATGGGAGAATTGAACTTCTTCCTTGGGCTGTAAATTAAGTAACAAGCAGAAGGGATCTTCATAAATCAGTCCAAGTACATCAAAGAAATGTTAAGAAGTTCGGAATGCAAAATAGCAAAGGCACAAACACAGCAATGAGTTCAACTATCAAGATCGACAAGGATAAAAGGGGTAAACCTATTGAACAAAAACTGTATAGAAGCATGATAGGATTTTTATTATATTTAACTACTTTAAGACCTGATATTTTATTCAATGTTTGTATGTGTTCTAGATTCCAATCATGTCCTAAAGAATCACATTTAGTAGCTATAAAAAGAATTTTCAGATATTTGATAAATACCACTAATCTAGGACTATGGTATCCAAATGGGTCAACATTTGATCTAATCGGAAACTTAGATGCGGATTTTTCCAGTTACAAAGTAGATTAAAAAAAGTACTAGTGGAACATGTCAATTTCTTGGAAACATGTTGGTTTCATGATTTTCAAGAAAATAGATTAATGTTGCTCTATCTATTGCGGAAGCCGAATATGTAGCCACCGAGAGCTGTCGTGCTCAATTATTTTGGATAAAACAACAACTTAAGGACTATGGTGTTGATTATCATGATATTCCGATTAAATGTGATAACACAAGTGCAATTTGTTTGACCAAAAATCCTGTGTTGCATTCTAGAACAAAGCATATAGATATGAGACATCATTTTATTTGTGAACATATTGAAAATCATGATATTTGTTTAGAATATGTGAAAACAAAGGACCACATTGCAGACATTTTCACCAAACCATTAGCAAAGAATCCATTTTATAAAATTAGGAATGATATGGGTATAATTGAGTTTGATTAGAAGCATAATATGATAGGGGGAGCATCTTAGAAAAATCAAGTTGAGAGAGTCAAGTCGACTCCAGTCAGCCCAAGTCGACTTCACCGAAGTCAACTCCACAAAGTCGAAGTTGACTTCGGACAGGGCGAAGTCAACTCTGCATGGGGCAAAGTCGACTTCGGTTAGGGCAAGTCGACTCCAGCGTGTGACGACTCGTCTTCCCGTGCGAACCTCTTCCTCTCCTCCTTCTTTCTTCTTCTCTCTTTCTCCTCCATCGTCGTTCTTCATTTTTCTCTCCTTTCCAGTCACCCTTTTTCTCTCCAATCTCCAGTCAACCAAGTTCTATCTCAGTTTACTAGTCCTCTCTCTCTCTCTCTCTCTCTCTCTCTCTCTCTCACGGTTTCTTTCTAGCCCCCCTCTTTTCTCACAAGTTCCTCTTCTCAGCTTCTTCTCTCAAAATCTTTTCTCTCAAACTTTCTTCTTTCTTCTCTATCTCTGTGTCCGCCGGCATTCGCCAGCTTCCGGCAACTCCCCGGCAACAACTCTTCTCCTTCATTATCTATCTCCTCTCTCTCTCTGCTTCCTCTCTAAAGACATTACCTCTGTTTCCTCTCACTTTCTTGGCTGCCACTGCCTCTCTCAACTGCTCTCTCAAAGTCCCATTGCAAAATTCACTTCAAACCGATCTCAAATTGAACTTATGGCACCTAAAGCGATTGCTAAACCTTCAAAACTAGTTGTATCCAGACCATCTCGCTCCAACACTGGCGAGGGGGTACCCCTCCGACAACTAACTCCATCAAAACGAGTTCAAGAAGAGGCCTCCGCATCTGCGGGATGCCGTGTGCATTTCTGCGAAGCAAATCCGTCGTCGTCGGCACCCCAACAAGCCAACTCAGAATTAGGATCAAGCAGCGAGATATTGTCGGCTATGAACAAGTAGGGCACACCTACGCAGAAGGGACAGGTGCTAAAAATGACAACGACATACTTTAGAACCGAGCGGGAGCACAACAGGTTCTACAAGAGTTTTTACTAGCGTAAGATTATTGTCCCCAAGATCATTGACTTTAAGCTTTTGTGTGATTATGAGTTTGGAATAGAGGAGCTACTTGATTTTCAAGGATGGACTGGGCTTCTGAAAACCGATGATAGGGTATACCCTATTCTAACCTAAATATTCTACTATTTATGGGATCAGGAGTATTACATTACATTTGTAAAAGGAAAAGAGCTAAATTTGGGAATTGGGAATATAAATCAAAGAGAAAGTGCAAACCACCGCATTGCACACATATTGGATGTTCCTGAGGTAGACAAAAGTATTCCTGAAGGGTTAACACTTCCATAGATATACAACCAGTTAACGAAAAGCAACAAATATCATCCGCGAATCAAATTCCTCCATTATATGGATTTATCTCCCAGATTGAGGGTTCTACGGCTATTGATTGCTCACTGTATTTACCCTAAAGGAGGAGGCCGAAACCAATTGAATCCACAGGAGGCCGAAATTTTGTGGAAAGTGGATAATCGAGTAAGGGTCAGCCTGCCTACTCTGTTTTTGGAAGCCTTGGCCTCAAAAAAAGATAATCCCAGAGGTGTGCTACTGTATGGGGCGTGGATCACTAAAATCATGCACTATCTTTGTGTCGACTTAGACAGGGAGCCATTTGAAGTATTAAAGCCCACGAATGCAATAAATAAGGCTTTACTGACTAAGATGAAGATAAATTTGGAGGAATTCATGGCAGAAAGGATTAGGAAAAGGATGGGACCAGCCCAACCTGCAGTGGAGGACGCTCATCTTGAAGGAGAGCAACCACCTCCATCCCCGCAGCAGGACCCAGCTCCGTCTCCACCACCGGCAGCACCAGCAGAGCCTGCATCACCACAATCACATGGATCGTGCTCTCCTAGAGGCTCACAGATTTCCGATCTCTGTCCACACTCACCGACATGGGCTACCTTTGTCAATGCCATAAAGGACAACCTTGAGCAAATGAAAGACTGGGTCACGTCACAGTTGGTGGGACTTCACACGGCAATGATGGAGATGCACTCTCTCCAGGATAAAATGGATCAGGAACTACGGACTATTAAGTATAGGCTTGCGTTGGGGAGTAGTCAAGGTTGCCCGGGTGCCGAGTTTGCATGATATGGATCCGTACTTTGGCGAATCTATGAGAGTTGAACCCACCGTTCAGCCTCTCTCATCTTTTCACTCATCCGCTCATATCCGACTTATCCCACCTATTCGTACTCCATCCTACCCAATCTCAGCCTTTCAATTTGCTAAATCTCGATTTTCTTGTCTCTTTTTTTATTCTTTAATAAAAATGGGGAGAGAGATTTGAGTTTTAGGATAGTTTGCTTTCATGGGATGGGCAGTATGTATATGTAGGTCATTTTGCATTTTCCTACTTCACATTGTATAAAATTGTTTGATTATATATGTATATGATCTGTTTTTGAATGAATTGCAATGGTTAGATGGATATGACATGTGTTTCTGATTGAATTGCAATGGTTGAATATATATATAACATGTGTTTTGTATGTATTTGCCATTATATGTTGATTTCATTAACTCTGGAATGCAATGCAAATGACATATGTATGTTCTAAGCGCCAAAACAAGGATGAAATGTTAATTTTTAAAGTAAATGAAAGGTATAACTCAAATTGGTTTTTTCAATCATCAAAAAGGGGGAGATTGTTGGAATCAATGGTAAATTAAGCAAAATCCATATTTTGATGATTAACAACTCAATTTGAGATTTTTTTGGGTACTAAAGTGGTTCGTTAAAATTGGTTAAAGGTTAAAAACTTAGATTTCAGAACCTGACAGATCAAGTCGCAAAGCCAAGTCGACTTAGCCATCGACTTAAGTGAAGTCGATACCCAAGTCGACCTCAAGATCAACTTAGAGAAAGAAAAAACTTCCAGCGTTGAATTTGGGAACCAAGATAGGTGAAATCGTAGTGCAAGTCAACTCCAGCTACGACTTGGGTGAAGTCGCAGACCCAAGTCGACTCCACTATCGACTTTAGATGACCAAATCCTTTCAGCGTTAAGATTGGGGTAAGAGACAGTCGAAGTAGCAATCGAAGTCAACTCCGTATGCGACTTTGGTGAAGTCACATTCCCAGGTTGACTCCACATGCGACTTGAGTGAAGTTGGACCCCAAGTCGACCCAGGCATCCAACTTGAGTCAAGCTGAAGACAAATACAGTCTAGACAAGCAAATATTCATGAAATAATCATTCAATGTGGTTTATCATTCAAGGAAAAATCATTAGCTACATCTATGGACTGCAAAATCAAGAAAAGCAAATCATTCTAAGTTCAAGGCTATGAAGACAAAAGCTTTCAAGAGAAGATGAACATGACAAGTTCCAAGTTTAAGCATTTAAGATCAAGGGTATTATTGGAAGAACAAGATAAGAGAGGAATAACCAGCAACCAGGATCACCTTCAAAGAAATCCAAATTCTATCATGTGCATACAGGAAGTGAAGTCGCACCCGAAGTCGACTTCACCTGCGACTTGGGTCAAGTCCAAGACCAAGTCGACCTGAAGAGGAACTTGAAGATATGCTGGAGACTGAAGTTGCAACTGAAGTCGACTCCAGTCTGCGACTTGGGTGAAGTCGCATGCGAAGCCGACTTCACATGCGACTTGGGTCGCAATGGTCGGAAAAATTCCAATGTTAGCGCATTGCATGCGCGCTACCTACCTCCAAACGTTCGAATTTACTCCACCGTTATAAAAGAGAATTCAAGTGGACTGCTAGAGGTTAGAAAAAGCATTCATTATGTTTACCTTCCACCCTCCCAAAGCATTAAGTGATCAACATTAATTTCAAATGAAGAACTTTGCTCCAACTTACTGAAAGCTACATCACTGATCAAATCATTCTCTCTACAAGTTCTTCCACGAACTGAAATCTTCCTACACAACTTGTAAAGTGTAGTTTCCTTTATTTGATTCAATATTTGTATTTGATACTTGGTTTGATATTGGAGATTAAAACCAAGTGATAGCAAAGTAGTGTTGTGACTTGAGTGCAAGCCCCCTAAAGCTAGAATCTAGAAGAGAGCTGCTTCTCTAGTTGTATTTGACAAATACATTAGTGGAACCCAAGTCACAACGAGTGTGAGCTTAGAAGAGTGGAGTAGGGAAGGTTGCCCGAACCATTATAAAATCTGAGTCTACTACTGTGGTTTGTATATCTGCTTTTACTGCTTTATTTCTCTCCATATTCTTCATTTGTTTCATTAAGGGGATTAAATAAACAAGGGAAAAGTTTCTATTTAAGTAAAAAATTTAAATACCCAATTCGCCTCTCTCCTCTTGGGTAATTGTCCTAAACTCGGGACCAACAGAGCTCATATATGTAAGAGTCCATCTCAAATATTCATTATTTAATCAAGTTAAGGGCTACCGCACATTCCGAATCACTTGAGAATTATGTAGGAATCTATCTCGTGTTTTTACCAAGCAATTTACCAAAATTTATAGTTCAATTTAAAATCCAAGCAACATATAACAATCTCAAGTATCATCACCTATGTATTACTATCCATATTCTTAATTACCATTACTTGGAGTATTATAAATGTTAGTCCTCTTCACAAATGCTAAGAAGAATACCACGTAGGCTACTATTCCACTACAACAATGCTATTCGACATTATATTGGCTACAAGCATTATCCCAATGATCCATTCTCACCTAACTCAGGTCAAAACAAGCAAATTGGATGGTTGTACTGAGAGAATGCTTCGGGAAAATCTAAATATGCCAATAGGTTCCCCATAGTTCCTGGTGGCCTTTAATTCAAAGCTCAAAATCTCATGAATTTTTACACTCCAGTGGGAATAAGAACAAGAAGATATGTAATAAGGGTACTTAGAGATTAGAAGAGAAAGAACAAAGGAACTCCCCTTAATAGGCTCGCTGTCGGTCATACCTCTCTATTCTCTCTATGTATTAGTACTCCATTGCTCTCTTTCAAGCACCTCATATGCCTTTAATTATTGCACATCTGATACAAGGGAATATTAATTGAATCTAGTAGAATCTCTTTTCCTTTAATTTTTAAGAATACCTTAAAACTACCAAACCTTCTTTTCTATGGAAAGCTACTAGTCTTCACGACAATAAAACCTATTGTATGTGTTCACCTTTTTATAGCCAAATCTTAATACCAAATACAACTATGTCTTATATTAATTGCAACTAAAGTTCTATCATTATTTGCAACTAAATTTTAATAGATATGGTAGGGAAAATAGAGAAAAAAAATTTAGTTAAAAGTTTTTAGAGATAGGAAAGAGTAATGTGATGCTATTGGGGTAATGATCAAGACTAAAATGAATAAAGTCAAAATAAATATTGTAGTTGTATGTAAATACGTATATAAATGATTGAAAAATAGAATAATTGTATAAAATATATGAAGAAATAATTGAAAATAAGGTAGAAGTGGAGGGAAAAAAAAACCCTTAGTTGCACTTGATGGTAAAATGACCGCATTTGACCAAATACCACTGTTCAAAAGCATCAAAGTATTTATAGTAAAAATACATCTAATGGCAGTCAAAGATATGTTGTAAAGGAGTTAAAGAATGGCTACATAAAATAAAATTTATTGTGATATTTATTGTTGACTTTGTCTTCTTTAAGCCTCAGCAGCTTGGCCATGTCCTCATCTTCCCGATCGCATCATTTCCAACTTATCAACAGGAAAAATATAATAATTAGATGCATTTAGTACAAATAGGAGTGAAAATTTTCACTTTCTAAACCCATTCTTCATAAATTGAAAATTTCATCATTATTGTAACACTGGGCATCTGGACTATTGTCAGGGTATTGTCCAGATTATGTCTACAATTGTCAACACTCAAATTCAGAATAAGGATTTTTATTAACTTTATAAACTATGTTTACCACTGAATAAGCTTAATACTAGCAGAACCCATAGTCTTGGCGGTGTTGGTGGCTGCAAAAGCAAAATTACTGAATGTCAGAGCAAGTGAACAATACTTTAACAATGAAACATACACTAGCAAGGAAAATTACATAATCAATTCTGTAGCATTCTTCTAGAGTCTACTATGATTAAAACAGAAAAATTCAGAATACTTTCAAAGAAGCAAGCTTATTGCTAAAAGGTCATTTTCGTTCTTTTACAACAACAAAAAAAAAAAAATTCTTCAAGTTTTCTACTACAAATAACAATGGCAAACCCTTATTTACGAGTTTGTTTCTAAAGCTTCTTCATTTGAAAATATTTTTGGCAAGAGTTTGTTGCTAAAGCTTCTTCATTTTAAAATATTTTTAGCAAAGAAATTTAAAACATTTCCGAAAGTTTCATAGTCAACTGTTAGCAATGAATCCAGTTCGTGGCTAATTTCAAATTTTCTTATATTATATCTTGTGTGAATGCCTTCCATAGTTCTGTTAATCCATATATTGTAATTGACTAAGTCTCCCACCATTCATTTTTCAGGTGCATGCAATAAAAACCCATCCTCATCCAGAGCTTAAATTATCAGATGGAAGGCGACAGATGATGAACTGCGGTAGACATGGAGGAGAGCGACTGATCACACGCTGTGGGGCACACCATGTTCTGTTCATGACAGATAGCCCTTTCATCAGGTCCATCCTCTCGGTAGACATACACATGTTTAGGACAGACTCCTTTGAAATAGTACAGATCTTGGTGGGAATGTTGAGAATGAGGAGGCAAGCCAGATGAACGGTTGGGATTTGATGCCAATGTTGCATGGGAAGGCCTCCGACATGTGAACCTTACTTGACGTAGACAACCGTATTCAACAATTGAAAAAGAGAAAGGTCTGCAAAAAAAACCTTTCTTGTGTAAAAAAAGGCAATGGAATTTTGGTAGAGCTGGGAAAAATTATTTATACGCATATTTCAAGACTACACCATATGTATTTGTAGATTTAGTCAACAGGATCATCACCTTAGTATATAAATTTTTTATTTTTAGATTTTAAACCATTTACAATCAAAATTGAGGTTTTAGGACAATAATATACACTTTGACAACGATGGACTTTACTAGTTTGATGCTAATTGGCCAAAAGCTTAATCTGGTTGTACCTGATAAAGCATAGTGTTTAACTGGTCAACCTTTGATATGATAGCTGGAACTCAATGTTCACAAGTTTAGACAAGATTTAGTTGTATTTAAAACGATAGATTGACACTAATAAAAGTTATATATAATTAATAAAGGGAAATGATTAAGGGCTTGTTTATGTATTGAGGTTTCAATACATGCATATGTACTAAATCGTTACCGTTTATAAAGTTAAAAAAATTATCTTTTATTCTAAATATAAAAGTTCAATTATTCACATTATTCAATCAACCACCACATAGAGATGCCTTTTTTAAAAATAATAATAATAAACCACATATCATGTTTATCCATATGCATTAATTTACGACTCCAAAAATCACATGAATTGAAAATTTTTATATGATATATATTTTTTGAAAAATATTAATAGTTGTATATTCACTTTCAAAAGATGCTAATTTTTTTTTTAAAAAAAAATACATGTTTCCAATGAAAGTGAACCTTGGTAACATGGTAAAATCAATATTTTAACCAAATAAATAATTTATATTTGAAAATTTTTAAATAAAAAAGGATTTTATAGACATCTTCAGATAATTGGCATTATTGAAATAAGGGTATTGATTCATTACACCCAGGTGCATGAACCCTTGTTTTATTTTGAAATATTTTTCTGAACTTAAATTATTAATTGCGATTATCTTTTTTATTAAGGCCTAACTCATGCAAATACGTATGTCAAAATACTTGGCTATGCAAGTATTGACTATTCATTGTAGTTATCTTCTATGTTTGCATATGATTTCAAAACTAATATGTATTGAAAACTTTTACACGTAATCTCAAAAGATGCTAGTTTTTACAAAATATAAGTTTCAACGAAAGCCATTTATGGTAACATGATAAAACAAATAATGATAAAAACCTAAATGTCTGTATTTGGAAAAAGAAAATGTTAAACAAAAAAAAAAAAAAGCAAGTCGGCTGTTGCATTCCATCACTGCGTACATTAAAAAAAAAAAACAACTTAGATTGAAATCTTTTATAATACATAAGGTTTAATAAAACGATTTCAACTAACCCGTACATTTGCATTTCCTATGAATTACATTCAAATCTAATTAAAATAGTTTTTATAAATTATAAATGTACAGAGAAAAATATCATACATGGCTTAGGTATAAATTAAAAATATTTGAAAAAATGAAAAATCATAAGGGTACAAGTTTCGAAGGTTACATGTGAGCAGAGCTCATTTATCAAAGCCTTCTATTATCACCAGGCTCATTGACGAAAGAAGTAGAAAAAACAGATGATGATGACGACCACGATATGATAGAACAGAAGGACTAAAAAAGGAAATGATGCGAAAAGATAAATGGTAGTTATAACAGGAAGATAATCAAAAGGTCCAATTAGTTAGAGTTTTTAACAGAAATTTTAATTTTAACGAAAGAAATAAGAAATCACTGATTAGATAATATAAAATTCATTTTATTACTTTTAAAAAAGTTTTTACATCTTTCCTTGGTAACCAAAGGGAGCCAAAGTCCTAATTAATGATGTTATGAATCTTTAGAATGTATGGCCACTATGTTTGATAATTGTAAAGAAAAAAATATTCTCTCACTTCTTGTACCTCTTTTTTTAATGAAAAACTTGTATGTATTCACACAACTTGGGAACAATCCCAAGACAAAAAATTAACAATGTTGCTTGGTGGGTCACCCCACCATGTTTTGCTTGTTACAAAAGAATGGGTAGCCACATCAGCCATATGATGAGCACATCTGTTACCCTCCCTTAAGATGTGGGAGAAAACAAAAAGAGACATTACAGGCCTAATTTCTAGGATTTTTTGGCTAACAGTTGACAGGATTCTGTTTTCTTCATTGATCAAACTAACCAAAATGCTAGAGTTAGACTCCAAAACCAGTCTTTGAATGTTCAGTTCGGCTCCCCATTTAATGTCGTGCAACATTGCCAAGGCTTCCATATTCGATGTGTCCTCCGTTCGCTCAATCTTCCTACACTATGCCCTTAGAAATTCACCCTATGAATTATGTAGCACAACTCCCAGTCCCATGCAGTTTTTGCTAGCCAGCCTATGCCTGTCCACATTCATCTTCAAGACTCCCGTCGAGGACTTATCCATTTAGGAATTAGAGGTGGTTTGTCCCTAAGAAACTCCATTTCTTGATTTGCAAATCCAAGACAATCTAAATAATCCAGGCACCAATCAAAAAGATTATCCATACCTACCTGCTTTCCAGTCACCCTTGTGTAGTTTCGCGAGTACCAGATTCGCCAACACATTAGCACAAATAGCAGCAACCTCTTCTGGTCAGATGCCTTATTTAAGTGGCCCCGGATACACATAATTCCTCTTCTAGGTGTCCAAATCATCCTGTCCTTGATCAGTATTCTCCTAGCATGGATGATTTTGTTGGGATTTTAGCCTATCCCCTTCTTGTGTAGATTAAATAGGAATGATTAATCACAGACAATAAATATTGCAAATAATAAGCAATCAAACCACGGGAAAAACACACCACAATTTTTACGTGGAAAACCCCTCTTTACCAAAGGGGAAAAACCACGGGACCCAGTCCAGGTAAATCTTCCACTATAGAATAATGGGATTACAACGCAATGTCTTCTCTAGTCAAAACTAGAGGATTTCATCATCACAATAAGGATGGATTTCAATACAGAAATTAATCAAGGGTAGATCTCACCAAATCTGAGATGACGGCATAATTTTCTCTCTTAATGGCCGGAAGAGATAACTGCCGTAGAAGCCTTGAGCATATGACGAAAAATCCGGAGCTGCTGCTGCTGCTTCTCTGAAATCTGAGAGGGGAAGAGAGACTCTCTCTCTGACGAAAAAATTCGTCGCTGCCGAGAGAAGAAACGCTGCCGAGAGAAGAAGAGAGAGAGATGTGATTTTTCTCTCTCTCACACGCCGAAAGCAAAATAATGGAGGGGGCAAGTGGGGCATTATTGAATAATGCCAAAATGGGTGGGGCCCCCCACTTTTGACTTCACGTGGGAGGAACCCACCTAACAAATCTCCCCCTTCCGACTACGTGGAGGGATTTGTCATCCCAACGATTGAACGACAAACTTCAAGCTTCTCCCTTGGTAGAGCCTTCGTCAACATATCAGAGCCATTATAATCGGTATGGATTTTCTCAAGTTCAAACAACTTGTCATTAATAGCTTCTCTTATCCAATGATACCTCACATCAATGTGCTTTGATCTTGCATGAAAAGAAGAATTCTTACCAAGGTGAATTGCGCTTTGACTATCACAAAATACGATATATCTTTGTTGCTTGAAACCGAGCTCATGTAGAAACCTCTTCATCCACAACAACTCTTTACATGCTTCAGTCGCTGCAATGAATTCTGCTTCGGTTGTAGAAAGTGCAACACATTTCTGTAGCCTTGATTGCCAAGCTACAGCTCCCCCTGCAAAAGTAATCAAGGAACCAGATGTAGACTTTCGAGTGTCCACATCTCCTGCCATATCTGCATCTGTGTAGCCAATTAGTAAGGGTTTCTCATTGCCAAAACAAAGTCTCAAACTGGAAGTACCTCGTAGATATCTCATAATCCACTTAACTGCATTCCAATGCTCTCTCCCAGGATTAGACAAGAACCGGCTAACAATACCAACTGCATAAGCTATGTCTGGGCTTGTACATACCATTGCATACATCAAACTCCCCACAGCTGAAGCATATGGAACCCTTTCCATGTCTTTCTTCTCTACATCTGTAGAGGGACACTGCTCAATGTTTAGCTTAAAGTGAGTAGCAAGAGGAGAGTTAACCGCTTTAGCTTTGTCCATGTTGAACCTCTGAAGTACCTTCTCAATGTAGTTCTCCTGTGACAGATATAACTTCTTGGCATTCCTCTCACGATGAATGCTTATGCCAAGAATTTGCTTTGCCGGCCCTAAATCCTTCATAGCAAAAATTTGACTTAGTTGCATCTTCAACCTATCAATCATTGAAGAATTGTTTCCAACAATCAACATATCATCGACATAAAGCAATAGTATAATAATATCATCATCAGAGAATTTCTGCACAAAGACACAATGATCAGAAGTTGTTTTTCGATAGCCATGTTTCTCCATAACTGACTCAAACTTCTTATACCATTGTCTTGGTGCTTGCTTCAAGCCATAAAGGCTTTTTCTCAGCTTGCACACATGATCCTCTTTTCCTTTTACCACGAAACCCTCTGGCTGCTCCATATAAATTTCCTTGTCTAGTTCACCATGAAGAAAAGCAGTCTTTACATCCATTTGTTCAATCTCCAAATCAAGACTAGCTGCTAGACCCAAAACCACACGAATAGATGACATTTTAACAACTGGAGAAAAAATCTCATCAAAATCAATACCTTTCTTTTGATTGAATCCCTTGACGACCAATCTAGCTTTGTATCGAGGTTGTGTGGTAACTTGTTCTTGCTTCACTCTGTATACCCACTTGTTCTTCAAAGCTCTTTTGCCCATAGGCAACTTTACCAACTCAAATGTATGATTTTCATGCAGTGACTTCATCTCATCTCGCATGGCTTCAACCCACTCCTTCTTATGTTCATCTTCTATGGCTTCTGAATAACATTCGGGCTCTCCCCCGTCAGTCAGTAACACATATTCATCAACAGAATATCGTGTAGAAGGATGACGATCTCTAGTAGACCTCCTGAGTGGAACATTTGGTGGAACTTCTGGTACTGGTGACTGCTCAACAATGCCATCATTAATCTCAACCTGTGTATGAGTATCAACATCAACTGTACCATCCTGGTCATCTTGAACTTCATCTCTAACCTGTACTGGCACATGTGTCAAAGGAACTGGATCCAAGTCTGTTAAATTATCATAATATTGAGAAACTGTTTTAACTGTTTTCTCAATATCTTGTATGGTTTGGTCTTCCATAAACACAACATCTCGGCTTCTTACAAGCTTTTTCTGTACAGGATCATAAAACCTGTAACCAAAATCATCTTGGCCATAGCCAATAAATACACACTGCCTTGTCTTGACATCAAGCTTAGACCTCTCATCTTTGGGAATATGCACAAAGGCCTTACATCCAAAGACACGCAAGTGACTATAGGATACATCTTTTCCCAACCAAACTCTGTTTGGAACATCAAAATTTAAAGGAACACAAGACGTGAGATTTAACACATGTACAACGGTACTCAAAGCCTCACCCCAAAAAGATCCTGGCAACTGTGCATATGAAAGCAAACATCTTACCCTTTCAACTAGTGTTCTGTTCATCCTCTCAGCTAGCCCATTTAACTGAGGAGTCTTCGGAGGTGTCCTTTGATGCCTAATACCCAGCTGTTTGCAATATTCATCAAAAGGACCACAATACTCACCTCCATTATCAGTTCTGATACACTTTAACTTCTTCCCAGTCTGTCTCTCAACTGAGGTCTGAAACTGTTTAAAAACATCTAACACTTGGTCTTTTGTCTTCAAGGTATAGACCCACAACTTCCTTGAATGATCATCTATAAAAGTCACAAAATAGAGAGCACCACCAAGTGTTTTTACTTTCATGGGACCACAAACATCAGAATATACTAAATCAAGTATACCCGGCTGTCTTGAAGGAGGGGATATTTTAAAGGCAACTCTGTTTTGCTTCCCTGCCAAGCAATGAGCACATTTCTTCAATGCTGTATTCTTCAATCCAGAAAGAAGATTTTTCTTTGTCAAAACCATCAAACCCTTCTCACTCATGTGACATAGTCTTTTATGCCATAGCTCTGTTGTACTTTCATTCTCCATTGCATTGATAATACAAGAAGAAACCTTTGCCTGCATGAAGTACAATGAGGAGCACTTCTTACCTCTAGCCACAATCATAGAACCTTTAGTAAGCTTCCAATGACCATCATTGAAGGTGTTGCAAAACCCCTCATCATCAAGCTTACTTGCTGAAATCAAATTCAAGCGAATATCAGGGATATGTTTAACATTTTTCAAAAGCAACATCGTACCATTGTTGGTTTCCAAGCACACATCTCCCATGCCGACAGCTTTAGCTACACCATTGTTACCCATCTTAACATCCCCAAAGTCTCCGGATGTATAAGATGTAAAGAAGTCTCGTCGCGATGTAGCATGAACGGAGGCACCACTGTCAATCACCCAACTGGTCTCATGGCATACAAGGTTGACAACATCATCATCATACACAATAAGGAAGTCATCTGTGACGGCAGAAACTCTATCAACATCATTACTATCATCAGTTTCCTTTACTGTCCCTTTTTCATTTTTGTATTCTCTTTTGAGTTGTCGACAATACTTCTTTATATGCCCCTTTTTACCACAGTGATAACACTCAACATTGGCAAACCTGTTTGACTTTCTTTTGCTTCTGTCTCTGTTCATCGGACCTTTACTCTTGCTCCTCCCCCTCTTTTCCATGACTAAGACATCTGACTGTGACGGACCCTGTGACTTTCTTCTCATCTCTTCATTTAAAACACTACTCTTAGCCAAGTCCATAGTGACTATGCCATTTGGAGCTGAGTTAGATACCGACATTCTAAACGTCTCCCACGAGTCCGGCAATGTGCCTAGAAGCCATAACCCCTGCACCTCATCTTCAAACTTGATATTCATCCCAGCCAACTGATTAAGAATTCCCTGGTAAGCATTCAAGTGATCTGATAAAGGAGTTCCATCCCTGTATTTCAAGTCCATCAACTTCTTTATTAGAAACAACTTGTTGTTCCCGGTTTTTCGAGCATACAGCTGTTCAAGCCTGTCCCATAAAGAACGTGCATTTGTTTCTTCACTGACATGGTTTAAAACATTATCATCCACCCACTGCCTGATATACCCACATACTTGACGATGAAGTAAAGTCCATTCAGCATCAGTTTTTTCTACGGGTTTTTGTTCCGCAAACACGGGCAAATAAAAATCTTTGACATATAGCAGGTCTTCCATTTTTCCCTTCCACACATGATAATTTGAACCATTCAAATTAATCATTCTACTTGTATTAACCTCCATTGTTTAACACAAGGCACAAGATTACTAAAACCTCGCTCTGATACCACTTGTTGGGATTTTAGCCTATCCCCTTCTTGTGTAGATTAAATAGGAATGATTAATCACAGACAATAAATATTGTAAATAATAAGCAATCAAACCACGGGAAAAACACACCACAATTTTTACGTGGAAAACCCCTCTTTACCAAAGGGGAAAAACCACGGGACCCAGTCCAGGTAAATCTTCCACTATAGAATAATGGGATTACAACGCAATGTCTTCTCTAGTCAAAACTAGAGGATTTCATCATCACAATAAGGATGGATTTCAATACAGAAATTAATCAAGGGTAGATCTCACCAAATCTGAGATGACGGCATAATTTTCTCTCTTAATGGCCGGAAGAGATAACTGCCGTAGAAGCCTTGAGCATATGACGAAAAATCCGGAGCTACTGCTGCTGCTTCTCTGAAATCTGAGAGGGGAAGAGAGACTCTCTCTCTGACGAAAAAATTCGTCGCTGCCGAGAGAAGAAACGCTGCCGAGAGAAGAAGAGAGAGAGATGTGATTTTTCTCTCTCTCACACGCCGAAAGCAAAATAATGGAGGGGGCAGGTGGGGCATTATTGAATAATGCCAAAATGGGTGGGGCCCCCCACTTTTGACTTCACGTGGGAGGAACCCACCTAACAGATTTTTGTGCAATACACAGAAAGGTTAGATTCATCCTCCCGTCAAGTCCCACAGAGACATCATAAAGGGTCACATCCAGTCCCCTACGGTTCAGGTTGTCCTTTGTTGGTAAAGCCTGTCGAATCATCCTCCATCCAAAAATTTTTATTCTGATGGGGAGCTTGCTTTTCCATATCGATTTGGTGATCAACTTTTCATCTGTCTGCCTCAAACCTGCAAAACAATAGCTTGGGTTAGAAATGGCCAGCTTATATGTCGACCTAACTTTGAGGAAGCCATCTGCCTCCAATTTCCAGAACCAATAGTCTGCAGGCCCATCCCTTGGCAGTTGGCATGTGAATTGTTCTGATCTTCTCCCATCCGGTTGTCCTTGACGCTGCAATGATGAGATCCCTATTACATGATTTATTTGCACTATCCATGAAGTCAGCCACCTTCACATCCATGCTTGACAGATGGAAAGGAAGGGGCTCCGCCAGTGGGATTTTCTCCTCAAGCCATGTGTCCCAGAAGAACCTGATTTGTATACCGTCTCTCAATCTCCATTTACCCCCGCTGCGAGAATTGTTTTCCCCTTAAGGATGCACTTCCAAATGTATGAATCAGTAGATCTCTCCACACACTCCCAAATGCTTTTGTTGTGCATATATTTACCTTTCGGCACCTTGTAGCACAATGACTCCTTATTCAACACTAGCCTCCACGTTTGTTTCGCAAGCATTGCATAGTTGAAAGCTCTGAGCTCTTTAAACCTCATTCCTCCATCATGTTTTGGAATGCACATTTTGTTCCAAGCCACCCAGCTTATCCTCCTTCTGCCCTTATTCCCCCCACCAAAATCAACTTAGGAGGCCATTGATCTCCTTGTAAAGCCCCAAAGGAAGAAAGAAAAGACTCATAGTGTACGTAGGGATTGCTTGAGCCACCGATTTGATCAAAACTTCCTTCTTACTAATTGAGAGCAACCTTTCTTTCCAACCCTTGATTTTCCTCTAAATGCGTTCTTTCAACTCACTAAGGATCGCTTTTTTTTTTTACCAAGCCAGTCGGAAGACCAAGATATTTGTCAATTTCACTGCAGTTTGATCCTAACTAGGCTTGAGCTTCTCTTCTTTCTTCGTTACTCATGTTTGCACTAAAGAACATTGCAGTTTTATCAATATTCACCACCTGGCCCGAACAGTCTTTGTAAATCTCCAGAATATATAATAAGTGTTGGATCTCTTGCCTAGTTGCCTTTAGGAACAAGAGAGCATCATTAGCAAAGAAGAGATGGGTGAGGGTTGGACCGTGAGATGAAATTCTTAATCCCAACAACTTGGCATTTTGGATCCCCTTGCTTATAAGATAAGATAATCCTTGTGCACAAATGAGAAAAAAATACAAGAAAAGCAGGTCTTCTTGTCAAAGTCCTCTTCTAGGACGGAAAACCTTTGATTTTTAAATATTGATCTTCACCGTGAAGCTCACCGACTTGAAACATGCCTTTATCCAGCTTATACAAGTGTCATTAAAGTTCATTTTTCCATAATTATCTTTATATTTCGATTATTTTTTTACTTGTTTCGCACCATTACTCGATTATTTTAATTTTATTTTCTTTACATATCCCTGTCATATCATACAACATTCTCACATTTTAAAAATTCTTACCCATAAATTTTTTTTTTTACCTTTTTTAGTTTTTACAAAATACCCAACAGAGTTCAGTGGAGGAAAAAAAATTCCCTTTTTTTTTATATTTGAAAAAAAAAAAAATCCCTTAAGAAGACATTACCAATTTACCATGGCATCCGAGGAAGAGCGGCCCACTCAAAATTTTGGGCTGATAAATGCATAAAAGACGTAATCATAGCCCATAAATACTTGGCGTTGGCCTTTGATGTTCAAGTTCCATCATATTATCTTCCCGGAATCTTTAGCCCACCTCCGAAATGGAACCGATAATAAACGTTAAAGCCTTTGATTTTTTTGCAAATCATATTAATATTGATTAATCCAAGCCCCTCGTTTGATTTCAAACTTTAAATTCAATGAGACCAGTTTCACCGAATAGACCAGTTTTGAACTTCATATGGCCTACCATGAGGATTTTACGAAATCCAGTTCAATCCAGCATTTAAAACTATTTGTTTAATAGGAAGCATGGTTTCATTCAAATCAAATATTTGATTGGCCGCATTTGTTTCAAGCCTGATTATATACATTATGATGTAATTTAGACTAAAATAAAATATTCATCTATTTTTACCATTAGCTATATTTTTTATTTTTCTTCATAAATATGATAATTTTAAAAAAAATTAAAAATAAATATGTAAAAGTATTCTAAAATGAAAAAACTTGGTATAGTTTGAATACACGTAAAAAAAACATGTTTAGGAAGAAAAGATAAATAAAAATAAAAATAAAAATAAAATAAATGTTGTATTTTAGTTTAAAATACATTATGGTGTGTGTGTGTGTATATATATATATATATATATATATATATTCATGCTCCCATTTGTTTAAAGCATAAAGTGAATCTAATAAACTTGTTTTATTCATTTCACAATTTTAAATATTTTAATGCAAGATCTATATCGTCTAAAATATTTCTGCTAAGTGATAAATAATCTTATAAAGTATTATAATATTTAAGTGATTCTCATATTTTACATACGAGTACATGCTTTTTAAGCAATTACGTCGATCCAAAACTAGAATTGAAATGATCCAAGAGATCTTATGTTTTATATGTAAATTGTGTACTTTTAAGCAATAGTGGTTAATCCAGGACCTTGATTAAAATGATTTTCAGTACCGTGACAGACCACATGATGTCTAACAATATGAGTGGATGAATTTTGTTTTCATCGTCAACTTGAACCCCATAAAAACAATTTCACCGAAAATAACTAGTGTTATTAAATTTAATCCCAATTAAAATATGGGTATCTGGGAAATTCCTGATAGCCAACTAGACCCATTGCAAAAGTGTTAATTCAATTCGCATCTTAAGATTCTTAACTATATTTGTCCATACAAGTTTAATAAGATTCTAATTGCCAAATTGTAAGAAAATGAAGTTAGATTCAAGTTAGCAACCACTGGAACGAATTTCCGATTATATAAATCTTTCTTTTAAATTCATCTTACGTAAATATTTTTTTATCAACTACATATAGAAAATTATTAAAAAAAAAAATTTTTAACAAACTGCAAGGAAAAATGAGGTTTGGCCTAGAAATGATTGGGAATGCAGGCTATCAATTGAAAGTAGTTTAGCCTTGGTATTTTTCGTGGAAAAGATTTTAAAATGGAAGAAGTGGGGTGATATGATTGGAAGATGATACAGTGCATAGAAGCACTTAGCTTCAATGCACCTAAGTACTTTAAACTATTTTTTATTTTTATTTTTTAATTTTTTTATACAACTATTAATCTAAATGTATTTAAATGTGTATTAATTTTTACCATCTTCAGAGTATTTTAAATATTTATTTTTTATTTTTGAAAATCAATGACATTTTAGTATTTCTAAATGATCTAAAATGCCACTGATTTTCAAAAATCGAAAATAAATATCTAAAATACTCCAAAAATGGTAAAAGTTGATACATATGTTAAATAAACTTAGATTAACAATTGTATAAAAAAATTCAAAAAAAAATAAAAATAATGAGTTACATGCACCGAGTGCACTGAAACTAAGTGAACCTGAATGTATTTAGCGTCAACCCGATATGATTTGGGTAACAATGACGAGTAAAGAATAAGGTTTTGTTTGGTAAAGGTGAGGGTGGGAATCAAACTTTTCCACCTCTCCTCATATATTTTTTAAAAAAATAATTAACATCTTAACTATTCAACTACCATATTATTTCATTTTTATTCGTATATTTTAATTATTTTATCACACGACTACCCTATTTATTCATACTTTACCTTTATCATAACACATCAACTCACACTTTTCCAAAAACCTAACTTCTTATCTTCTCACTACCTATATTACTAAATTAAGCTTAATGTTAAAATAGATAGGAGGGTTGTATTGATAATGGTGGAGTTTTCATTATTGAGAAATATAATAGTTATAGAGGAAAATGTGAAGAAATGATTAGAAATTAAAATAAAGTAATTATGAACATTAAAAAGTTTTATTGACATGCTTTATAAAATGTCAAATATTTAGATACATGCTAGAGGGATTCCGCGGTTCACGTTTTTTCATATATTTTTAGTATATGTGTAAGATTTTTTCACTGCCCAAAATAATTTTTACAGCCGGGTTTCCGATGGGCCGGGCTTTGGCTGAACCCAAGCTACTTTACACACCATGAAATTTTAAGTATAAAAAAAAATTTTAACTAAAAATATTTTTTAAAAAAAAAATTCAAGTTTTGGGTATAGATTTGGGATCCATGGCGGGAACGGACAGCAAGTAATTAATTGAATGCAGACGAGGCGGGTCCGTGTTTTTGTGATGGACTAAGTCATTAAGGAATAGGGGCAACACAAAATTTTGGCTAGTTTGGGATTTGATTAGTATTTAGGGCAAATTATACATATGCTCCTGAATTTTATTCTTAATTTCACTTCTACTCATCAACATTCTAATATTCAAAATATACCCACTTATTTTGCTTGAAATTTCACTTATACAGGCAGAGATCTGCTAAAGGAATTGTTCTCCCTCTTCTAAAATAATAAATATGCATGTCTTACTCTAATTTGGGATTAATTTGCTCAAAATTAAAAATTCACATTCAAATAATATATAATTTTACAGTAGAAAAGAGATAACAATTCGTTAAAATGTAATTTCTTAACTATAAAATCGTAATTTTTTTATAAAGAGTAATTTGATTTATAAGACAAAGCCAGACAAGTCTACACAAAGGTCATTTACAATTTCCCTTCGTGGGTTAACCCCAGAATTTTTCCTCCACCACCATATTCATAGCTAAAGAAGCCAACAAATGAGCTACGTGGTTGCCCGAACGTAGAACATGAAGGAATTTGACCTCCCGCAAAGCTTGGATTATGCTTTCTAACCTCTTAGATGTAAACTCCAATTGTTGCCAAAATGGGGCAATCCCCACTTAAAAATTTGATTAGTGTGAGAGAGTCACCATCCACCTCCACCTCCAGCTCCACCATCTGCAGCCCCGTATCTCTGGCCCATTTTATACCAAAAAGAATAGCCACCATCTCTATATTTTGGGCTTCCAGTAACCCCCCTGCAATTTCCAACAATTGGCTACTAAAAACCATCCCCTGTCGTCTCTCAATACTGCTCCAATACTTGTGTATTGCCCCCATTTGTGTCTTCTACCATCAACATTTGTCTTCACAAATGCTTCTCCTGGCTTTCTCCACTATGGGTTCAGTTCCCCTTGGATTAGAGAGGATAATAATCCCCGATTTGCTTTTCTGAAATAGTCCCAATATGTTCTACACCATTCCAAAATGTGATCAAAAAACAAGTTGAATTCCTTGCTCCTTTACTTGGTTCCTTGGGTACCAAACCCTTCAACAATAAACAAAGCAAGTCAGCTGGACGACACAATGGAGATAGCTGGCACGGTGGACGGGGTTAGGGGCTTGCTGAAGGAGGCACAGGGGTCTCGTGAGCTGATGGTCAACTCAATTCCGAGGGGTGCTTATCCGACAGATGCTACGAAGTCCACCTCCTTTATCCTTCAGGCATCTCCTTCATTGCTGAGTCAAGGTAATCACTTCCCCATTGATCAAAATATCAGAAGAGGAGCGTCTTGTGAGGGGAGTCTCCCCTAGTGAGGGAAGGGAGCCGGTCACCGCTGTAACGGATTGGTCTTCTGGTGGGAATTAGGGGCAGTGTTTGGAACCTTCGGCGCAAGTGGTCTTGGGGGAGGCAGTGGCAGGTTGGAAAATGGCAGGTAGGCTTCATGTGGAAGAATGGGAGGGCGTTAAACTGCTTGACATTCAAGTGCATGAAGACGTAGGGGGTAACGACCTGGTTGATGCTGGCGTGTCTGAAGGAGTAGGCAGTAGGGAATCAATGGGCCCCACTTCAGTTATGCAACCCTCCCAATTAATTAGAGGAAAGTGAAAAAGATGTGCTCGGCAGGGGTTGAGTTTGTTGATGAACAATCCATCTGTTTCCTCGGCTTATGGAAAGGCAAAAAGAGGGAGGAAAGTGGATCAAGAGGAGCATACAGGTAAGTTAAAGCGTGTGAAGATACTGGCCAACGAGGAGAATGTGGAGGTGGTGGCTGAGGAGATCCCTCGGTCCCACCTCAACTGATATGGCGGTTTTAGCTTGGAATTGCCGCGGGCTTGGGAACCCACGAGCAATTCTCAGCCTTCTTGACTTGGTCAAGAAACAAGCTCCCAGGCTGGTTTTCCTCTGCGAAACCAAGTATTTCACTAAGGAGATGGAAGGTATTAGACGAAAAATCAGATTTGACTCCTGTTTTGTGGTGGAACCTATGGCTAGGAGAGGAGGGCTTGCTCTTTTTTGGAATAATGACTATCCTGCGTCTGTTCGTAGCTTCTCTACTCACCATATCGACGTGGATTTTATGGGTTGGCAGTTTACTGGGTTTTATGGTCATCCAGAAACACACTGCTGCCATCAAAGTTGGCATATTCTCAATCAGTTAGGCGAAGGGACAAACACTCCATGGCTAGTCATGGGTGATTTCAATGAAGTGGTAGGGCCTAATGAATATTCCAGTATAAGGACCCGCTCTCAAAATCAAATGGATCTTTTTTGTAACTCTATTGACAGGTGCAACTTGCAGGATATCGGTTTCGTGGGGGCGCCTATGACATGGAGTAACCATCGCAAGGGTTCTCAGAGAGTGGAAGTTAGGCTGGATAGGGGAATGGCAACCTCCTCGTGGCTTCAACTATATCCTTATGCTAAAATTTTTCATATGGCGGCTGCAACTTCTAACCACTGCCCGATTTTGTTACTGCTGGATCCAAAGAAGGGGTCGAGAAGGCCACCAAGGGAATTCAGGTACTAGTTATTTTGGGCTCGCGATCCCGAGGCTAAGAGAATCATCAAGAGGGTGTGGGAGGCGAAACCTTTAGGGGAAGTGAGGGCTGCCGACCTACTAAACTGGAAGCTTAGGCGATGTGTTTCTGAATTATCTATGTGGAATCGAAGGGAGAGGGGAAACTTGAGGAAAACCATCGAGCGAAAGCAAAAGGAGCTCTTGGAACTTATGAGGCAGAACCCTACAGATGTTCGTGATGAATCCATTAGTAAACTGAAATTGCAAATTAACCTGTTGTTGGAGGATGAGGAGCAACTTTGGAGCATACGTGCTAAGACCCATTGGCTTCATGAGGGGGACAGAAATACAGGCTTCTTTCATCGCATAGCATCTAATCGCAGAAGATGTAATTATATAGAAGCACTTAGAGTTCTAAACGGTCGATGGGTCAATGACTAGGATCAGATGTTGGAGTTGGCAGCGTCTTACTTCTCTGAGATCTATACTCAATCAGAGACTGCGGATGCCAGCTGGGTTAATGATCATATCACGAGGAGAATCTCCGACAATCAGAGGCAGGTTATGATAAACCCTCTAACCGTGGAGGAGGTGGAGAGAGCGGTGAAGAGTATGCGTCCAACAAAGGCCCTAGGGCCGGATGGGATGTCCCCGGGTTTCTTCCAGCAGCATTGGAATATCGTGGGCAAGGAGATCTCTTTGTGGTGTAAACTATTCTTGGAGGAGAGAAACCAGTTTCAACGGGAGAGCCATATACGCGAATCAAACACTACGACTTTGGTATTAATTCCAAAGGTGGCTGGGACACAAGATCTATCTAAATTTCGCCCGATCAGCTTGTGCAATGTGGTTTATAAAATCCTGGCAAAGGTTCTAGCTAATAGGCTTAAGGGATCTCTTAACGAGGTCATTGGTGGTGAACAAAGTGCGTTCGTTCCCGGCCGGCTCATCACAAATAATATGTTGATTGCTTACGAAGCTATCCATTCTCTCCGTAGGCGAAGGGGTGGCAGACGAAGCGAGATGACTATTAAACTTGATATGTCCAAGGCTTACGATAGGGTCGAATGGAATTTCCTCGTTCAAGTTATGGGGGCAATGAACTTTAGTGCGGTGTGGATCAACTGGATCAAAAGTTGCATATCCATGGTCAGGTATTGAGTTAAAATGAATGGTTTCAAATCCAACCTATTCCAACCTAGTAGGGGCTTAAGGCAGGGGGACCCGCTATCTCCCTATCTATTCCTCCTATGTGTGGAGGGTCTTTCTGCACTGATTTCAAGCGCGGTCGCCAGAGGCGCACTCCATGGTATTAGAATCAACTCACAGGGGCCTCAACTCACTCACCTTCTGTTTGCGGATGACGCCTTATTATTTATGAGAGCCGATGACCACAATATGAGAACTTTATTAGATATTCTCACTCAATACGCCTCCTCTTCGGGTCAGATGATCAATGTGGACAAAACTTCTATTTTTTCAGCTCAAATATGAATAGCTACAAACGGGGGGAGATGGCAAATCTCTTGGGGGCCTTTAGTCAGGATTTCCATCAGTATCTTGGTCTCCCTGCTTGGCTCGAAAAATCTAAGAAAGGCATGTTCAAGGGCATTAAAGAGCGTATCTGGCACAGAATTCAAGGGTGGAAGGGTCGCCTTCTGTCTTGTGGTGGAAAAGAAGTTTTAATCAAAGCCGTTGCACAAGCAATTCCATCTTACACCATGAGTATATTTCTGCTTCCAAGATCCTTTTGTCATGCTATTAATGGTATGCTTAGCAAATTCTGGTGGGGTGATAAGGGGGACAAAAGGAAGATTAGCTAGATTGCTTGGAGGGATATGTGCAAATCGAAGAGGGTGGGTGGTATGGGGTTTAGAGACATTATCACTTTCAACTACGCCCTTCTGGCCAAATAGGTATGGAGATTATCATCTGGTTCTGGCTCTCTTTGCTAAGATGTACTGAAGGTAAAATACTTCCCCAACATGGACATTTGGAATTGTAAGTCTATGTCATCAGATTCCTATACGTGGAAGTGCATTCTCAAGGCCCGTGATGTCATTCTATCTGGCTGCAAATGGAGAGTGGGTGACGGGAGGAGGATTCGGTTTTTCAAGGATGTCTGGCTTAAATTAGTCTTGGGAAAGGCGGGCCCTCTTCCGTATTCCATTTCAGAGGATGCCCGTGTCTGTGAGTTCATTAATGGGGAAACAAACTCTTGGATTAAGGACAAGGTTGTGGCAGCGGTGGGCGATGCCGGATGGCAAGAGATCAGCCTTATTCCCCTCCCGCAGGGTGATGTAAAGGATTGTGTTTTCTTGGCGCATGAACCAAATGGCCAATTTTCAGTAAAGTCTGCATACAGGATGCTTACCTCGAGTATGGAAAACCCGAGTTTCTCACCATGCTTTCGGGCCATTTGGAGGACCAACCTCCCTAGTAAGGTGATGCTTTTTGGATGGAGGTTATTGAAGAATGCTCTCCCAACCTTACAAAACTTATCCCATAGGGGTATGGAGGTGGATGTTACTTGCTTTTTTTGCAAGAGGGAGGCGGAGAATATGGACCATTTATTCTTGGGTTGTCCATATACTGCGACGATTGGGCGTTTAGCCGCCAGTTGGTGTTCTCCTGTGCCTTTGGTTTCGGAAACGCTGAGATTATTATCCCGTAGAAACAAACCTCATGATTTAGCTTTCTTTATCTTATACTGCTGGAGGGTCTGGTTTCTAAGGAATAAGCTGAGAGAAGAGGGTCTCCAATCGGGTTTTGATGATATTCTGGCTTGGTGCCGTGACTATATTGAGCAGTTTAGACAGGCCAAACTCCTTAGGCAGGCAAGTGTTCTGGATTCCCCCTTGGTGGTCAGATGGACTAAACCTCCAGTGGGGGTTTTTAAGCTGAATGTTGATGCGCGCTACTGTGAGGCAAGAAGGGTTACGGGTCTGGCTGCTGTTTTAAGGGACTCTCGTGGGTACTTCATTGTTGCGAAGGGGTGGAGATGGAAGGGCGTGGTGGAACCTCTTCTCATGGAAGCACACGCTTTTCTATTGGGTACTAAGTGGGCGCTCTAGCTTAAGTTGTGTAGAGCCCACATTGAATTCGATTCTCTTCTCCTTTGCAATTTTTTATCAAATGATCACGTGATCTCCTCTCCGGTGGGTCATGTTATTTCCGAGATAAAATCCATCCTAGAGGCCAATGCTCACTTATCCATTCATCATGTCCTTAGACAGGGAAACTCAGTTGCCCACTCGTTGGCTGATTTAGTTTTGTTGTCTGATGTAGATCTTTTATCTTGGTGGGGTAACCCCCCTCAAGAGATCATTGGAAAAAATTGTACAGATAATTTTTTGGCAACGAATTGCACGGATTACTCTCCTCCGAACCCTTTTCAAAAGGAAAGGGTGTCGGTTTAGAGTAATTCTTTATCAAAAAAAAAAAACAAAGCAAGTCATGTCCGTCGCTACATGCTAACTGGCGAAAAATACACTTTATCGCTGATCTAGGTGCCCGACGCCGCTATCTTTTACCAAAGTGCTCCCGAGGCGGGTCGACCTGTGACCCGGCTTTGACCCAACCTGTTTTTTGCTGAATAAAACCAATATATTTTTGACCCAGTATAGGAATTGGTCAAAATTTTTTACCCGAATTCAAAAATAGGGTCGGGGTGGGTCGACCATGTCCTGACCCGAAAAGTCCAACTCGCCCCGCATATACTAATTTATTAAAAATTATAAGCTTATGTTTAAATATTATTATTATTTTCTTTCAAAATTCTCACTTTTTTATATTCAACTCTATTAACAATAGAATAATCAATTTATTCAGAAAACAATATAAAAATCAATCAAAAGAATTTGCACATAAATAACTCTTTTGTGTAATTGTATATTAATCTATTTTAATAAACTTATACTATATTTTCAAATGTTTTGTTTTCTTAATTATGCATTTTTTAATAATTAGTAAAATATTGAAGCATATAATATTTAAATTTAGTATAGATGTATACTTATGTTTGATAGGTATATAAATTCTTAAAATTATCTTATTTGACCCGTATTTTTTACCCAACCCGCTATCCCAAAACCGGTTTAATATTAACCCGAAGTTTGTCCCAGACCCTATTAAAAAAAAGTGATGATCAAACTCAAATTTTTAAAAGTAGGATCAACTTGACCCGGTATGACCCGCCTTGATTCGACCACTACTCACAGTGGATGAAGAGGTGTACTCTCGTCTTCTCTCCCGCACAGCTGGCACGCTAGATTTACCTGGATACCCTCCTCTGCAGATTATCCTTTTGTTGGCGGCACATTCTTAAACAATCTCCAAACAAACACTTTAATTTTTCTGGGCTGCTGGGCTTTCCACAACTTCTTATGCACCTGTCCATCACTTTGGTAAACTCCTGCTCGTCGGCTTCCCTAAGTTCCTGCACAAACTGCTCGGTTAGATGAATGCATTCTATATGCAGAGCTAACAGTAAAGCATCTACTTGATTCTGATTCCCAGAACCAGGTGTCATCTTCCACAGCTAATGGAATCGGGATGGCCTGTATCATCGCCCACCCCCTTTCTCCCACAGCAGCTACAGTTCGATTTCTGTTCCAAGATCTACTTGCTTCCCCCAAGAAATAACTCACTCTATCCTCCTCAGTAATAGTTTCAGGCAGTGGCCCCACTCTTTCCAATTTTTTCGTAGTCCATTGGTCTTGGAAGAACAAAACATATTTCCCATCCCCGATCGCCCATTGGCCACCTGCCGCAACAATGGATCTGGCTTTCAAAATACTTTTCCAAGTGTAAAGAGTCCCCTGCCCTGCTTCGCATCTCCAAAGGCCTGATTTTCTGAAGTACTTTTCTTCCAACAGTTTGTAGCATAGAGACTCAGTAACTTTTATCATTCTCCAGAACTGTTTTGCTAAGGTAGCTACATTAAACATAGAGAGCTCCCTAAAACCCAAACCACCTTCCATTTTGGATGTGCACATATCTTTTCGGGCCATCCAACTCTTTTTTTTTTTTTTTACCTTCCTGTTTTCTCACACCAAAATTTACTCAATAAGTTATTATCTCATCATACACTTGTTTTAGATTAAGAAAAGATTCATAGTGTATCTCAGGATTGCCTAGGCCACCACCTTAATGGGGACTTCCTTTCCCCCCACTATAAGCACTTCTCCTTCCAGCCTTGTAGCTTCTTCTAAATTCTCTCCTTTAGGCCCATAAACATTGCCTTTTTTATCTCTTATAAACATTGCCTTTTTTATCTCCCCAGCCAAGCAGGCAGCCCCCAGATACCTCTAAAATCATCTTCACCAACAGAAATTTTCATTTTGATTTCTTCCCTTACTTCTCATCTAGTGTTTGTGCTGAAAACCAATGCAGTCTTGCTTACATTGATTCTCTACCCTAAGCATTCTTCGTAGGCTTGCAACACTTGGAGCAATCTTTCAACTTCGAGCCTGCTAGTTATAAAATCGTAATTAAGGCTTAGCCATGTTCTTCATTTCACATTGAGCTAATAATCTTTTTAACGGATTCATAACACACAAGTATATGTGGAATTTTAAATAAAATATAAGGTATATTTAGAATTTTGAAAAGTTCATGAGTATAAGTGAATTAGAAATAAAATTCATAGATATATTAAAATTTGTCCTTTTAATTTAGCTCCTTTATGACCATAGTGGAAAAGAACTAAAAATTTATTAAAATGTGAATTTTTAACTCTAAAATCATAATTAAGGTTCGAGCATATTCGTCATTTCATATGAAACTAATGACCCTTTTAACGGATTCGTAACAATGCAAACATAAATGGAATTTTAGACAAAATGCATAACATATTTAGAATTTTGAAAGTTACATGGGTATAAATAAAATGATAGGAAAATTTTATAGATATATTAGAATTGTCCTTAGAATTTAGCTCTTTTGTGACCAAAAAATATTTTCTCACGATTCTATATGCCCGCACGTAAATTCGGCCATCTTTCCGCGGTCCAACAATTTTTTTTTTTACATTTTAAAATTTTTATGCATATGCAACTCCTACTTAAATCCTTTTCCCATGAAATTTATTTTATTTAGATTCTAAAAATCGATCAAATGGGCAAGTTAAATATTCAAAAATCCTACCCCAATTAAAATAAAAATTCAAAAATCTTAAAAAAAAAATCAAACGAATTCAAAAAAAATTTCAAATTTCACAAGCACAAATATCTAGGTAGGCTCAAATATGCATTCAATAAATTTTAAAAATAAATTGATTGAGAAATCAGTTTTGCAGACACCCAACAATATTTTGGTTGGTTTTGCCTTTACTTACTATTTCAATAATAAAAAAATGATGATGTAATGAAAAATAAAAAATAATGACTTCTCACAGTTGTATCCAATGGCGCCTGCTTGTGTGTATGATGTTCTCTGATAGTGAAATTTATTGAAACTTTCTTCATTTTCGTGGAGTCATCTGCGTGTAAAATTGACTTCTCAGCCAATATAAATTGGCATCAGTCTCGAGCTATTATAGCAAGAAATACTTAATAGTTCTAGATTAAAATGTGCAGCATGATTGTTGTCGATATTATTGTAGAACTAATAATTAAGACCATTCAATTTTTAGCCTATCAAGATGATTCTAAATTCTAATACATCCATGTTAATTAATCTTGTCTGACTAGCCAAGCCTTCAAAGATTATATATTCTTGTGAAATTAAAATAAATAATAATGCCATTTAACCAAGTTTTTTCCGAATTATGTTCCTCCTAACTGAATTTTATATGATATTTTAATAATTTTAATTAAATTGATAAGAGTGAATTCTAATAATTAATTTTATCCATACGTCTTTGCAGGATGGATGGTGCATGGACTGAATTTCTCACTTCATTTCTAGAGTTTTCGATCCTTCAAATGGCCATCTTAATTTTGACTTGTGTGAGGTGGCCCACATCTGATCCTTTTTCTCGTGTGCCTGCAATAATAATTAAAAACCATCCTTATCAAGATTTTTAGACGGAAGGCCTTTGAAAATGTACAGTGATAGCGAACTTGGAAGAAGATGACCTCCCATCAGATTCTCACCGACAGGCTTGGGGCCCATCAGGTCCTCATCTTGTTAGTGACAGATGACCCTTTGTTGCAAGATGGGAATGTTGTGAATGAGAAGACATGCGCATGCCGCAGATTAATGGCCACTGAAATTTAATTAATCACAAGGATTGATGTTATCAAAGCTTCAGATAAACTACGGATGGGAAATGACTTATGACAACGATGATGACGATTTATGGCGTCGTATGCATGCCTATAAAACTATGTGTACTCTTGTTTATTGGGTAATGATTTAATATTTACCAAATCTAGTGTGAAATACATCCCTTTATATGGCTTCAAATACAAATACAATGAAAAAGTACATATGGAATTGAATCCTAATACATGAATTCTAAATACTCTAATAAATGAAGTTTATTTTGAAGGAGAAAAAATATATCATGTATTAATTCTTTCACCAAATATGAGTATTATTAGCCTATTTACCCAACATAGTAATATTTTTTTATTTTTTAAGAATAATTAAATTCTATACATAGTTCTTTTAGTAAGCCGAGTAAAAGGAGAGATCATGGGATTCTCCCCCTACAAATTTATAAGATTCTAACTAAATAATCATGAGTTCACTTAGGCATTTACCTTTACAATTGTTGAGTACGGGCATCCAAGACTGCATTCAAGACTCCAATTAGCACTAAATCATTTCTCTTAGTATGCAAGAAAGCATGTCATCTACCAGTTGAATTGGAGTACAAGGCCTATTAGGAGATTAAATTTTTAAATGAATCAGAAGAATCATAAATCTACAGGAAAAAAGCAAATGTTGCAACTCGATGAATTAGAATAACTAAGAATAAACTTATGAGAATGCCAAAAATCTATAAAGAGTGAACCAAATGGTGGCATGATTTAGCATATCATTAAGAAAGAATTCAAAATTGGTGATTTAGTTTTTCACTCTTATTTTAAATGTTTTCCAAGTAAATTGAAATTAAGATGGTCGGTCCCATTCAAAATCATTCAAGTCTTTCCACATGGTGCAGTGGAAATCTAGAACAAGAAAATAGGAGGATTTGAATGGGCAGCAGATAAAGTCATATCTACTTCGAGAACCAATTGGGAAAGGAGTTTTCTACTCATTTTGTTGATGCGAAAACAAAATATTGAAAATAGTTGAAAGTTAGCTAAAAACTTAAAACTAAGTGCTTCTTAAGAGCCAACTCAAGTAATTTCTTTTAATTTTTATTTTGTTTTCTAATTTGGTTTTCTGTTTGATTTTTAAATTTAGTTGATCTTCTCTCTCTTATTTAAGTTAATCATTATGTTTATAAGAATTCACTTCATCACAAGAGGGCAACAACAAAACTAGTGCAAATGCATAGTTTTGTGACAGATAAGTTCTTGTGTTGTGTGATATGTTATGTGCTTAACATCAAGAACAATGTCCTATTTAATTATGGGAGTACAAAATGTTAGACATATTTTGAAAAAATTTTATTGCTGAATTTTGTCAAAATTTTGAACTTTGGTGATTCCTCAAAATTCCTCAAAATCATTGAAAAATATTCATCTTTTATGTGATTGATTATGCAATTTAAAATTAAAAAAATAAGTGTAAGAATGAAGCCTCTACAATAAGCATTGAATTGTTACCATTGTTTAATTGAATTATACCTCTATGAAAGCAATTCCTATGGCGGGAATTTAAGTATTGAATCATTTAGTATCCATTATTGTTGGAGACTCAAGCTATATTAATGGGCGTGCAGTGGTTAGTAGAGTTGAATGTAGCTCAAAGCTATTCATTGTCGTTTATCAACTTTCTCAATGATAATGGGAAGTTCATTTCCAAATTCTAGTATTTTGATAGATTTTTTTTATGAAAGTATGTGATTTCATTCATAAGAAGAGTCAATATACAACTAGTTAATAATAAAGTTAGGTGGATGACCCCACCGGCATTTAACATCTACAATGATAGTGGATGCAAATTTTGCTAAAAAATGCACATGCCAATTCCTTATTCGTAACTCATGAATAAATTTCACATCTTCTATCGCCTAGGCCATAGCCAAAATATCTTGGATTACAATCTCCACTACTAATCAAACATGTTCCCTTTCATTCGAAAAATTAACCAAGATCAAGGAGTCCCCTTCCACTTATAATGAGTTCACTGCAACTTATCTCCCCACTTAGTGCCCAACCTAAAGGTCATTGCTTCCATTAGCATAACATCCATATGTCCCTCCAACTGCTAGCATTTTGCCGGCACAAAAGCACCTGTTGAATCCCTAAGCACAACTCCCAGTTCAACACCCCTGCCATTTGGGTTACAGTAGCCATTAACATTTATTTTTAGAAAGCCATCTCTACAATACATCCATCTTGGAATCAGTAGGGGATTTCCCAGCCCCAATTCAGCAATTTTGTTGGCCTCCAGGAATTGGTCTCTGAAATTCGAATGCCAATCAATTACATTGTTTAAATCAGGGATGGAACCATGCACCCACTTTGGTTTCTCACGAAACCAGATTCTCGAGCATTGCAAAATGAACAAGCTCAATTGATTGTCATTCCTCCTTCTCACTAGTAGTTTAAAGACACACTTTATGATTCTTCGCGGGAGCCATAACCTTGTATTAGTAATGAGATTCCTTCCAATCTCTTTAGTTTTGACATAGCAGATGAACAAATGATTAACCTCCTCTCTTTCAACTTGACACAGATCACATATAGGGTTCAACATCTCACCCCTCCTAATCAAATTGCATTTTGTTGAGAGTGCATCTTTATAGAACCTCCACCCAAACACTTTCACTTTTGTTGGCAAATTTGATCTCCAGATACATTGGAAAACTCCCCTTTGTTAAGCCCGTATAAAACTAATAAATGAAAAGGACAAAATCACAAAGAGAGATCCAAGAAAGAACAAGATAGATTTCACACACCACAAGCAATAATTCAAAAAAGACACCACAAATTATAGTGGTTCGGTTAATGCACCTACTCCACTCTGCAAGTCAACGCCTTAGCTCGAGTTTCCACTAGTCAACTTAAAACTCAAGTTACAATAGTATAATCTCAATCGTCTTCTAGATTACACAAATGGCTTCAGGTGGCACGTGAAGCTTTTCACAAATCACAATGAAAGTTTTTTCCTTGAATTAGATAGCCTCTAATTCAAGGTAAAATAAATAAAAATAAAATAATAAAAATGAAATAAAGCTTATAACCAATTGAACAGCACTGAAGCATGGAGATAAAGCTTTTAATATGATGGTCACGTCAATCTTCAATATGTTGCTTCTGACAGATGGACGGAAATTCATAGAGAACACCTTGAGACAGATCTGTACTTTTGAAATGATTCTCTCTGAATCGAATTTTTAGTTGAAATTCGTTGTCTATTTATTACTTTGAACTTCTAAAACCGTCAAGAGAGATTTTCTCTATTAAATTCGTAACCAATCAGATTTTTTTCAACAATCCGTAACAAATTAACAAACCAAAACTGCCAAGAGAGATTTTTCTCCATCAAATCCGCAACCAATTGAATTTTTCTCAATGACCTATAACAACTTAACAAAACAAGATAATTCATCATAACAAACTAACCAATTTGTCACGTCATTATCCAATCATCTATCCATTAATTTTGCTAAACAAACAATCAAAATTTCAATCCAAAAACTATTAAAGTTTCAAACCAAAACAATTCAAGTTTGAAGCTAAATCAGTCGAAGTTTGAAACAAAAATTGTCAAAGTTGCAAACCAAAACTGCTGGAGTTTTACAGAAAAGCATTGACAAATTCATAACACAATTCAGTGCTAACGTGTTACAACTATTCATCACAAACCAAATACAAGCAAACATATTTCAAGAATTAAATTCTTAACTTGTCTATCATCAAAACACTATAACTCAACACCCTTCCTTGATGTCCCCACCAAGAGCCTCCATCCTGCATTCCCGCAAAACCAATAGAGTTAAACTTTAACAATCTGTACGCAGATTTAACACTGAATACCCCATTTGGTTTAGCCACCCAAAACCAAATGTCATCCCTCTCTTCTGCTGTAATAGGAATTAATTAGATTGATTGTCATCCCACCTCTTCCACTACCGCAATGACCCTATCCATGAAATTACGGACCCTTTCATCCTCAAATATACCAGCTGGAAGAGGTTCAACTTTTATCAATTGTTTCTCTTTCCACTTATCAGTTAAAAACCACACTATTGATCATATGCTTACTTTAAGAAAGATTAATTTGATTTAGATGATTAATAAACAATTGAAATATCATTAAAAAGGATCTAATGAATTTGCGTAAGTATGCTCAGATATTTTATCTCCAATTATATGAATAAAAATGAAAATGTGAAATAATTTAAGTTTTAAGAGCTCAAGTTTATATATAGCAAGTTCAACAAAGTGAAGTCCCAGCCCAAGTCGGCTTCACTTGCGACTTAGGTGAAGTTTCACAGCCAAATCCACTTCGCAAGCAACTTCGGACAGATAACAAAGTGAAGTTTCAACCCAAGTCGACTTCGCCTGCAACTTCAAACGCAAAATTTTGGATAGTAAGTAGACAGCAAATTTTAACTAAAGTGAAATCGCAACCCAAGTCGACTTTTCCCATCCCAAGTCGAATCCACTAGCGACTTCAAGTTATAACAATCAAAAATTCAAATGTTAAAGCATTACATGTACACCAACCTCCACTCTAACGACTAGATCTTTTTTTTCTTTATAAATATCATTGAAGTATGAACATGATGGTAGAAGAAAACGCAAGATGAGCTTACACCTTCCAATATTCAAGTGTGTTGATATCATTTGAACAAATATTTAAGCTTCAAGTACTACACAAATGAGCTTACAAGATCATCATTTCACATAATAAGGAGCTTCTGGAGCTGATTGATTATACATCATAAAGTGTAAATTCTCTTTTATCTATTTTGTTTTGTGTTGTTGCCTTGAATCGGTGTTAGAGACCAAATTCAAGAAGAAGCAAAATAGGGAGTTGGTTTGAGTTTGTCTCACTAACGGGTTTGTTTGATTAGTTTGATTTTATCTCACCAATGAATTAGACTGGTTTGGTTGGGGTTGGTCTCACCAATAAGTGATTATTGTATATGCCCCCTAAAACTAGAATTTAGAAGAGAGTGAGTATTCTTAATTGTATTGAATATACAATAGTAGAACCCAAGGCACAATAGTTGTATGGTTGTAAGAGTGGAGTAGGAAAGGTTACTCGAACTACTATGTATTCTTGTCTTTTGTGTGGTTTGATTACTTGCATTTTATATTTTATTTACACTCTCTCATTCTATCTCTTAGTACGTTTTATTAAGAGAATTAAACTCACAATGGGTTAAATTTTAATTTGCTAAAGAATTTTTTAAGAACCCAATTCACCCCTTCCCTATTGGGTTTCGCTATAAACTCAGGACTAATAAGTGGTATCAGAGCAGGCCTCTATCTTATTTGAGGTGATCTCTTTTATATATCTATGGCGACTCACTTAACTTCTGTACTCGCATTTGCTGAGGTCAATCATTTTTTAGGCCACTCTATTTGATGGAAATAATTTTATCTATTAAAAGTTGAGAATAAAACAACTGATTATGGCAATTAGTATGGATTTTTGGATAACTATACAAGATGGCATTATATTGCCAAAAGGGGACAAGGAGTCCACTTGGACTGAAAAAGAAACCATGTCTATCCAAAGTAATACTAAAGCTATGAACTTCTTATTTTTTGCATTGATCGCTGCAGTATTTGATAGAGTTTCTTCATACATAACAGCCAAATAGATATGGGATAAATTGATGTTTATTTATGATGGTTCCTCCTAAGTAAAGGGAACTAAAAGGAACATCCTTGTTGGTGATTTTCAGAGCTTTCAAATGTAAGATGAAGATGGTAAATTTATTTCTAAAATGTATGCTAGATTTTCTAAAATCACTAACACTCTTAAAGGCCTAGAAAGGCCAATTTCTGAAAGTGAGCAGGTTATGAAAATACTTAAAGCATTTCCAAACTCATGGAATCAAAAGGTCATAGCTATTAAAGAGGCAAAGTACTTGAACAAGCTCAAAGTAGATGATCTGATTAGCTTGCTTATGTCTCATGAACTCATCGAAAACAAAAAAAAAAATCTCGCAAAAATAGAAAGTTTATTGCATTCAAAAGTATAAAAGAGAGCTCAAGTAAATCCACATCAAGCTCATATTCCAACATAAAAAGAAACAAAAATTCTAGCTCATATAAGAAAATGAAGGATAGAAGAAAAGAATTTTGCAAAACATTATAAACGCGGTGGTGTTAGACATATACAAATTGAATACACTACACCAAATGAATTGAAAATTTAAAATAAGATAATTTTTTCAAAGCGAAAGACTAGAAAAATGCTTACAAAGGAATATACTACCTCAAGCTCTAACACATCATCAAGCGAAGGAGAAAATACAGCAAATTGGGCAAGAATTTGCTACATGGCCATTGTAAAAGATAAAAAGAAAGTTTGCCATAAATCTGGAGAAGAAAGTGACGATATAAGAAAATTCAAACTACTAACATTAGATGCATCCATGGATAGTGAGGTAAGCTCACTTGATTCCTATTGCATTTCATCTTCTAGTGTTTGTTCTAGATGTGATGAGTTGAATGATTTACTACAAACTTATGACTCACTATTTAATGAATTTAAAAGCTTTTGTGTCAAATATGCTCAAAAGAAAAATAATTCAATATAATCGTCATTGCAAATGGAAAGTTAGCTGAGAAAAATGCATCCTTGCAAAATGATATAAATGCCTTGAAAAAGGAAATAGGGTCATTGAGAAAAGAGAACCAAAATTAGAAAGATCTATAGGCTAAGTTCTCCAACCCAGGAGAAAATATGTAGAAATTTTTTAGAATGATCACTCAAATTGATAAGAAAAGTCTTGGATACACAAAGCACATTAATGCTAAATTAATTAAATCAAATAATCTTATCTGGATTAAGGCTTCTAATACATCAAATGTGAGTGGATAAATTTCTCATGTTAAGAAGCTTGTTGATAAATCATGGAGAAAAATGCTTGCTTGGCAACCAAAGGGCTATTATGCTACTCCAAACTATGCTAGATTTGCTTGTCATTATTGTAATAAATTCGAATATAAAATATATCAATGCAAAGCCAGAAAAATGATTTACCATGGAGTTAGATCAGTTTGGATGCCAAAGAGACATTTATAAGGTGGAACCAAGTCCTCTTGAGTTCCTAGGTTTTATAGCACTAATATTCATGGACTCATAACATGGGTACCAAAAGGAAAGAAGATATCATATTTGTGATGTAGGTATTATTTCAAATAAATGCAAAGTCATCCATAAGATGAAGGAGCATGAATTGCAAAATAAAGGAAGAATCGAACAAAATGGTGATAACTCTTATTAAAGGTAAGTGAAGGTATGTTGCTTTCATAGCCACTTCTATATAAAGATATTAATAAGTAAGTTATGACACATTATAGATCATATACTTGTTACTCAAAATAAATTATTTGAATACATAAAGAATATAATTAGTTAATTTGAGTATAATATGGAGGCCACATAAGCATATTAAATGATGATTTAACTATATGTTTTGATGAATTAGTTAAAAGAATTATTTTGTATAATAAAAGAAAAAATCTCATTTAATTTTTTTAAATGCGTGAAATGAACTTACTATGTCTCATTTTCACTACTACTATTAATTCATTTTAAACCTCACCTTTTATGTTGATTAACAAAAAGGGGAAGAGAATAATATGAAAATCTTAAGAGGAGAATAATATTGCATGTATCTTACGAAGAGAAGTATTTTCATGTATAGTGGGAGCACATCTAAATGGGGAAGAGTATTTTGAAATTAATGCATATATCATTTCTTATAGAGGTGGATGTGTAGTTTCAAAAATTTTGTGGTTATTGATGACATATTATGATATTCATGTAGACATATTTATAATTTATTTGAGAAGGAAAGATATTTAAATTAAGTTTTGTCAATCATCAAGAACGGGGGATCGTTGATCATATGCTTACTTTAAGAAAGATTAATTTGATTTTTATTATTAACAAATAATTAAAATATCATTAAAAAAGATCTAACGAATCTATATAAGTGTACTCAGATATTTTATCTCCAATTATATGTATGAAAATGAAATGTGAAATAATTTAAATTTCAAGAGCTCAAGTTCATATATAGCAAGTTCAGCAAAGTGAAGTCTCATCTCAAGTTGGCTTCACTTGCGACTTGGGTGAAGTTCCACAACCAAGTCGACTTTGTCTGCAACTTCGGATAGACGGCAAAGTGAAGTCTCAACCCAAGTTGACTTCACTTGCGACTTGGGAGAAGTCTCAACCCAAGTGGACTTCACTTGCGACTTAGGTGAAGTCTCAACCCAAGTCGACTTTGCTTGCGACTTGAAAGGTAAAATTTTGGACAGCAAGTGGACAACAAGTTTTAATCAAAGCAAAGTCGCAACCCAAGTCGACTTCACCCATCCCAAGTCGACTCCACTTGCGACTTCAAGTTGTAATGGTCAAAAATTTGAACGTTGGAGCATTAAATGTACATCAACCTCCATTCCAACGGTTAAATCTTCTTTTCCTCTATAAATATCATTGAAATATGAATATAAAGGTAAGAGAAAATACAAGATGAGCTTATACCTTCCAATATTCAAGTGTATTGATATCATTTGAATAAATATTAAAGCTTCAAGTGCTACTACTTCATGTGAGCTTACAATATCATCTTCTTCACATAACAAGGAGCTTCCAAAGCTGATTGATTACACATTATAAAGTGTAAATTCTCTTTTATTTATTCTATTTTGTGTTATTTCCTTGAATCTGTGTTGAAAACCGAATTCAAAAAGAAGCAAAACAGGGGGTTGGTTTGAGTTTGTCTGACTAATGCGTTTTGCTTGATTGGTTTGAGTTTGTTTCACCAACGGATTTGACTTGGTTAGTAAGAGTTGGTCTCACCAACAAGTAGTTGTTGTATATGCCCCCTAGAATCTAGAAAAGAGTTGGTGCTCTTGATTGTATTGAATATACAATAGTAGAATCCAAGACACAACAAACGTATATTTGGAAGAGTGGAGTAGAGAAAATAGCTGGAACTATTATATATTCTGTCGTTCGCGTGGTTTAATTACTTATATTTTATATTCTATTTGCACTCTCTCATTCTATTTTTTAACATGTTTCATCAAGGGGATTAAACTCATAAAGAGTTAAGTTTTACTTTACTAAAGAATTTTTCAAGAACTCAATTCACTCCTCCCCTATTGAGTTGTGCCATAAACTCGGGACCAACATACTTCTCTTTCATCCCTAATCCTTCATCTGCCGCCCATTTTTATAACCTCTTTAGCCCTCAAAATGCTTTTCCAGGTGAGGCAATCACCCCTTCTTTTTGTACACTCCAAAATAGTTTCCCTATAAAGTACTTACCCTTCAATATCTCAAGACTAAGTGCATCAGGTTTTGTCAGTAGCCTCCAAAATTGTTTTGCAAGCATCATCTAATTGAAAAGCCCTAGATCCATAAATCCTATACCTCTGCCTGCTTTTAGAGTACACGTATCTTTCCAGGCCACCTAGCTTATCTTCCTCTTTCCCTCATTATCACAGCATGCTATTTATTCATCACATAGCCCCTTTGGAAGGAGAAAAAGACTCACTGCGTAACATGGAATCGCTTAAGCCACTGCTTTAATTAACACCTCCTTCCCCCCACCGATAAAAGACTGTCTTTCCACCTCCAAATTCTCTCCTTGACGTTATTGAATAGTCCCTTCTTTGATCTACCTAGCCATGTTGGTAAACCCAGATAGGAGCCAAATTTATCTCCCCCAGTTCTAATGAGGTTGCTAATCATTATTCGGGTCTCCCCTTTGGTGTTGGAGCTTAAGAGGAGCATTATTTTGTCCATATTTACTACCTGCCTCGAGCATTCACTATACACTTTAAAGGTTCCTTCAGTCGGGGAATCTCTCCGCCATCCGCTCCCACAAAAAGTAGAGCATCATCCATAAACAGAAGGTGGGGAGATAGAAGGCCCGTGAGGCATAATCCTCAATCCCGATATCCATTTTCTCCTGATCAAGTCATTGAGGGAAAGGGACAACTCTTCCACGCATATGAGAAAGACACAAGGGGATAGGGGGTCACCATGCCTCAAACCTCCCCTAAAGGAAACAATGAAATCTCACTTCATTGATTTTCGCCTTAAAACTAACCGAACTAATGTATGCCATCATCCAACTTATCCACTTGTACCCAAAATTCATTTTTATCATCATTTCTTCAAGAAAGCCTTATTCTATGTAGTCATAAGCTTTTGACATGTCGAGTTTTATCGCAACATCTTTCCTCCTTCCCCACTCTCTTTCTGAGCAATGGATATCTTTGAAGGTAATAATCATATTGTCTATTATAAAGCGTCCGGGGACAAATGCACTCTAAGGGTGATATGCTGGAGTATAAGCGACTCTTCAATCTATTAGTAAGTACTATAGCCAAAATCTTATAAGCCACATTACAAAGGCTTACCGGATGGAAATCACCCATTCTATAAGCTCCTGCTTTCTTCATAATGAGGACAATTAGGGTTTCATTCAAATGACACAAGTTCTCTTTTGCAAGCTAAGGGCTCTCACTTTTCATAAACTGTCTGCACATATCACAGACCAATGCTTGAAAAAAAATTCACTGACATTTTTCATCTGGGCTCGAAGCCTTCGATTGGTTCATACATTTACTAACTCCTACCACCTCACACCTCTCAAGAGGGCATATGAGGCTAGCTCTATCCTCCTCCTAAATTTGTTTTGTATAGAGATTTGAAATTCTTTCCATATCCTGTGGGCATTATGACAAAAAAGCTCCCTAAAGTATTGGAGTACAATTTTTTCCATCCCCTCCTGTTCATGTGTCTACACTCCCTGACCATCTTACAAACCATCAAAAGATTACTTCTTCTTCTATTAAGGGCCAGCCGATGGAAAAAACCAATATTTCTATCACCCACCTGTAACCAATGTGTCTTCGTCCATTGTTTCTATAGAATTTCTTCATCTTCTAAGAGATGGTTAGTCCTTTTCCACTAGCAATATCTCTTTATCTCTAGCATCTAACGCAGGCTAATTCTTCAAATCGTAGAGGGTTACCTGATATTCTTTAATCTTCTCTTGTATATTTCCTTTCTTTCTTCTATTCCACATTAGTAGCTTACTCCCACACATTTGGATTTCCTTTTTAGCTTTTAAAAAAAGACGCATCTCTCATAGTTTAGTTGGACCACGTTTCTTATATGATTTTCTATGCTACCATCTTCTTTGACCAAAATAGTTCATGTCTGAATTTTCTTGGGGATTCTTCCATCTTGGCAGTTGAACCTATGTTAGCGAGATAGGACAGTGGTCGGATGAGGCCGTTACTTGTTGAAATAATTTTGCAAAGGGAAATACGTCCAGCTACTGCGTAATTGCTAGGCTTCCGTCTAGCCTAGCTTCCACGTGCTCCAACCCCCATCTTTTGCTACTCCATATCATAGTGGCACCAACAAATCCCAGATCAAATAGATTGCAACGATCCAAGACCTCCTGAACTGCCTCATTTGCCCTTCGGGTCCTCCTCTAATGTTGTTTGTCTTAGAATTTCCCAGCACTTCGTTGAAATCCCCCAAAATAAACCAAGGAGAATGGTGCTGATGGTTAAGGCTTTCTAGAAATTCTATGATTACCATCTTCTACTCATCTCCGAGTTATCGTAGAAGCCTGTTAGTCTCCACTCTTTTTGCCCACTTTTACATTTAACCATTGCATCAATATGGTTTCTCGAATAGCTCATTACTGTCACCTTCCAAGAGTCCTTCCACAACAAAGCAAGACTGCCTACCAGACAGCCTATACTTCATCTTCCTCTTCGCTCTTTCCATTTCAATAGCGAACCTGTTGGAAACAATGTTCAAAATAATTTAAATTGACCAAAGCCTGAGTTTTGATGATTAACAAGAACTTATTTGAGTATATAAAGAGTACTAACATGTTTGACAAATGTTTAAGGAAAGCAAAGAGGTCAAGTCGATCTCCAAGTCGACTTGGACTTCGACTTGGGTGAAGTCGATCCCAAAGTCGACTCAAAAATATCGACTTGAGAATGAATCCCAAAAGGCAACAGGTGAAGTCGCAGGTCAAGTCGACTCCACTTGCGACTTGGAAAGTCAAGTCGCAGACGAAGTCGACTCCAGCATCGACTTGGAGTATCCAGAGCTGAAAAGTGGAAACGAACATAACGAAGTCGCAAACGAAGTCGACTCCAGGTGCGACTTGGGTGAAGTCGCAGGCCAGGTCGACTCCATCCATGACTTAAGATGTTCAAACTTTCAAAGATGCAGTTTTAAAGATATTCAAGAGGAATTATCACTCAAGTCCAAGGAATCAAGATGAAAAACAAATGAGTCAATTTCAAAGTTAAGAATCATGTTCTACATTCAAATCAAGTCTATCAAGCTCAAAGCAAATCTTCAAGCTAGCTTCCAAATGGAGTAAAATCCAAGTCATAAAGACCAAGTGAGTCCAAAGCAAAGCAAGGAACATACATATATTGTGCAAGAACTCAAAGCTTTCAAATGGTTTGCAAGACTCAAGACATTTCAAGAAGATCAAGGCGTTTCTGCAATAGACCAAGCCAAGTCGCAACCCAAGTCGACTTCAGGATCGACTTGAGTTGAAGTCTGAAAGCCAAGTCGACCCAAGTCTCAGACTTGAGTTTCTGAAGAACCCAAGTCGCAGGCCAAGTCGACTACATGTACGACTTGGAAGCCAAGTCGCAGGCCAAGTCGACTTCATCTTCGACTTGGAAAATAACGGTCAAATTTTTGAACGTTGGAGTTCATTTATTGCACGCCAACCACTTCTACAACGTTCATATTTTCCTCAATCTATAAAAGGACATTCAAATGAACGTGAGAAAATACAAGAGACACTACTCTAAAGATCAAAGAGAGAAAAGAAGTGCAAGAAAGACTTTCAAATACGTTTTCTCCATAATTGAGTGTTTCAAAGGAAGAAAGAGCTTCAAACTGCAAGTTGCTTCAACAATCATCATTCAAGCTATTTTTGACTTCTTCCTCGAGCTCAAAACTGCCTACACAAATCTGTAAAGTGTAGTTTTTATTCATTTCTTTATTTGATTATATAAATCTTGATTTAGCTTGAGTAGCTAAGATCAAGTGTATGCAAAGTAGGGTGTGATTGGAGTGAGACTCATCACCTACTTGTGCAAGTAATAATGTATGTCCCCTAGAGCTTTGAATCTAGAAGAGAGCAAGTGGCTCTAGTTGTGTATGCCCCCTAGAGCTTTGAATCTAGAAGAGAGCAAGTGGCTCTAGTTGTGTATGCCCCCTAGAGCTTTGAATCTAGAAGAGAGCGGTGACTCTAAGTGTATTCTTGGAATACATAGTGGAACCCAAGTCACAACGGAGTGTGAGCTTGGAAGAGTGGAGTAGGGAAGGTTTGCCCGAACCACTATAAATCTTGTGTCTACTTATTACTACTTTATTTTATTTGCTCTCCATTCGCTTAAAAAGGGGATTAACTTTTTCAAGGGGTTAAGATCTTTGAGTTTACCAAAGAAATTTTAAAGAACCCAATTCACCCCTCCCCTCTTGGGTTTAGCCATCAACTCGGGACCAACAGAACCTTTTTATCTTACACAAAAAGATAATGTTGGGATCTTTACACTTGACTAAGGCAAGAAGGTTGTGAATTGACCACGGATTCCCAAGCCCCCGACAATTCCAAGCCATAACGAACATTTAATTCTGGTGGGGCTGAGAGAATGTCTCAACCTCCACCAATCTTCCTTTCTGATCTTCCTCTAGTTGAGCTCCCAGTTTTGATAGACTTAAAAGTAGATTTTCCATCGAAAAAGAGTAGGTGCTTGGTTTTTTAAAAGTTTTTTTCATCATATTCTCTGAAGTGGTTAATGAGGTTGCTCACTCATTGGCTGAGTATGCCTCATCATCTTCAAAGCCAATACTCATATGGTTAGTGTATTCCCCAAATTGTATCATTGAGAAGCTATGCAAATGTAAATCCCCACGTTTAACTTATAAATTTTAATTTACTATTATCATGTTAATTAAAGTGCAAGTTAGGGGTTATGTAATTTTAATTAAAATTATGAAAAGAGAATAAGTAATTAAATAAGTTGTTACTATTTAGATAATTAGATAATCATGTATTATTGAGTCAAATTAATAGGATGATGAAGACATGAATTAATAGGATAATCTGACATGTAATATAATATTTTTATAAATAGTTATATCAAATAAAGAATATTTGGCAAAGTAGAAATATTGATTAAAAATTATGTGAGTTACATATATACAAGGTATATATGTATTATATATAGGATGAAAACAATTCTATGAGATTAAGCTTATATGGAAGTGACGAAATTTAAGTGAAATTTGTATGTATAGATGAGATTTAGCAAAATTGTTAAATTAATGAAAGTAATAAAGTTAGAAAGATGGGATGATTTTATAAATCCATATAATATGGATAAGTGAAATTGATATCTATAATTTCATTTATATATGATACAAAGGAGGAGTAGTAATTTTATGGAAAATGACATATAGGTGCGGTTTAATATATTGAATTTATATAAATTAATTTTAATAAGATAAAGTATAAAAATGATGAAATTAGAAATTTAATATAAAAAGGGATTCATATGCTACATTTGGAGGTGACGAGAAGTTAAAACAAAAAAAAGGGGATGTATATGTTATGAACGGAAAAATAGAAGTTATAAAAAGAGGATGCATATACTATACATAAAGGTGAATTATTTTGTAAATTTTAAAATTAGACACCTAATGAAAAGGCATCCAACGTAGAGGGAGATAGATAAGAGGAGCTGCACATATAAAAGGTGGGGCTATCCGTGTTTATTAGGAAAGCTAGACAACCCTCAATTAGAAGTTGGAGCTTGGATTTCATAATTTTAAGTGTGGTGGAGGATTTTAACAAAGGTATGGTGGTTTTTCTGTTTAACGTGATTCCAATAAGGTAGTATTAGTTAATTTGATGAATGTTTGAACAAGGTTCCTAGAATTTTTCTAATCAAGCAAAAAGGGACGTACCTTGGTAATATTTATCAATTTAATAATTAAACTCGTTCTTTTTGTTCTACAATAATTTGGAAAAGACATTGGTTCGTTATTTCCATGGAAGTGAATATTCCTGGATTTATGCTAATTGTTGCCAGATTTATTGAATTAAATATATATATATTATAGTATGTACTAAAGTGAATTTTGAGGGCCTAGAGATGTACAACAAATAAAAAGGCCACCATTTTCTTTCCTTGCTAATTAAATTACTTGAATATTATAATATATACACATGAATTGAACTATAAATGATTTACAAGAGTTGATTGCTCTAGGTAAGATATTATATAACATTATATTATATGAAGTGGATAGATATAATTGCAAAACTTAAATGTCCAATGCAAGTGTGGTAATATTTTGTATTAATGATATAGGTATAATTGGTAACAGAATTTAAATGGATGATTTTAATTGATTTTCTAGCATGCATACTTGGATTTCAAATATGAAATGGCCATCGTAAACTTTGAATAATAAATATTATTTAGAATTAACAAAAAATTGGTGTTTACAGATACATATACATATGAAATTTGTGAAAGAATAATTCATTTCTACCATGTTAGTACGAAAATAAGTATATATTATTGTACCCATGATATAAGTCAAAAAAGAAAAAAAAAGTCCATGCATGGGCATCCAATTAAATATATATCTGGGTATTTTTGTTAATGTAGTTTAAATTTATATCTATATATATGACACATTAAAATTAGTTTAGTGGGTCTTTTTCTATAGGATGAACCTATATTAATATAAGGTGTGTAGAAAAAACTGATTGATAGTAATTGGGGTTCACCAGTTAAAATTTTTTACTTATTTTAATTTACTATTAATTTACTGTTTATGATTTAATAATATTTATTATTGTTTATACAATTAAAATATATTGTTGTTAATATTAAAATGTTATCTTGCAAACTTATAAGATTTAAGAATTCAATCTTATTTTTTAGGGTTTTACAATATGACAAAGTTGACTAAACTGTGAAAAAAAGTAGCAAAAGATATTGATATTTTGCAAATTGCCATGAAAACTTCATGATCTTAAGTAATTGTAATGATGAAAATAGGATGTACCACATAGTGATAATTGGAAAAGCATGGTTGAAAATTAGGAATTCTTGTTGACTATCATTGTATGTTTTGAATTAGATTTTGCACATAGAAGGGTAGAGGAATAGTAATTTAAAGGTAAAGTCGTATATTTTTGGGCATTTATGTTTTGGATGTCGATGATTTATACTTTTATTGAAATGATTAAATCTAATTGAAAGCATGATTTATTGTGATGTTTAATTTGAAACTTAATTTATAAACCGAGCATTTTAGCATTATCATGAGTCGTGGCTGTGGATACTGGTTGAGATGCATTGTCAGCAATCATTGGTGACGATGAATGACATACCATCAATTAGAGACTGGGGTATGAGTTAGTCATTTATGGTCATGCACCATGACCCAACTATCTCGCCATTGTGATATTATATATGGAGCTGTGAAGGTATCTGGTTATGTATTATTAGTAATATTCGGTGTAAGACCAATATGTAGAAATTGGTACTTAGACTTGAATGTCTAGGCGGAGCCATGGGCTTAAGTTCATAGAAGGGTCATGGATGTGTGGAGATCATCGCAAGATATCTGTTACACCTCCTTATTTGTTGGCTTGGTGAGGTGATTCCCATATTTAACTGATTTGTACTTAACACTGATGTCAGACGGGGTAAATATCGACCTCCCCTTTTATATCAATTATATTGATGTGGAGACCATGTAAATGTTCCATTGGTTCAATGCTTGATCATGAGCATATACATGACATTAATTGGTATAATTTATTAAAAAATTCACTTTATTTAATACTAATTTTATTCAATTTATATCTATAGTACTACTTCCTGAATTTGTCGAGACTATCCTATCTTTATCATTGTTAAATGATAGACATACCGATGAAGACCAATGTGGGGTTGGTGCACCAATTCGAGTTAAGACTTAATAAATCTAAACTAAGAATTATTTATTTTGATCTTTAAGAGAAATGTAATGAGGACATATGATGTTATATATTTTATAGATCTAATCACCTAGATATTACTTGCTTGGAATTTGAAGAGACATTGGGGCTAGTATGACCTTTGATAGAGTTTATATCAACTTAGTGGGTTTTTGTTAGAGAAAAAATTCAAAAAAGGCAAGTTGATACTACTTTATTTATCAAAAAAATTTAATAAAAAATTTTGATTGTTCAAATTTATGTAGATGATATTATTTTTGGATTTACTAATAATTATATTGCAAGGATTTTAAAAAATTGATTCAAAGTGAGTTCAAAATGAGCATGATAAGTGAGCTTACTTTCTTTCTAGAACTTCAAGTGAAATAATCAAAAGATGGTATTTTTATCTCTCAAACAAAATATGTCAAGAAAATGATACAAAAGTTCAAAATGAAAAATATAAAGCATATGACAACTCCCATGAGTGCAAACATTAAAATGGATAAGAATGAATCAGGTAAGCCAGTAGATCACAAATCATATAGGAGCATGATCGGTTCACTTTTGTGTATTTAACTATCAGTCGATCTAATATTTTGTTTAGTGTTTGTATGTGTGAACGTTTTTAGTCAAATCCAAAGGAATCATGCATGAGTGTTGTTAAACTTCAGCCTTATGATTAAAAAGTGATTGGAATTTTGCCTTTTGAGAAATTCTCATCTAGCACGTCTCTTCTCTTCTATGTCTTCCGTGCCTTCGCACCTTTCTTTATTAAACGACGGTTCTCTCCTCCACAACTGAATATAATATTACACAGCCCCAAAAATCTCTTGTTTCAACTTTCCAAATCTTCGATTTGATTTCTAAAAATCAAATCTCCAACTACCATAACTAATCTCTAAGTCTCATTCTTCTTTCTCCTGTATCTTTCTCAAAAAAAATCTCAAAAATTCATTCTATTCCATTCCATATTCACTGTGATGGCTCGAAAAAGTGGCACACAGGCTGAGAAAAAGCACTCTTATGAAGAAAAGGAAAAGTGGAAGGCGGATTCAATACCCTCAGATCCTTCATCCACTCATCGACGTCAAAATTCTAGCAACCACATTAATGAGAATGCAAACCTTTCTCCCCATGCTGCATCACACATGGCTACCCCGCAAAGCTGCAAGCAAGGTCTGTGGGTTCTAGACATTAATCTCATCAAGCTGCTCGAATGCCATGCTCCACAGATTGTGCTACCGCCCCATCCAAGGCTTTAAATTTTTGCCACTCATCTAATGAAGATGCTTTTGTGGGTAAATTTTCATATCAAATATTTACCAAAGGTAAAAAGATTGATTTTTATTTTTTAGCAAAGAGATGTTTGGATTTGTGCATTGGTTAAAAGAATATGAGCTTCTTGAACTTCTGAAGAAATTTTTTTTATATCTATATCAATCTTGTGAACCACTTTTATTTCAACTTAGCATTAGAGGGAACTACCTACGCATCCTTCTTAAGACGAATTAAAATTAGTTTCACAGAACAAGTTTGCTGGGTTCATGTTATGACTAATTCATACTATTAGTTCATATGAAGATATTAATTTTGAGAAGGTTATTTTCTATTTTACACTAAATGAGTCATTAAGTCAACAACAATGCAATTTTACAAACAAGAAATTTTTCAAACTTAATTATAAATTGCTACACTTGGTTGTTGCACATTGTTTTCTGTCTAAAGATGGGGGATATGATATTGTTACACTTGTTGATTTGGAATTAATGTGGGCAGTTGTATATAACAAGCCCTATAATATTGCTAGTGTGATGCTATCTTATTTAATATCACAGAAAAGGAAAGCAAATGGAAGTTTTCCTTCTGTTATGAATTTAACAAGGCTATTTCAGCACTTCAACATTGATTTGAGAAGAGAATCACCTATAAAACTAATAAGATATGATGTGATAAATGAATCTACACTCAAGCATATGGGATATACTCATATTGGTGATGATGAATGGGTCATGAAATCAGATTTTCATGCAGTAGATTATCAGTCTCCTCCACAACAACAAAGGGTTTCTATTCAAATCAATGATCAGAATAATGGACTTGTTCAAAGACAAGACGGATAAGATGATCAGTGATGCACAACAAGGTGGTCCTCTTAGAGATGCTAATTCTAAAAATGAGTCAATCCTACCTTCGCATTTCCATGATAGTGCAATGGCGGAAGCGAATTCTTCTACTCAAAAGCCAACAAATTCACCTCACACTTCACTTACTAATCCAACTGCTCATGTGGGCACTAATTCTTCTAAACCTGAGTTTGCACCTCCATCTTCAGCAAGTATACCCTTTCAACCGTATTCAATTAACATTGATTTCTCTTCTCTCCAACCCTTTCTAGAATCAAATTTTCAGCAATTAAATTCTAGAATGGAAACCATTGAAACTAAACTATATACTTAACTCATGATTTTCATGAGTTCAAGCATGAAATTATCATTTTTTTATACACGAGAAAGTATTAGTACTATTGCATCCATTATTGCCACTATCAAACCTATAGTGAGAAATTTAATTTCGACAATAATGCAACAACTTAAATTTGTTATTGATAGCTTATATGAGGATAGTAGACAGTTGGGTACTACTATGAGAAATTTAAAAGATAACACTAATAGAATATGTTTGACTGTCGGATTACCTGAACTCAAAGATCTTCTTCAAGAGATTGCTAACAGCAACTGTCGTCGTGTTATGGGTTTACCACTTGAAATACTATTTAGACTACATCCTTTTGGAAAAGAGCCTTATGAGTTTCAAGTTTTACCACATTTTTGAAGATCCAAACCCTCCAAATCTAGCAAAACTAAGGGTCAATCATCCAAATTCTTCAACTATTCATCATTTTATTTTCATTTGTCGGATTTTGATGATGAATAAGGCTGAAGTTTCATGTAGGTAACTCTGATTCGTATGATAACAAATCTGCAGAGTAGCTTTGGTAGTGTTTTGGCGAACTTCAATTTTTTTTTATTTTTATTTTTTCGTTACCAAATAAATAATATTAGCAGATTATTGCGTTTAGTTAGATTTATTCTAAAGTTTTGCATTTTAGTTTGATTTTTCAATAAGGCTATTTGATATTTCCTCCTCACTATTTTTTGTTAATGACAAACAGGGAGAAAAGACATGAATGATTGAGAGTATTAAAATGATGGGAGTTTTCGTTGTAGAATTTATTATATTTTTATCATATCACTTGTGATTTGTCATCATCAAAAAGAGGAAGAAATGTTGAGTTATAGTGTTTTAATGATAGGTAGGTTAAGAATTTAATGCTTGAATTGTATTTGATTGTATTTGGTTTGAGCTGAATGGTTGTAACAAGTTAGCATAAAATTGTATTGTGAATTTGTTCAAATTTTTCTGTAAAACTTCGGTAAGTTTTGGTTTAAAACTTCAACAATTTTGGCTTAAAACTTCAACAGTTTTGGCTTGACACTTCGATAGTTTTGGATTGACACTTCCATAGTTTTTAAGAGCGATCTATGGAAAGATAATTGGATGATGACATGACAAAATGATTAGGTTGTTATGATGTGCTATCTTGGTTTATTAAGTTATTACAGGTTGTTAAGAAAAATCTGATTAGTTGCAGACTTGGTGGAGAAAATCTCTCTTGGCAATTTTAGTTTGTTAAGTCATTTTAGGCTGTTGAGAAAAATTTGATTGGTTGCGGATTCGAAGGAGAAAATTTCTCTTGGCAGTTTTGGAAGTTAAAGCTATAAATAAAGAATGAATTCCACTTGAAAATATAATTCAGAGAAAATCATTTCAAAAGCACAGGTCTGTCTCAAGGTATTCTCTATTATCCTTTGTCCATCTATCAAAAGCATTATATTGAAGATTATTGTGATCATCCTACTAGAGCTTCATCTCTATGCTTCTATGTTGTTCAACTGGTTATAAGTTTTATTTTATTTTTATTTATTTTATCTTGAATTAGAGACTGTCTAATTCCAGAGAAAAGCTTTCATTGTGATTTATGAAAAACTTCACATGTCACCTAGAGTCATTTATGTAATCCAAAAGACGATTGGAATCATGCAACTGTAACTTGAGGTTCTAAGTTAACTAATGGAAACCCAAGTCAAGACGTTGATTTGGAGAGTGGAGTAGGTGTGTTAACCAAACCACTATCATTTGTGGTATCTTTTTTGAATTATTTTTGTGTTATGTGGAATCTATCCTATTCTTTCTTGGATCTCTCTCTCTGTGTGCTCTTGTTCCTTTCTTTTATCAGTTTCATACGGACCTATCAAAAGTAAGTAGGATGTTTTTCATTTGATTTTTTTTATAGATTTTGTTTCTAAATCATGTGTTGAAACTTCCATGCAGGCACCATCATGTGAAATAAGAATTTATTTTCATATAAAACTTAAAGTTGAAATTTTTCGTGTTTATGAGATTTTAGGGCCTTGATGGAAACATGTGTATTAGATGGCTTGAAAAGGATTTTCCACACTTTGGTGAATGTATGATGTTGAAACTTGTTAATTTAAATGAGATTTCTATGTTTTTTAACCTTGTGTATCACATGTTTACTTAGATGTCTATATGAATGTTCGGATATTGAAATTAAATGAAAATGAGAAAGGAATGTTAGGTATAATTCCTTAAGATGATTATAAGATAGAGATTCTAGAATTTCGAGAAAATAGGAAATTTTCACGGATATCCCATATGATATAGAGGATGAATTTTGTACCTATGATATATGGAAATCGTGAAATTACTAGATTATGTTTGTAATGTGTTTGATGGAATATCTAAGTAAGACTTAATATGTTAAAACCATATATAGATAGATATGTAAAATTGATGAAAATGATTTGTGCACATGCTTTGGGACATGGGGGATTTTGTATTTTATAGAATAAGGCTTACAATATGTATATGAGGTACATGATTTGAAATTTAGATTTAAATGTGGTTGCCTGAGGTTGTAGTAAGATTGATATTAGAGTTATGCAACCTTTTGTATTAAGATGAAAATGTAGGCTTAGATTGAATACATGTTATGAGGCTAATGGGTTGATTTATTTATTGACATAATTTGTGTATTTAGATAGTTCCTAAATGATTTGAATTTAAAATTTTTCACATCACATGTTGCCTTTGACAATTTTGGATTAGGTCCTTTTAAAAATATTTTGGTTGTGTTTGGCTTAATGTTGTGAAACTATATGATGCATATGTTATGCATGGTCTTGAAATGAGCCTGTAAAATATGGTGTGACTGATGTATATGCATTGCTTGCATGGGTTTGTGTATGGACCTTGATCGACATAAGAATGAGGTTATTCTTAGCCCTTGATTTATATGAGGATAAAGTTATACAGTTGAGTTATAGGTGTATTTGTGGATCAACAGTTATACAGTTGAGGATAAAGTTATACTGTTTGGGCTAGTGAGAGCTGAAATTTGCATGTTTGGTTTGGATGTGGCATAACATGACATGTGACATTGACATTCTAGCTAGAAGTAAAGCATGCTGCATGCGCAGAAGTTAATTGCTAATATAGACCTAGAAGCAAATGGATAACACTTGTGCATATGGCTACAAATGTGCCACATTTTAATTAGTTTGATATGCTACTTGAGTTGAATCAAGAATTGTATCATGGTTAAAGGCAGATTGGGGGTTTAATGGCTAAGGTATGACCACAATTTCTGTAGCAAAATTAGTAATTGCATGTTAACATTAGCTTGTGACTAAGGATGAGCTATGAATAGAGCTTGTAAACTATATTTGTGACTAAGAAAGAATTATAGGTATCGATATGATAATAGTTATAGATAAGAAAGAATTAGAAATGGATAAATGGTTATGATACATTTCATATTGGTTTGTGAAAAGCTACGTCTCATCGGATGTTTTAACCAAGGTTTTGGATTTTGATTTGAATGTTCATTATACTACTCATTGAGTTTATCTTAGCTCACATATTTATTTTCAATGTTTTTAGCAAGACATGATTGCAAATACCTAGCAGTAAGCTATGTCATATTATTCTAGGGTAGGATGGATAATGATAAGTATAAGATTGTAATAGATTTGATATTATTTAATTTCGTTAATTAGATTTAGGAGATGTATCTATATTATGTCATGAATAGTGAGATATATTTGTACTATAAAATCGTACAAATATATTTATTGATATATAACTTGATAAGACTTTATATAATTATTATGGATTGAGTGATTGAGTCTATTGTAATATATCAATTGATACATTGGTTGTGTATATCTACGGTTGTTCCGGAAATTTCTCGCGAATGCTAGTATGGGGCTTTAGCCGACAAGCCACTAAACATATTATAGTTTCATTTTGTTAATATTTTTTGAATATTAAAAATGAAAAACTTTGCATTTTTAAGTGCTGCACGAAAAAATGAACAAAATTAAAAATATATATGCATGAAATTTCATATGAGGAATATCTTGCTTGCGGCGATTTATTTATGAAAAGAAAAAATTCTTAGAAAAAGCGCGTGCATTGCTATTTTATGCGATGCATGTTTTTGAGAAAGCCATGCGTGAAGCAGGTAATATCCCGCAAAGGGGTAAAGATGCAAGTCCTTGTGTACTATTATAATAAGAATATTCGGTAACGAAAAGGTTTGCCCAAAAGGTTGAAGTCTTTATCTTAGTATATTATGAAAAATCAGAAAAATTGCCTTTAAATATAATTGATATTTGTACATAAATATTGAATGACTTAGAAGGTGTGTCATCTAAGTCAAATGAAATTTAATTTAAATGTAGGGCGTGTTTGACTGCACTAAAAAAAACTTTTCACTTTCTACGATTATCATATTTTTAATTATCTTATTACATTTTCCTATAAAACTTATATACCTTATTTTTTAATCATTTCTTCACAACTACCTATATAACTATTGTATTTACTTTGACTTTATTTTCTTTATTCCTAATTATTACTCATATCATATTACATAATTTTCTCTTATTTTAAAATCTTTTACACTAAGTTTTCATTCAAAAATATTATCACTCCTAAAACACACCTTTAGAAAAATTTCAATCCATTTATTCTGACTTAATTGAACACATATATTATACATTATTTTCAAATTTTAATAATTATATGTTGACATTGGAAAATGTTAAATTAATGATTATATATTCACTTAAAAAGATGCTAAATTATTATAAACTATTAATTTCCGATCAAAGTGATTGTTTGCATCACGAATAAAATAAATATGAATAAGAATAATAAATATTTTAAAATAAAAAGCAAAGAGTTTGGTCTACCTTGCTATGCAACCTGATGGCATAGGAGCTAGGAAAGCCCCAAAAACAAATTATTGGACCATCCAACCTCCCTGCTACTATCATCCGAATATCCGTCCCACATGTTGAGCCCACGTGAGATATGGATCGTTGGTTTTTTTAAAGAGTTCCGCCACTCTATTAACTCCACAGTAATCTTATCTATTTTTCTTACTGGAATTATTGTTGAAAAATACAATTCATTTATTCTATTTAAAATCATTTTTATTATCATGAAAACTTCATCATTTTTTTAGTATGATTGTATATGTCTTCCATCAACAATATGTAAAATCAATATAATAAAATAATTTGATGTTAATTATTAATTTTAAAATTTAATTGCAATTATTAAACTGTATAAAATTATCAATTTTACATGGATAAATGATTTTATCAAGTATTTTTATATTATATATACATGTGAATGAATTTAAACATTTTTCATAATTTACATATAAATATATATTTTTAAAGAATTTAACCTTGCAGATTTTTTATTTGGACATAACTAATTGTTTAGTTAAACAAATGAAGCTAAATATGATGGAAGGAATGAATTTGTTAGAAAACGAATAAGATTAGGAGGACATTTGTTAACGGAATGTGATCGCGGGTGCATATACCTTTTTTTTATTTTTTTTGAAAATTTTTCATGAAACTATTAATCTAAGTCTATTTAACATGTATATCAATTTTTACTATTTTTGAAGATTTTTAAATATTTTTTTTCAAATTTTCGAAAATCAGTAGCATTTTAGTATTTTAATACTCATGTTAAATACACTTAGATTAATATTTCTGTAAAAAAATTTTAAAAAATAAAAAATGAATATATGCACCCGGGAGCATTGGATCACATTCCGTTGTTAACATCTAAAACTTTCTGAACTAAAACTTTTCAACTTAAGGGCTTATTAGGTATCTTATAGGTGTGCAAAATTCTGCATAGGGTGGGACATGTTTTATGATGTAACCACTTGCTCCATCAATAATTATATATATATATATATATTTACTTTTATATCTATATTCCAATCATTTTTTCTACCGACTATCTCCATCAAACTTATTTATTCTAACTTTACTCGTATCATTTTCTATTAGTCATATAATTTTCAAAATATTTCATTTTTCACTTCTCACCTTATCTCGCAATCCTATAAAAATATCAATTACTAAATAAGCTATAAAACTTTTCACTCTCCATAACTACCTTATTTTGTAATTACTTTTTCACTTCTTTCATAAAATTATCTTACTTTTCAATTATTTCCACACAATTACTCATACATCAAACTTATCTATTTTAACTATATTTTTTTACTCTTCATTATTACATCTATTATATTATTTTCTCATGCTTCAAAATATTTGAGGCTAAAAATTTTATCACTTTCGGCTCCGCAAAACTTTTTTTGCATAAAATTCTATGCTAAAAAGAAGAGAGGATCTTCTTTTTGCAATCCATGACATGCATGTGTAAAAACTCAAGAAAATGGAAAATCCAAACTGTCCATTAATAATACTCCTGTGGTATATTTTCTTCCTCATTCACAGCGGACGGCTAATTAGGCAATTTCAGTGATTATATTCGATCCTTGATCAATTTATACAAGAATTTGTTTTGAAATCTTTTATAATCTATAAGAAAGGTTTCAAGAGGGCAAAGATTACCGATGGACGGCTGAGATCTCGTCCGGTTAGATCCTAAGAATAGAAAGCGTCCTCACCCGAGTACATTCGGCATTAAGTTTCCTCATAACCACGCGATTTTCCAAGCGCACAGCTTGCATTCAACATTCCACCAATAGAATCACATTTTTAAAATAATAAAATGATTGTAATCATAAAATTTTTGTTCTGACAAAATTTATGAAGAATGATCGTTACGATTATTAGCTGACGAAACTCGTCGTAAACAAAAAAAATAGCCATACGTTAAAAATTTTATTTTCTTAAATCAATCTTGATATTTTTTTTATCATTTTCGATCCAACCCAAAAATTAATTTTTGTAAGCTCAAATGATATAAATTTTTGAATTGAATCTGTATTTGAGATGAAAATGTAATGATATATAATGAAATAAGTAAAATAATATTGAAAATAGATAAAGTTATATTGGAAATTGAAAAAGTTTTTTGAGAATTAAAAAATCATCTTGAGAATAATGACCTTATATAATTTAAAGAATCTTATATAATTTGGAACAAACATTAATAATTCTTTTTATTTGCCTTCATGTCAATGTCAATGAGTGTTTGAGTGGTTAGGTGGATTCAAGAATTAACATTAATATAAACTTTTAAAATAGATTGTTGACATGGATGAAAAAAATACAAGTTGACATGGACATAAATAATATTAATATTGGGTTCACATTGATGTAAATAAATCTAGTTTTCGTGATTTTAATTAGGTAAATAGTCTGCGTTTTCCCAAAGCGCTTGAAAATGCCGTGATGCAGTTTCAAAAGTTTGTAGCCGTTTTTGCATTTTTTCATTTTTTAGGTTGGAGCAACATCAGGACAGCTGGATCGTCGAACAGGACAGACCCACCGTTAACAACACGAGCTTTTCGTACACCGCAAGGGTTTCCGTATTTGTACAAAAGCTAACTCCATTTCTTCTGAGTCAAAGCCTTCGAAATTAGGAGGATATTCCAGTGCGCATTCATCGGGCTCCAAAATACATATTGATTTATTTTTAAAATAATTTTTAAGCATGATTAATCTATAAATCACATTTTTCTATTTGTAAAATATTTTTTTTATTTTTTGATGAGATATATTTTTAATTTTTAAAAACAAGAGAGTTTTTGTCTTTTTTAAATAACTAAAATACCCTCATTTTTAATATATAGTTATACATAACCCATGTATGAATTGCAAAAATGCATTCATTTTCTCTAAAAATAATAAAGCTTAATACACAAATTAAATATTCTTGAATCATAACCAATATATGAATTGCAAAAATGCATTCATTTTTTTTAATTAGAGATGAATTAAAAAATGGTAAAACTTGACATACATGTTAAACATATTTAGATTAATAATTTTATAGAAATTTTAAAAATAAAAAAATTAATTAAATACATCCTGGTGTACCGAGGGTCGGTGTAACCAATGTTGTCAGAATCGGACCGGACCGGCTGGTCCGACCGAGAACCGGTCCAGTTTCCGGTTCAATTACATACGGTTCGATTTAACTGCCTAAAACCGTGCGAACCGTCCAACCGCCGGTTAGACCGTAAATTCCAGTCTAACCTGATTCGCCCGGTCCGACCTCGTAGCTTAAATAATATATATATATTTTTAAAAAAACCCGAAAACGGAAAACCGAAAACCCTAAGCTCTCTAACCCGCACGCCACACCCACTGCCGCAGCCGGCAGCCCTCTGCGTCTTCCCCAAATCCGACGCCCGGTGCCTGCGACTTGTCTAGTTTCCTCCTTCCCCGCCGGCCAGTGTCGATCTTCTTTGCCGCCGTCACCGCCTCAGTGGCAGCACGCGATCGGCAGCCGGCACTCGGCATCTCATCGCAAACGCCTGCATCTTCTCCAGTTCTCCTCATTGCAGCCACCTGCATCTTCTCCTTCTCGGCTGCCATCTCCCGTGGCCCCGCCTCGTCCTCCTCAGCAGCTCAGCTCCTCTTCGCGCCGGCCATCCCTCCTCTCTCGTCGCGCCAGCAGCTGCGCTGTCCTGCCTCCTCCTCGGTGCGCCACTGTGCCTGCCTCGCTGCCAGTCTAGCTGCTTGTCTCCTCTCTCGCCGTCGCCTGCTCGCCGTCGCCGGCTCGCCGAGCAACAACAATTTTGTGCGTAATTAATAATTATAATATCAAATTTTTTGATTTTCTGCCTAATTTTGTGCATGCGTGTGTGAATCATGATGCGTCTGTTATAAATTATAATATCAAATTATTTAATTTTTCTGCATAATCCTGCCTCCTCCTAATTTTGTGCATGTGTCTCTTATAAATTATAATATCCAATTATTTGATTTTTCTGCCTAATTTTGTGCATGCGTCTCTTATAAATTATAATATCAAATTATTTGATTTTTTTGCCTAATTTTTTTGCCTAATTTTGTGCATGCGTCTCTTAGGTAATTATTTAATCATCATGTCGTCATCAAATGAAGTATTTATATACTTTTAAAATTTATGTTTGATGAGAATGATGCATTTAATGGTTTATAGACTTCTAAATTTTTATTTTTTGCCGAACATAGGAGATATTCTTAATTTTCATATTATTATAGGTTATTTAATTATTCAAATTTTCAACACTTACTGATTTGTTTTATTTCTTAATTTTTCGGGTATGTTTATAACAATTTATCAAGGTACCGAGATAAAGAGAAAGAATTCAAAAACCAACAACCAAGCAACAACGGTCATAACTTATTATAAGTTCAAGTCTTTCAGGTCAGTTAATGTAGTTAATTCTTTAAAACTCGCTATTAATTTTTTTCTGCATATTTTGTTCTTATATTGTGGTCCTTAAAATCTAACATATATATTTAGAATTTATAAAAATATAATTTTATCAATATATTATTATATTTATTTAAAATTTTAAAAAATTTAATATTTATAACATCATAAATATGTCATGATGACGTCACCGGTTCAAACCAGATCAGTTTCTTTACTGGTTCGAACCCGACCAGTTGTGACAACATTGGGTGTAGCATGGTGCATTTGGTTAGCCTTTGCAAGTAATCCTTCGTTTTTATTGGCTGCGTGGGACATGAACCAAGCTCGGGAAATTGTCGGAAGATTTGCGCGCTGCTAATTTCTTAGATAGAATCGACGCTTATTATTGGAGCCCGATCCACCGCATGTTAGGGAGACAAATACCACAAATGCCTCCATACACGCTCCCATGGCGTTTCAAACACGCCTAATCACCTGTAAATGAATGGCGAGTTACCAAGATGGCACCGCCATCGTGACTTGTTATATATTAAGTAAAATGCTATAAGGATGTTATAAGAATTTTTTAAGGGGCTAAATTTTAATATACTTTGAGATGATTGTAAAAATACATACCCATAAAAAAGATTAAAGAATATTCTTATAGGCTATATGATTTTTATTTTTACATGTAATTGGATCACCGACACCGTACCGATTGGCTTGCTCATCTCCATTCATTTCGTGGAAACCTAGTCGCGCGAATCGCTTTTAAATTCCTTGCATGGACGAAACAGACACACTATCTCATTCTCACCTTTCTTCACGCGCTAATACTCCTGCAATTATGAAGCTAATCAGGTCGGTCCATACGTTTTTTTTATTGTATTAAAGCATGATTTTCCACAGCAATTGGATATTTTTTATACAATTAGCATGCCATAATGGACGTAATAGACGGACGGCCGAATATCAACTCCGCCCGTCCGAGCATTCATTTGATTTCCATTTTCCATGGCCCCGCTGCTACTAGCCAGGAAGATCTGCCCCCTTCTCATCTGACCAAAGGATAATATCGCATACACGCTCGGCTGCCCGGCACGTGCGAAACGGGCATAGTGTTGTCATGCTCTGCAAGACAACGGCGATTACTACTGTTACAACCGACATTCACCGCCACCTGGTCCACAACAATTCCATCATAGAAACCTGCTGCATGGATTTGAATTTAGGAAAAAGAGGCAAAAACTAAAAAAGTATTTACGAAGAACTAAAAGGGGAAATGATCAACCATCCTTAAATTCTCCCATCTTTTTAAGCTTTAAGTGTGATTGAAAATGGATAAAAATTTTGATAAAAAGTTTTAAAGTGTGTTTGGTTGGACACAAAAAATGTCATCAGAAACTTTTCACTCTATGTAACTGATCTATTTTTTATTTTTTATTTTTATATTTTCCTATACAAACAATTCTACTTTCAATCATTTTTACACAACTACCTATATAACTAACCTATTTATTTTAACTTTATTTTTTTATATCTCATCATTATCTCTATCATATCATATTATTTTTTATCAACTTGATAACTTTTATCTTGAAAACTTTTTCATCAAAAAGGTTTATGTCCATCCAAATACATACTTAGATAGTCAAAGTTGTCATATGATATGATAGGGATAATGATAAGAAGTAAAAAAGATAAAGCTAAAATAGATAAATTAGTTGTGTTGGGAATTGTGTAGAAATAATTGAAAAATGGGGTAGTTGTATAGAGAAATGTGAAAAAAGATTAAAAAATATGATAATTGTGGAGTGAAAATTTTTTAGAATGAAAAGTTTTAACTTTACATTTTCTACCTATTGCCAAACACGCCCTAATATACAGCCATTTCACATTTTATTTCTATCCTCGTCTAATACATGTCACGAATAGGAATGATAGAAAGCATAATAACTGGTTTGGATTAAAATTTACTCATCCAATGATAGAAAGCATAATAAATGGTTTGGATTAAAATTTAATCATCCAGGTAAGTCGTTCCCCAATTTAATTCGGTGGAATGGATAACTTTGAAACTTTCGAAAAATACAATAATAACGAAAAATAAAATTATTTGGCAATTAAGGTATTAAATGGTAAGAAAAAAAATTAAAAAGTAGCAAGAAGAAAAATTACACCTGTTTTTCTCATTATCATACACGCCCTCGTCAAACCATTAGTTTTGTTGATGCGCTTCTACCTTCCATTTTATAATGATCAGGATTTAGGATTTCTGATGTGATAAAAGATTAAATGGCATTTGTCATTGTCACTGGGGGGTGGGTGTGGGGGAAGCAGTGGGATTCTCAGAGAAGCGGTGGAGTTTGAACAAGTTGTCAGAGTCGGAAAGGGAGTTTTCGAAAATAAAGCTTTATTCAATAAATTTCTTTTTCAGTATTTTGTGTTATATTGCAAATACAAAAAAATAAATAGTATAATTTTAAAATTAGACAAAAAATTACAGGTGGAGTTGTTATTTTTGTGATGATTTGTTATGTGATGAATGAGTATGAAGTACAGATGTCTGCCAGAGCATCAAAGTCGAGAAGGGAAAAAAAATTGTACCCACAACATTTCCCATTAATTTTTGTTATATAAATATCATTTCCAAAATTCCTTTTATACTAAGAATATTTTATCATAATTTTCTATTATACTTATATAGTTAAAACAACTGTTAGCTAATCCTATCAATGATGATTTTACTCTTTTAAATTTTTCTAACTAAAATTCTTTATATTTTTCTAAGTAAAACAATCTAATTTAATATGATATTTGAATCAATTGATGTCACAAATTAATGTCTTATAAATATTAATTAAGTCATAATATGGTTGGATTGTTTTAATTAAGAAATTATAATGTAAAATTGCCTTTTTAATGGGTATTTAACAGCTGTTTTAATTATATAAATATGATAAAAATTTAAAGTGAAATGTTACGCAAAGTAGTTTTTAAAAAGTTGCGAATCTATTAGGAATTAGAGGCAAGGGTACAAGAGTAATTTGCCGGGAAAAAAAAATTGAAAAGGCGAAAAACCCAAAACCCCTCCAAGTTGCAGCATCTGATAACTACCCGTCGTCGCTTCATTGCTTTCCAGCCCACAAACACAAAAACAAGAAAATTCCATCTCTCTCTCTCTGCCTTCCATTTCAATCATTGCTCACCTGGGCTTTCTTGCAAGCATCAATAGGTGAAAATGGGTTCGTGTTTTTATCAACTTTGTATTGATTTGAATACGATGTTTAGTGGAATGGTGGAATTTTAATTCGGTTTTGGTGAGTTCTGGCGCATGGTCGCTGTCCGTCGGCATTGGAACAGCGATCCCGGGAGTGGTTTTTATTGGATTACTGGGTTTTGCAGTAGATTTGCTTCTGGGCCAAGGCCTGCAGCGGTGGTTGGAGTGTAGCTATCGACAAGTTGGATTGGAGGCTAGGCAGCAGGAGTTTTTTTGGTGTGATTGGGTGGTGGGTAACTGGAACGTCTGGGATCGGCATTTGGGTATTCCTTGAATTGCTGATTTGCTATTTGTTTGCATTGATTTAGGGAATATGACTTGGTCGGCAGCAGTCTGCGCTGTTGCATGCTGAGTTGCGCATTGACATTTGAGTCTTTCTTAGATTCTTGAATGCTGGAAGGTTTGGCTTGCCAAGGAATTTTTCTGTTTCAATTGCAGTCTGGTGGATTTCAGTCAGATTGACAGATTGTCAATGAACCGAGCATTGCATGTTACCGATCCTTGATCATCAGAGAATTAATGGTATTTATTTTGTTTCTGATGTCTTGGAATTGAATTTTGAACAATTTCTTAGTCCTGCGATACGTGTACTTTCTTCGTTTTTGGGAATTCATTTTGGAAAAACCAAGGAATCTGAGTGGGAACGTGAAGTGTTTGGATTGAGAAAATGTAAAGCTGGTGATTCTGTTGCAATAACCTTTTTTTAGTATGATATTGTAGGTGTTGAATCCGCCTTGGTGCCAGAAAATTTTCATGTGAATAATTAAACCTCTCAAAACCTTAGTATGATTTGTTTTAAATTTAGCTGGTGGAAATCACAATGTGAGAGTTAAAGTTGGAAATTTCTGACTATGTTTCTCAAATTCAAAAAGGAAAATAGTATTTTTTGTTTCTCTCTTTCAGTATATACAATTAATTTCTTTGCATGATAAAAAAAAAAAAAAAAAAAAAAAATTCTTCCGAGTGCTTATTGCTGTCTCAAAATCATTTTTCAATAGTGGAACTTTACATTTTCGAATGTGTCAACTGTTGTGCAATATGCTCGGAATAGGTTTGGCCTGCCAGAAAATCATTTCTAAGATCAGGAAGCCGTTTTCCCCCAATTTTTCTCCCGTTTCTTTTATCTTTTACTATATCTTTATTAATGCAAGAAGTGGCTTGCTGCAGGCCAAATTCTAAACATTCTATTCTGAAACTCCCTTCAAAGTTAAAAGACTAGCATATGTAACGGTTGTTTATCAGACTGTATCGGACCAAACTGTCCTTTAAAAACTTGTTCAACTGGAGCAATGACTTTTCAAATAAAACCTTGGTGAAAAGTTTCTCAACTATCCTATTATATTAGAAATTTTATTCAAGAAACAGGACATTAGCAAACAACTTTCCTCTGAAGGCTTAAAGATAGTCACTTTTAAGTTTTATTACCTTTTTTTCCCCTTCTTTTTCTTAAATACTCCATAGAAACTCTGATAGCTCAGACAATCCAAACATGTCAGCTTTCAGCATCCCCAGTGCTTAATCCGTAACTATCTGCTTGCTTATTCCTTTTACAGTTTACTTGGTGAATATTCATGGTTTTATAGCTTCATATGTTTCTGAATTATCCTTCTGAAACATGTTTATTTATGTTATATCCATCTTGATGGTTGAACTTGTTAGTTAGCTGCTTCTTGCTCCCCTAGACTTCCTGTTGTGATTTACTGCTAAATTCTTTAATAATCAACTGCTTGGCTGACATTCTAGCTGATTTTCTTATAATTAAGTGCAGATGATAGACAGTTTTTTGCTACATCATAATCACTTTAACATATATAGTCATAATCACTTTAACATTTATAGTCAAGTCCACATTATGTATTGGAATGACAGTTTCCATAAGTTGTAAATCAACATTAGATCCTAAACTGTTTGTATTCTAACTTTACCTACCGGCAATTGTTCCTCACTTTTTTTTATTTGTGTGAGTGTTTTGTATTCTAACTTCACCTATGGGCAATTGCTCCTCAGATTCTTCTTCTTCTTCTTTTGGAAAAAATTGATCCCTGAAAACTTCCAATATCTTCATTGAAGAAATGAATAGAGATAGAAGTTGCAAAATTCTAGGCATGCTGTTTGCATTGTCTCTCAACTATTCACACTGAGGGATTTACTTCCAAACTGCAATATCAGTAAATCCATCTCGACTACAAATAAATGCAAATTTGAATTCTTCAGGGTTCTGCAGCAATGTGAATGTTAAGGGATATGACCAAAGCCATGTTTTAATGCTGCCGAGTACATTTGAAAAGAATAGTAAATCTATGATCATATTGTGTGAACTCCACTAATCAAATACACCATAGGAATTATTTCTTTGTTTCCTCATGAACTTTTTTGTGCAGGTCATTATGTGCTCCTCCAATGCAGCTTGCTACTTTGATTGTTCCACTTGTTTGATTCTTTTTTTCCCTACATGTTTCAGGTTCAATGCTTCAGATTATGTATTGCCATATTCCAGCTTGTTTTTATTGAGATTGGGGCCTGTACCAGATGTCAAGGTCTCTTGCAGCAATAATTGGAGGTGTTGCGGGGGCTGTGGCATTGATCGGGATAATTCTTATAGTAATCTGTTTTTGCTTATTTCACACTAGAAGTGTTTCGCGAAACTCTGAAAATGGCTCTTCAGATCCCTCTCTTCAAGGTAACATCTGAGAGTTGGGGTTTCTGACTGTATGCTACCACTGACTTAGTTTCTTGGAAAGCAATGTTTTTTTATTTATGTATTTATTATTTTTATTATTTACACTTCCAGCAGGACAAAGAGTTCCTGTCGAACTATCTCTTAGGGGGCGTCTTCTTGTTCCGCCTGAATCAAGAGAGGCAACACGCTTTTCATTGGGAGAATTAGCACTAGCTACAAAGAACTTTGTTGATATCAATCTGATCGGTCAAGGGAAATTTGGTGAAGTCTACAAGGGTTTGCTTCAAGATGGGATGATTGTAGCTATTAAAAAGCGTTATGGCCCACCTAGTCAGGAATTTATTGAGCAGGTTATTTCACTTCCTACAATTGGAATGCTGTAAAAAACAAAATTTTCTATTTGGTATAATCTGGAATGGTAAAACCAAAGGCATGGGTTGTTTAGGCATGCATTTGTGGCATATTTGTTTGCATAGAATACTTGATCCATCAAGTGATTCAAGTGGCATAAGTTGTCACTGGAAATCTAGTAGTGTGATCTACTCGTAAATATTTATGAGCGGCCCACCTTGAAACTTTAGTCATTTGGTATGCACCATAGCATTTCATAATGTTTTCTATTAACGTGCGACGGGTTGGAAAGAGGTTTATTAGGGATACAGATGCAGTCCTTCATGGTATTGCCAAGGATCTTTTACATATTGCCAGAAAACTTTTTGCCAGAATATTTTTTTAAAGCAAAGCATTCCTAAATTTTATAAGTCTTTGTTTCTTATAATCCTCATGTAAATTATTGTGCTGGAATGCTATTTCTGGCTTCTTTTTTCCTTTTTTTTTTTCCCTGTTTACTCCTTCAAGGGAGTGTATAGTGAACATTAAGCCTACTAGATAACTTAAGCCGTCTGCTTGATGACTACTGAATTGAGAAGGAAAACAGTCATGATCCAAATGGCTAAAACATTTTCAAGTTAGTGATGCTGATGAACAGTCAAGAAAGAGGGGTTTAGTCACAGAACAAACTTATCCAAATTTTCTGGGCAGTTAAGCTTTGACTTGCATCCATTCATACTCATGTAAATTCAACCGTTTTAAAATGTAATATTGCTCTAAAGATATTCTGAATTATGAAATCCAAATTTCTTGTCAGGTGTGTTTCTTATCATCCATTCGGCATCGCAATGTTGTGAGCCTTCTGGGTTACTGCCTAGAAAATGATCAACAAATGCTAGTATATGAGTATATTCCAAATGGCAGTATTTCAAGCCACCTATATGGTAATTAAACTTCACCTTCAATATTCCTCTTAAGGAGAAAATGTAGCCTATTATGCATCAAATTAGTGCATCCTCGTTGCACATGCCTCCGGAAGGCATTTTGTCTATGGCTCTGTGTGGAGGAATCCATTGCAAAATGAAATTCTTCATTATCTGATTTGAGTCTTTGTTCTGGACATTTCTATATATATATATATATATGTATTTTGTCAAGTATCTATTTTATCTAGCTATCAAAATGTTAGGATCTTCCAGGTAGGTTGTTTTGGGGCATCCCAGATCCTACTGTCAAGTATCTATTTCTATCCAGCTATTAAAGTGTTAGAATCTTCCATGTTATTTATTTTGGGGTATCCCACATAGTGGTGGGAATCGGGGCGGGCCATACCGAGTCAAGGTTTGCCCAACCTTGACCCTACTTTTTAAAAATTGAGTTTGACTCTCTTTTTATATTGGGTCGGGACAAGGTCGGTTTGACCCTCACTTTTTTTTAATAGGTTCTGGGACAAATTTCGGGTTGGTATTAGACCGGTTTTGTAATAGAGGGTCGGGTCGAAAATACGGGTCAAATAAGATAATTTTGAGAATTTATATACCTATCAAACATAAGTATATATCTATACTAAATTTAAATATTGTATGCTTCAATATTTCACTAATTATTAAAAATACATAATTAAGAAAACAAAACAGTTGAAAATATAGTATAAATTTATTAAAATAGGTTAATATACAATTACACATAAGGGTTATATCTGTACAAATTCTTTTTATTGATTCTTAATTGCTTTTTGAATAAATTGATTCTTCTATCGTTGATAGAGTTGATTATAAAAAAGTGAGAATTTTGAAAGAAAATTATAATAATATTTAAACATAAGCTTATAATTTTTAATAAATTAATATATGGGGGAGGGTTTCGGACTCTTCGGGTCGGGACATGGTCGACTCACCCCGACCCTATTTTTGAATTCGGGTAAAAAATTTTGACCCATTTCTATACCGGGTCAAAAATATATTGGTTTTATCCGGCCAAAAATGGGTTGGGTCAAAGCCGGGTCACGGGTCAACCCGCCCCAATTCCCACCCCTAATCCCAGAGCCTAATTGATGGTCTGTGCCTCTCAACAATTCATCCTGGTGTTTGGGCCAGCCAGTCCATTGAGACACTCCAAAGAGCATGATGGATTGTGATCTTGGAAATCTTTCATTTTATTCTTAGTTTATCCCAGGGTAGCAAGCATGTTCTTATAGGGTTCCTTGGTTTTTTTATTTTCTAGGTGCAGGTCAAGTCTCAAGAGAAAAGCTGGAATTCAAACATAGGCTTTCAATATCTCAAGGAGCAGCTAAAGGTGATCATCTGCAAAATCAGTGAGCTATGACTTGCCTGGTATTAGTTTTTCTTTAATGAGGCGAACATGTGAACATCTATGAAGGTCAAATAATCCTTGTAGAGCTGAGTAAATTGGGTTTTGCAGTTTTTATCTAACGGCTTTTGTTTCTTCTTTTTTCCCCTGAATTTCTTTGAACAAATTTGAGTTTCAACATATTATTTGATATGATATCTTGTTTTTTCCATTGCTTAAGGCCCTCAAACTGTTATTTGATCTTCTGTATGTCAGCTCAGTGCTATGTAAGATGCTGCACAAAATTTTTTGATCCACCATGGTCATGTTTTTCTGACCGTCAATATATAGTTTTCCATAACCATCTGTTTTTGGATTGTTGAAACAAGAGTAAAAAATTTCTAGTTGGGTAGTTAGCAAATGCATCAATGCCATGGGTCTCCACGTCTCGAGACTCCCAATTTCCACAGGTTGGTGCTTGATGGCTTCACATTTTTTTCTTGGAGAATTTTGGAGTCAAACATTGCTACTTTCTGGGATTTTTGGGTCTAAATGGAGAGTTGTTTGATGAAATGAATTTTTTTTCCTTCTCTGTTGTGCAGGTTTAGCTTACCTGCATGGCTTGAATCCATCTTTGATACATAAGGATTTCTCAACAAGGAACGTCCTTGTGGATGAAAATTTCATAGCCAAGATTGCTGATGCTGGTCTAAGAAACTTGTTAAGTAGAACTGAGGGAGCAGGTCCATCTTCTGAAATTTCGGCTGATGATGTTTTCCTTGATCCAGAGTAATTCCCATGTGCTTAGATACTTCGTCCATTTCAATGAATAGCAAAGAAGATAATGCTTCTTTTTTGTTATCTATAATGGATGTGGTCAGTTTCTAACCAAACTTCAAAAAATAAAAATAAAAATTGATGGGGCACTATTCCCAGCATGAGTTTGGCAAATGTGTCTGCGGATGGTACCCAATGTGGAAGTTCGCCAACTAAAGAGTCCCGTCAGTGGAAACCATTCCACTGCATTGAATTGGGAAGCTCTTGGTTTGAACCCACCTAATTAAAACCAGTTTGATCATTGTATTCAGCATTATTTGTTTCATTATAATACCATGAATCCTTTCAATTGAAGTTTTGTGCATGTTGTAACTTCCCAAAAGATATAAAATCCTGTGTGAAATGTGATTGTCACCTTGGCTGTGTCTCAGTTTGTTTATGTTGATTTTCGAGCCCATCAAGCCATTTTAGATGAAAAATTAATTGAATTCTAGAAGCATATTTACCATATTAGCACCTTCCCCTGATAGTGCCTATAGTCAATATTTGAATGATCTTAACTATTCAAATTATATTCAATTGGAGAGCTGGTTTAATTAAAGCATTGGCATTTTATCCTACCATTTTTTATTTGTGATTTGGAAAGGTTTAACCTTTCTGCAATGCTAATAAAACTGAACACCAGTGAGTATTTCAGTTGTTCAATCCATTTCATTATTTGAGAAATTTAGTTTAAAAGATGAAAACTGTATTAGTTAGTGCTATTATCATGTGCTTCAATATGATATCATATGTAGTACATACTTGTGTTTGTATTTGGTACATTGAATGCTACACATCAAATCACTCACCCCATTCATAATAATTTTCAACAGAATGAGAAAATCAAATAATAAGAAGAATAAACTTTCAGATATAGAATCTATGAGTTTCCAGTTTCTACTTGTGTTATTTGAGCTGATTCTAGCAAAACTTTCGTGTAGTTTCCTGTGTGAAGTATTATTGCTAAATAATTACCCAGATCATGGCTTAGGTTTCTGTTCATGCATCCTATCATTCCTGGTCTCATGAGGCTTTGACAATTACATTGGAATTTTAGAAGAAAAAATAAGGTGATTGTCCATGATTGAATGCAAGCTATTTGGATATTCAGATCTGCCCTTGAATGGAACGATTAATGGAATGCATGTAGTGGATTTTTGTTTTTGTAGTAAGTGATCGGTCAAATGTTCTTAAAGTTGGAGGCTCATTTGTCCACTCTTGAGGGATAGTATATATAGGTCAAGTATCTTTCTTAAAATGCTGAAAGTTATATCCATCTCTGCCTGTTTTCCTAGCTAAAATTAATAGCCTATAAAAGGAAATTTGCAATGACCGCGTAAGTTGATCTTCTGTTTACCTTAACTTTCACACTCACTGTTAGTAATATGTGATTTAGTTAGGAATTAAATTTTACTAAGCATGTGATTAAGGAAATACATGATTTTTATAACAAGAAAATGATAAGTATGAATAATATTTTTGAAATTAGGAAAAACAAATTGTAAGAACTACATTTAAAATAAGAGAAATATTATAGAAATAATAAAAATACGAATAAATTTGTAAAAATTAGTTTAAATGAAGAAAATAAGTAGGAAAAGTTCTTTGAAATTCTCAAAGTTTTTAGAAATTAAGAAGAGGATTCTAGAATTTTTACAAAAATTAAAAATTATGGTAAACCTACCAAGCAGCAGGAAACTACACAACAACTGAGTTGTGAAAATAGCCAAATATTGTATATAAATTAAAATAATATGAAACTAGTGCCATTTGAAAGCTTTTGATGTCTCTTTCCAACCCAAAAAGAATAACCCTAATCGGACCTAAAACAAGAGAGAAATAAATAAAACAATGAAGATATATTCTGATTTCTACAATATACAAGATATAAAAATAATTTTAATTTAATTCGTTCAAATGTATTTAATCGACTAATAAATTTCAAAAACTATATCATTAAAAATGCATGAAATTTGGGATTCATCAATGTATAATATGTTAGGTTTTGAGGAGAAAATAATGAAAAAAATCATTAAAAATAAGGTGGTCAAAGTAGATTTCAGATTTGTGTATCATTTGGGGCATAAAAAAGGGGGTCATCTTTAGTGCTAATGATCAAAATTGTGCTAGAATCAAATGCCACCTCAATTAATGGATAAGTTTCAAATGGATGTCTTGAAATAGATTCATTTGGTGCTGCCACATGGTAAGGAAGCCAATTCCAAGGAACCTTGCACATGGAGCCTTGTCATTGGTGCAAATTTGGGGCCCATATCTAGATTTGATCTTAGCTTATGCAGGAGTAACTCTTGCACTCAAAATAAAATAAAAAGAAAGATTATAAATATAAGGTGTGTTTGGTTGGAGATAAAACTTTTTGATGAAAACTTTTCAGGGTAGAAGTTGTCAAATTAATAGAAAATGATGTGATATGATAGAGGTAATGATGAGGTGTAAAGAGAATAAAGTTAAAAAAATAAGTTATTGCATGGGTAGTCGTGTGGAAATGATTGAAAAGTAGGGTCGTTTGTATAGGGAAATGTGAAAAATAATTAAAAAATAGGATAGTTATGGAGAGTGAAAGGTTTTAGATTGAAAGTTTTGGTTGACATTTTTTGTGTTCAATCAAACACACCTATAATAATTAAGGTAAAATGTAAGTAGAAAAGAAATTTGGTAAGTGGATAAAAATTAGAAGCAAAGGCAATTTGACGATTAAGAACAAATGTAGCTAGCAAAATAGGTTATAGCTTCAGTTTTTTATTTAATTTTCGTTAATATTTGGACAAAATTTCTTTCAAATGAATGATTTGGATCATGACTATTTGGGTTAAATTATGATAATCTAATCATTTTAATGGAAAGTATCCTAAAGACAAGTTTTTTGGAAACATGTCTGTTTTGAGAGAAGAAAATTGAGAGAAAAGATATTATATGTCAAATTAAAATAAAAGAAACTATATGCCAAATTGAAGAAATGTGAATTCTGGTTGAGTCAGATATCTTTCTCGGGGCATGTAGTTTCGGTAGAAGGAATAAAAGTTGATTCGTAGAAAATCGAAGTAATAGTAAATTGGCCAAGGTCAACGAATATTATTAAGATAAGAAGTTTTTTGGAATTAGTTAGCTATTATCGAAATTATTTAGAGGTTTTTTTCACAATTATTTGCACCAATAACTAAATTAACCAGAAAAGCTGTGAAATATGAGTGGACAGCTGATTGTGAATATAGTTTTCAAGAGCTCAAGAAAAGATTAGTTGAAGGTCCAATTCTAACTTTGCCTAAAGATAATGAAGGATATCTAATTTATAGCGATGCATCTTAGCTTAAGATGCGCATTAATGAAAAATGGAAAAATAATAGCTTACGAGCCTCAACAACCCAAGGTAAATGAGCTAAATTACCTCACTCATGACTTGGCATTAGCCGCTGTAGTATTTGCTTTGAAGATACAGCGACACTGTATATGGTGGCAAGTGTGAAATATGCACAGATCATAAAAGTTTGAAGTATATATTTTCTCAGGAAGACCTGACTATGAGAGGGAGAGGATGGTTGGAATTATTTAAAGATTATGATATCACTATTTAGTATCATTCGGCCAAAACTGATGTAGTTGATAATGCATTAAGCAGAAAGGTAAATTTAGCAGCTTTGATTATGCAGTAGGAAGGATTAATTTAGGAAATGAGGCAATTAGAACTAGAAATATGTTTGAGATATGTAGAACTGCAGCTGAATCAGTTACAATTGAAGTCATTGTTGTTTGAATAAATATAACAAGAATAGCCAAAAGATACAAAATTGCGAAATTATTTCAAATAGTGGTACAAAAAGGAAATATTGAATTCAACGTAGATGAAAATGGAATGTATCGATATCAAAATCGACTAAATATTCCTAAATAAGTCAGAAATTAAAGAGCAGATCTTTAAAGAAGCACATTTTCACCATTTGCCATTCATCTAGGAAGTATCAAAAATGTATCAGGATGCAACAAAGAGGTATTGATGGAATAACATGAGCCGAATTTGCGAGTAGGTGTCTTGTATGCCAGTGGATTAAGCCAGATCACTAGAAGCTGACAATATCCTTGCAACTATTGGAAATTCCTAAACAAAAATGAGATGATATTAACATGACTTTCATTGAAGGATTGCTCTGAACTCAGAAACGATATAAAAAAAAAACTTCTTATTTAGAACACTTTTTGTTAAAATGATTAGATCATTATAATTTAACCCTCAAAATCATGATCTGAACTATTAATTTGAAAGAGAACTTACCCAAATACTAATGAAAATTAAATAAAGGTTTGAAGCTATTACCTGTTTTGCTAGCTACATTTGTTCTTCATCATCTACTTATTTTTGCTTTTGGTTTCTATCGACTTACGCAATTTCTCTTCTACCTATGTTTTATTTTTACTTTAAATATCATATTTATACTCTTTCTTTTTACTTTATTTGGTGTGTTCCTGGATAGGCTAAGATCAAATCTAGATAAGGGCTTCAAATTTGAATCAATAAAAAGGCTCCATGTGCAAGGTTTCTTTGAATTGGCTTTCTTCCTATGGCTAGATACTTATCTTGTCATGTGGCAGCATCAAATGAATTTATTTCAACATTTATCCATCTGAAATTTATCCATTAATTGAGGTGATATTTGGTTTTGCACAATTCTGATCATTAGAACTAATGATGGCTTACTTTTGGTGCCTCCAAATGATGCACAAATCTAAAATTTACTTTTGACCACCTTATCTTCAATGATTTTTATTGCCATGATTTCCTTCCCAAAACCTGTCATATTATACATGGATGCATCTCAAATTTCATGTACTTTTTAATAATATAGTTTTTGCAATTGTATCTGGCCATTAAATATATTTTAACGAGTTAAATTAAAATTATTTTATATCTTGCATAATGCAAAAATCAGGATATACCTTCATTGTTTTATTATTCTCTCTTGTTTTAGGTCCGATTAAGATAAATTTTTTTTTTGGTTGACTTCAAGAGCTTTCAAATGATGTGAGTTTTATATTATTTTAATTTTTATACAATATTTGGTGATTTACACAGCTCAGCTGTTGTGCAGTTTCTGTTACTTTGTAGGTTTGCCATAATCTTTGTAAAAATTCCAGAATTATCCTCTTAATTTATAAAATTTTTTAGAATTTTAAAGAATCTTTCCTACTTATTTTACCCTCATCAATGGGTTAATCCTTCTGAATTTTATAATCCTTGTTAAATAATTTCATGGTTCAAGAAAGGATTGACCTTTTGAATTAGCTTGTGGTGTAAGATAGTTCATCCTTTTTCTTGGAGTAAATAAAGAGTCTACTTATGAACTCAGAATGAATGAACTTTGAAAGATGATCATGGTGATCATCAATGTACTTTTTATTGCATATCAAAAAGTTGAATTGGCCAATTAATTTTTCATTGATTGCCAACTAAGGTGGTTTCAACGACTATTATTTTTTGGCCCCCATACATGCAGTCTTTGTCTTCACTTTGTGTGATGCAGAAAAGTGCCAGAATGAAATGAATGAAGAGATCTGGCTCCTTTTGGGACCTGTTTTAGCTATCGGGCCTTTTTACAAGGGAAGGAAGTAAGGGCCTCTGACCAAGAGAAACTCGCCTGAGCTCTTCTTTTACATAGGATTAAAGGATTTTTATCTCTTGAATGGCCTTTAGTTTAGTTGACTTGAAGGCTTTGTTTGAGTTTGCTGTGGATCCTTCTGAAATAAGAAGATAAGGGAGAAAAAAAAAACTATCAATGGTCATAAAACGTCAATCAAAGCACCTGTTGGGAGTCTTTTAAAGTCTTAACTCATTTTTGCATTATTGTAGTGATGGGTAAGTTATCATCATCACATGTTGTTTCTAACCAAAGCAAGGTCAGTTACATGTGTTCCCTTATGCCACTTTTATCAAGCTTGGACTATATATTCAGTAAGCCCAAGGATATGCATATCTTTCCTAGTGGCCTTTGACTGTATTTTGTTTGTTTCCTTCTTGGTCTCTTATAGCTTTCTGCTTGTGCAAACTCATTGTCTTAATTATTAGAGATCCTGGTCTTTATTGTCAGAGATTAAACCTTTAAAGACTAAATTTCCTTATTTTTTTTATTGTTTATTGATTCTACCTTTAGCTGATTTTGAGAGAGATTTGCAAATCCTCCACCAGAAGTTTTCCAAAATTTGAAATTTATAGTATTGTAATTGAAACCATACCAAGATTCAAACAGGCTCCTGGTTTTTCTGGTTTAACCTGGCAGTTCTGGAACCAACAACCAGAATATGACCAGTCTAGTCCAGCTTTAGTAACACTGATTTAGGGCCACAGTTCAGAGGAATCGAGGTTCCTGCAAATTTTGAGTGGGAATCTCTTAGACGAGACCTACTTTGATGATGAAATCAAAATTCAACTGTTTACATTATTTAAAATAACTAGTTTTATCATAGTATCAAAAATCATTTCAACCCAAGTATTGGGTGGGCTGTACCTACTCAAAAATATATAATTATGTGTAAATTATGAAAATCACTTTGATCAATCTATGGATGCACGAAAATTTAATAATTTGTAGAAAAATTCATCCACAAAAGAAGAATGTTTTAGATGGTTTACGTTGAATTAACAATTCTGAAATTGATATATAAATCAAATAATTTTATTTTAGTTGATTTTACACATTTATCAAATGGGGGTAATGCACATTTGTGTCTTGGACGAAGCTTGATTTCCTACCTAAGTAAATGATTCTAAATGCAATGAGCATAGTGGATTCCACGTCAGCGTCAAGTTGGGCCATGTTTGAATTGTGAACCTGTTCGCCCAACGTAAAACCTTTGTTGTACCCTAAACTTTTGATTTTGCAAACCACCCCTCCCCCCACAAACTTATTTATTCAACATAAAACGTGATCTGTGGACTTAAGTTGTATAAAGTTGTTGGAGGAATGCTTATTGGACACAGTTGGAGTGCATATAGAAATCTAATTAATTTTTCATTCCAATGCTCACATTTGGTAGCCTACATGGATCGTAACTGTTAAGTCATTTGAGGAATGTTGTTTAGACAACATTGTAGTGCATATAAAGGCCAATTAGTTAATTATCATTCCGAATTCTAAAATTTTGCAATTGGTTGTGGGGGTTGTTTGCAAATAAAGTTCAAAAAAGTCATGTGGCGTAAATTGCAAATTTTTTAAATCTTAGGAGGTCATTTGCAAATATCCCTTATTTCAAATCACTTCATTTCTAGTTCCAACCTTCTGTTGCGGACCATACATCTACCTCAACATCATTAATCTTGTTGATATGCCATTCTTTTAATCCACAACATTATGCGGCTTGGACTTGTCCAAGAAATTCATTTACCCAATAAGGACAGCTAAAACAAATTTCCATGCAGCAACTGCATAGAGAAATTTCATATTGTCCGCTTTGAATGAAGATATTTTAATTTGGCATTGTGTGGAAAGTTGCCTCTGGAAAGAATCTTCTGTATCAAATGCCAGAGTCGCAGTGGCGTATCAAGTGACTCCTCTCGAGCTTGTAGCTTCATCTTTTTCGTAAACGGATACTTATGATTTAATCATTTAACCTGCCTTAAAAATTATGGTTTAATTAATGACACAAATTTGGTATTGAGTACTACAACTAGGCTGCAATACAAATATTAGATACTAGAACCATTCTTCAAGTTCTAAAAAAAAAAAAAAAAAAAATTCAATGAAAGTTGTTTGTTATAACCCAGATCATGGTTAAAGTCCCTGCAATGGTTCAACATCATTCTGGCCTTACAAGTCATGATAGGTTCTTGGATCTCACTATCTGCTGTGTTTGTTGGGTCTTAAGGAGTTAACTTCTCCCATTGAAATTCACATTGACGTGTACAGCCAATTATGGGATTCTTACTTCATTAATCATTTGCTGAGAATTGTTATTACTCTCCTCATTATTTGTGCAGAACCATAGAGTCTGGGAGATTCTCTGAGAAGAGTGATGTATATAGTTTTGGGGTATTCCTATTGGAGCTTGTGAGTGGGCGGGAAGCTATGAGAACACGAGTTTCAGAATCAAACCAGAGCTTGCTTGAATGGGTATCAATATTTTTTCATACTTTGTTGATTAATAAATCTGTTAAGAACTGAGTTCAGGATAGGAGCTTTGTTGACAATCAATGCACTCCTACTTACCAGATTGTTCCTGCTCTATCTTATCAAGTGGAATCCAAAGAGTTGATGAATAGGCTTAAAATCTGGTCAATTGTTCCAGAAGTCTTGAAAGCTTAAAGAGAACTTTGCCAACAGTTTGCACTGCATATATGCATACCTTGCCCACATTCTGGCCTGATTTTTGAGTCTGGTTGTATTCATGTGGATTTCATCTGATGCATGGCACGCTTCCCCATTCTTGTTTGATTGTCCCTTTAGGCTAGATAGTATAGGACTGTGCTATCCATCATCTAAACATTTCCTGCATCTGTAGTTGGTCTGGGAGGATATTTCGTACACCTCGCCTATTGTTGGCCAGCTATTAATGTAAGTGCAGCTAGGTGGTCTAATTTTTTGGGTCAGACTTGAAGAAACAGTGTCATAATTATCTTGTGCATTGATGGCCGTTGTTGCTGTCTGTCACTATGGCCATTTTCATCCTCATGCTTTGGAAATTGCTCAATTGTACCCTTCTTTCAGTAACTACCTTCGGCATCCCTATTTGGACAATCATAAATATGTTAGTGGGTCAGTTTAATGTCGGTCTGTGGATGGGGAATGGAACCAATACACTTAAACGCAGAATAGGTCCCGCCAATGGGATGACCTTCTGGTTGATTTTAGCGGACCAATCTCATAAGGCATGTGCATTGTCAGCATTCGTCATGGACCTTTTGCATTTTTCCTAGTGATTATCTTCTCTTCCTTAACATGTCACTAAAGTGGGTTGCCAACAAGATTCCTACACTTGATGGCCGATTAGTGGTCTAAATTTTGTGCTATTTTTGTGCAAAGGCACAAAGCTATGAAGACACAAGTGATATTACTGCGATAGTCGATCCTAGACTGAGTGGGACTTTCACTCTCGAAGGCATGAAAGATTTTATGCACCTGACAGCACAGTGTGTGAACCAAGCAAGTGAGAGGCGCCCAGACATGAATCACGTTGTGGCAGAGCTTGATGGGCTACTAGAAAAGGAAAGGAGCTTGACAACAATCATGCCGGAGGGCACCCAAACCGTGACCGTGACCCCTGGAAGCCAGCTATTCACAGCATCAAAGTGAGAGGTCAAGTAGATGGCATCATATTCATGGTTACCATGTTTGTGATTGTCCCGTTGTGGATTAAAGATCAGCTGCCTGGTAAGTGTATAAAATAACAGCTGTAGTATATTTTTTTTCAATAATCGCTGCAGTATTTTTTTATTTTTTAATTATTTTTTCATTTACCATAGGCATTTGTAAATTAGGGATGGTGATAAAAGCCTCTGTGAATGGTGTTGTATTTGCATAACTATTATTTCATTTTCTAATATCATTTAAGAGATTGTGGGTGTGAACTCGATTCTGCTTTTATGGACCTTATTATTGTATTCTCTATCACAATGTCACCATGAATACAAAGCTGAAATTCAATTAAACACTTGATCAAGATTTCTCATTTTGCTGATGTATTACACAATTCTTGGCTTGTATGGCCATCTCTAAACTTATTTAGCCAGGATTTCTTACATTTTTGTCTATTCACAGAAGTTAAAAAATACCCACAAAAGCGCATTTAACTATATTTTCAACTAATGAGCACCAAAAAATGGCTAGTGGAGAAGCCTTCTCTTTTTGGATATCATAAATGCTAAGACGCGACATTTGCAAGTGACATTGATATCAGTTGGTTCATTATAAATTCATAGGAAAGAAACTGTATAAATTTCCAAGATTTTCTTTCTTTCTGTTAACGTTAACATTTTTGATACTCAAGACATGTTGACGTGGGTAATTGAGTTCCTGTTCATTGTTGAGAGGCTTGAAGTGCCACTAGTTTATATCAATGTTTACCATATCGATAAAATTTGATTTATTGGTCCTTTTAAAAAAAGATAAAATTCGTATATATTGGAGATAATATTAATTGGGATGAAACGTGGTCTTTTAGCTAAATTATAACACCTCAAGTTTTTAAATTATATGCTTTGGAATAGTTGTACATAAATTTTGAGAAGAAGTGAATTAAGAAAATAATTTTTTGTAAACAACGTCTGAAACTATTAAATATGTGTAAATGGCTCTAGGAATGTTTAAAATGTACGGATGAAGATTTGGTTTGGGTTTGAAATATTAATCACTTGATTTGGATATTTGTTGAATTCTATAAAATTCAAATAGAAACAAATGAACAATGAATTTTAGCAAATTTTACACTACGAGGAGTTATTAAATATGAATTTGATTTTTAGCATGATTTAAATGCGTTCCAAAAATTTGGAATGATTTTTGAAGTGAGAAAAATTTTTAATTTAATATCTTGGGAAGTTTTATAAGAAAATTTAAAATTTAACCCAACTGTAATTGAGTGTCGTGACTTGTATTCTTAGAGTTATAAGGCATGTTTTATATTGTTAGATTTTTCTTGGAGTCTAAAATCTAATTTCATAAACGGCTTATTGAGCAGAAGTTCCAAGAAGAAGAGGTAAGAAGAGAGATGGGCAAGAGAAAAGGTAAAGGGTTTGGGGTTTCTTATTAGGGGCTAGGGATTTGATGCATTTGGGTTTATTGTAGTTGTAGGAAGTAGATTTCAAGAGATTAGAGCTTGAAAAAATTAGGAAACCATGGGCTTTAAGTTAGGTAAGCAAAATTCTTTCGAATTTTCCTTGTTTTCTTTTTCTATTATACTCACTAAATGTATTATAATAAATTGGAAGCAAATGGGTGAGATTTTTGGGGTTTGGCTGGTGGTTTTGAAAACCCAAGTGGTGAAGGGAGGAAGAAGAAAATGCATAACGGCGCTTTGATGGTTTAAGTGCTGTTGTGCAGATGTAGGAATGAATTTGGAGGGAAGTAAGTGTGGATTTGTAACCTACACCATGTTAGAACTAGGATTTTCTCACATAAGTACGACGCTTTTATGATATTTTCATGCAATTTCATGGTTGTTTGAACATGATTTAATTTATATATGACGGGCTATGATGAATATATGTTTATTTCACGATTTAGAGTATTACGATTTTTGAACATTGGTTTAATGGCATAATATCTTGATATTTAGTGTGTGTTTGGGAAGTGATTAAACTTTTTAAAAAAGGTTTTGAGTGTAAAAGTTTTTGAAATAAGAGAAAATGATGTATATGATATTAGTAATGATGAAGAGTAAAGAAAATAAAGTTCAAATAGATAGGTTAATTGTATAGATAATTGTGTAGAAAAGATTAAAAAGTAGGGTAATTTGTATAGGAAGATGTATAAAAATAATTTAAAAAGTAGTTACATATAGTGAAAAATTTTTGATTAAAAAGTTTTATCATGAACCAAACACACCCTTGGCATGAATGAATGTCATGATGATGGTATGTTTCCATGAGAAATGAGAAAATATTGTCCTTGGGCATAAAGTCATAAAGCCGGATCTCTTGGATTCTCCTTGGGAAATGGTAAATTTTTGATGAAAATTTTTGTTGTAAAAGTTTTTGAACCGGTAAAAAATGAAGTGAGAGGGTATGGACAATAATGAGGAGTAAAGAAAATAAAATTAAAATAGATAGGATAGCTATATAGGTAGTTATGTAGAAATGATTGAAAGTATGGTAGTTGTATTAGGAGATATAAACAAAAATTAAAAAATAAGGTGATTGAAAAGTTTTGGTTAGAAAAGTTTTTTTGTTTGCGAAACACCCTCTCTATCAAAAACACTCCTAAGTATAAGGCCATCTAGTTAGATATTTAAGAACAAAGTAATAAGAATACTCTTGGGTAGAAGGTCCTCGAGCTAAATCCCTTGAGAACAAAGTAATATGAATACTCTTGGGTATAAGGCCATTGAATCGGGTCTTTTGAGAACCAAGAAATAAAAATACTCTTTTTTTTTAATTCATATATGTTTACATCTATTTTGAATTTCTATTGCAATCAAGCCTTAAGACATTTTTATAACTTACAAGAAGGAGATGACAAGCTACCACCTGTGAACTTAAAGACCGAAACTCCCACCTACAAACGAAGAGACAAAGCTCCTATAATATATTAGGGGACGCTTGTCACTCATTTGGAAACAAAGGGACGCTTGTCACCGCACAATGGATGAAATTTGGTTTCCACTGGAGAAATAAGAACACTCTTCTTTTTTTTTTTCTTTTAGAGAATAGAAATAAGAACGGTTTTGAGTGTAAGGATAATAGGTCAAATCCCTTGAGAACTACATGTAAGATTCATTAATTTGTGTGAATGTATATGATAAGTTTGCATGCTTATATGAGATTAAATTCAGTCAAAAAGCATAGCATGAGTTGTTAAAGTTGAAATATGTTTATCGTTTTCATTATTATTAATGATTTATCTTGCTTATTGAGTTTGTCCAAATTGGTGTTTTTTTATGCTGATATTTTCTTATATGACATACATGATAACGAAGCCCAGCAAAGAGTTGGAGCTCAAGGTTGGTTTAAGAGGGAGTCTATACTAGAATTAAATATAATCAGACCATTCTAAGGTTATTTTGACTCTAATGATACGGCTAGGTATGGCCTGTGATATACACTCATTTTGGTGAGGAATGATTATATATTGATGAGCATGTGTATGCCATTGACAAGTGGTGATGGTCTTGATTTACATGTTGGTTGATAGTCATTGCATGCCTTGTGAATTACATGAATGTATGTGATTAATGTTCTTACAGTGGTAGAGAATGATGTTGATATTCATATGGTGTGATGATAATTACATAATATAGTTGATTTTATGAGTATCATTATGCAGATAACAGGTTTCTTAAACACAGATGGTTCTTTATTCTTTCTTCATATTATACGATTCCAGGGAGATGATATCCTAAATTTTTTTGGCAATCCAGGATTTTTACAATATAGCAATCAGTGACTAATGAGCGTTAACTAGTGGGTGCTACATAAATAATTTTAAGAATGTATTTGGAAAGTGATAAAATTTTTAAACGAAAATTGTTTTGTGTAGAATTTTTTGAAAATGAATAAAATGATATGATCTAGTGGGGGTAATGATGAGAAACACAGAGAATAAAGTTAAAATAGATAAGTAAGTTGTGTGTGTTGTTGTGTATAAAAATGATTGAAAAATATGGTGGTTATATAAGAAAATGTGAATAAGATAGTTAATGAAAATTTTAAATTGAAAAATTTTGTTCTAAAGATTTTTATACCTTGTCAAACAAGCCCTAAATGTAATCGGCTAGTAGAATTTAGATTATCATAAAGGTGAGTCAAAATAGATGTGGTTATGTAAAAAAAAATTATTTAGGTGTAGTCAGGTGACATAAAAAGTGGAACCAATTAGTTTATGCGGGAATGCTTCTAAACTCTTTTTCTATGTAATATCTTTCATTTTTACAATTTTAATGTTCGAGTAAAATTTTTTAGTATATTTAGAGTCATTTATAATTTCATTTATCTAGTATCAAATACATGTGCCCTACCTACAAATGTGTAAAACTAACATAAAAAAATGATTTAATATTAAATATCAATTGGAAAGTTATATTTTTAACATTTGAATAGTTTAAATATAATTTCTAGGTGGATAAATAATTCTAAAATTATTATTATATTTTAGTATACATGTAAATTGATTCAAGCACTTTTTTATAATTTAAAGATGAATATATTTATTTATTTTTTGGCAAAAGTGGGCCATGTATAAATTAGATTGATTAATACAATGAATACATTAGATATAGAAAAAATTAAAAAATAAGGTGATTGAAAAGTTTTGGTTGGAAAATTTTTTTTCTTTGCGAAACACGCCGTGTATCAAAAACACTTCTAAGTAAAAGGCCATCTAGTCAGATTATTTAAGAACAAAGTAACAGGAATGCTCTTGGGTAGAAGGTCCTCAGCTAAATCCCTTGAGAACAAAGTAATATGAATACTCTTGGGTATAAGGCCATTGAATCAGGTTTGAGAATCAAAAAATAAAATTCTCTCTTTTTTTTTCAATTCATATATGTTTACATCTATTCTAAATTTTTATTACAATCAAGCTTTAAGACATTTTTATAACCTACAAGAAAGAGATGACATGCTACCACCTATGAACATAAAGACCAAAACTCCCACCTACAAACAAAGAGACAAAACTCCTATAATATATTGGGGGATGCGTGTCACCCATTTGGAAACGAAAGGCGTTACCAGTGAGGCAAAAATAGCCTTTTTTTTATGGATATTCATATATTACATCATTTCAATTATTATTATAATAAGACCTTAAGATCATTCTTACAATATCTAAACATCAATCTATTAATATCTTATCAATATTCTAATTTTGCTTAATACCTATTTTCTAATATCCAACTGGTGGACATAGAATTTCTTGAGAAAAATACACCACTATGAAGCTCTTAACCATGTTGTAAAAAATGCTGGCCTGAAGTTTCAAAACCACATCACCACGCAGTGGGTGAAATGTGGTTTCCATTGGCGGAATAAGAACACTTTTTTTTTTTTTTTTGAGAATAGAAATAAGAACACTCTTGAGTGTAATCATATATAGATTTATTCAATAGTTGAGAAATTTTTTTATCACTTTGATCAAATCTAGGTATTGATTTAAAAGCATCATCTCAGGCTTCAACAATGATATTTTGTTGAAACGGATTATTAGACTCTTTCACCACAAAATTATAAGTTTTACTAGTTATTGCACTTAAAAATATGCATTTTACTATCTTTTTTCTTAATTTTAGTCTTTTAGGATTAGATAATTTTACTAAAGCTCTACAATCTTATACTCTTAAGTATTTAAGATTAAATGTTTTGTTTTTTTTTATAATTCATAGGAAATAGCTTTAGTTTTCTTGTAGAGAATTCTATTAAAAATATGAAAAGTTATTAATAAAGCTTCACCCCCATGAACCTTTATTTAGGCTTGCATTAATTAGTATTGAATTTACCATTTCAATTAAAGTTGTATTTTTTCTTTTTACAATTTCATTTTATTTAGGTGTATATGAAGTTATTACTTGGTGGATAATTTCAACATTTTCACAAAAATTATTAAAATAACTTAAGAAAAGTTCATCACATCTATCTAATTTTAGGGATTTAATTGTCTTTCCAAGTTGATTTTTAATTTCAGTCTCATAGGATTTAAATTGATCTAAGATTTTATCTTTAGTTCTTAATTAATAAACATAAGTGTATTTACTAAAATCATTTACAGAAGTTATGTTATATTTCCTTTTATCTTTTGTTAATGTGTTTTTCATATCACAAATATTAGAATGAATTAAACATAGGGCATGTTTTTTTTTAATAAAAAAATTTCAAACTAAAGCTACTCAATCTAAAACATTTTATTATCTACAATTACTGTATTTTAAAATTATTTTTCACATTTTTCTGTACAATTGTCATATTTTTTAATCATTTATACACAACTACCGATGTAACTAACTTATTTATTTTAACTTTATTCTCTTTACAAATCATCATTACCACTATTATATCACATAGTTTTCTATTAACTTAACAACTTTTATACCAAAAATATTTCACATAAAAGTTTTATCACTTCCCAAAGAATTTCTTTTGACCTTTTGAAATGTCTTTTTAGTGATTTTTGTTTAAACACATATTTTACATTTATTTAAAAATTCATTAGATGATTTAGAAATTAAACTTAATTTCGTCAATGTCTATACTATGAAAATTAACATGATGTAGTCTACCATGCCATACAGAAAAAGAATTCATAACATAAGTAGAAGATGACAATCCATTATTGACATTTAGGCTAAACATATTATTTATAATATAAACCATTGAGTACATATAAACCTTCCTTAGTTACAGTAATGTGATCTAACTCAAATACCAATTTAAAATAATTTAGTTACCAAAAAGACTAATTGAGATAAGATTCTTGCATATTTTTAGTACATGAAATATATTTGTAAAAGTTAGTGATTTTTTCAAAGTCAGTTTCAGGATCACAGTATTTAAGCCTTTCACCTTGGCAATAGAAGAATAACTCATAAATAACTTTTCTAAAAATTTTATTAGCTTCATAGGTTTTAAATAGACTTGGCAAACCTGTTTATTGGCTTCAGAGTCAAGGCACCCACTTTAGTCATTATTTAAAATATAAATTTTAAAAATCATGACAATAAAATATTCCTCTAGCAAATGAGTCTCAAGACCTTTTCTCTGATAAGATCCAGACTGAGTGTTACTCTTCTTTTTGAGAAGTCCATACTCTCAAATAACTCACTTTCTTGTAATAAAAGTAAGGTCAATTTTTCTTCTTAGCAATAATCTTTTTTATATTTAAGGCATATTTTGAAAGTGATAAAATTTTTGGATGAAAAATTTTTGGTATATAAATTTTTGAATAGAAAAAATGATGTGATATTATAGGGATAATGATAAAGTGTAAAGAGAATAAAATTAAAATAATAGGTTAGTTGTATGGGCAGTTGTGTAGAAGTAATTAAAAAAGTAGGGTCATTGTATAGGAAGATGTGAAGAAATAATTAAAAAATATGATAGTTATAGAGAGTGAAAAGTTTTAGATGGAAAGTTTTAACTTAAATTTTTTTGTTTATTTCCAAACATACCCTTAATTTAGATCTCTTAGAAAGTTGATTATTTCTTTTATCACTTGATTTTGAACTTTAACCACATTAATTTTAGATTGAACTTGCTCTTCTTTTTTCTCATTTTTCCTAGATTTTTCTACGGTATGAAAAATTGAAATCAAGATCATCTAATCTCATGCACCTTTTTATTTGTTTTAGATTTTTGCAGTGATTGTTCCAACTACGTGATAATTTTTCAGTAATCGTATCAACAACAACAGACTCATCTATCTTACTGCCCTTTGCAAGTTGATTGATAACATATTCCATCTCATAAATTTATTTAAGGATTGGTTTATAGCTAATCATAGTATAATTAAGAAAAATTATTTACTAAAAACCATTTGACACTTACATCATCAGTACTGTATTTGTGTTGAAGTATACCTTAGATTCCTTTAGCTATATCTACATCTTGATATACTTTAAATAGCAATCCGGATGGTACTTTAATAATGTGCCATTTGTAAATATAATTGTTCATGTCCCACTTTACTCTTCTCTGTTGATCGTATAATGTTTCGTCTTCCTTTTTTTCAAGTCTTAACATAGCGAGAATATATAAAACTCCTAGTCGAGTTAGGAAGACATAAAATTGTTGTTTCTATCTTTTGAAATTGATATCAATTCAATAGTCTAGACCTCAGATTTTGCGGGTAGAATATTTGACTAGAGTGACATTTGTAAAATAAATGGAACAAAAAGAAGAATTGTCTTAAGGTTGCTAGGGCAAAATATGAGAAAAATAGGAAATTAAGGAAAGTGGTATAAGTGAAAAATTTCTTCTTGACACATGAACACTTAAAAATAGAATTCTTAGTTGAATGGAGAGAATTTCAAAATAAGACGGCAAAACTGCAAAAATTAGTTAAACAAGCTATGAAGATGTTTGAAGGGAGACAACGGAAGTGATGTTTGAAAAAGACAAAAAGCGCAAACTATTAGAGTCAAACCATTTTCAATTCATTATATTTCTAGAATCTTGCCACATCATCTCTTGCCCAGCTTCAATCCGATGCCATAAACGCTTTATCTTTGCGTATTAGCATATTAAATCTTGTGAAGTTTCTGCTTTTGCATTCCAAACCCTCATCCGTTACAGCAGCAGAAAAATACCGTTAACTCATGTAAAATGTCCAAGATGCCCTTCTATTCTTCTTCCCAGATGCACGAACCCAACTCACGCACGTCTCCATACTGCTGCCACCACCAGCGTCATCCTCTTGTAACAACTAGCCAACGACGCTGCTGGCCATTTCTTCTATCATTGATGAAAAACCCGAGTGCCACCCCCTGAAGTCCACGCTATCGCCACCTTCCTATTCGACTCTATCTCCTCCATCAGTCACTGTTGCTCACTGTGCTGAAGATCTTCAAGTGTTTGTTCGAAAATGATGGACACCGGCAATAAGCATTTAAGATGATATGCTAACCGTCTTCATCACAAATTCTCGCAAATTATTTCAGAGCGAGAAGACCCACGCCGCTGTCTTCTCCTCCGTGTACGTTGTCGGTAACTCTGCATCTCGTCCACCATGATCGACTACTGTCATTGCAACATCTTTGACTATTTTCTTCATATCTGATTGCTAGCGAATACTTCAATCCTCCATGCCATACAATGCTTGTCTTCTCCGAATTTACCGAGATTCGCTACTTTTCTTCTTGAAATTTCCAGTAATGAATGAAATCCCATATGGGATTTGACCTGTCCTTGTTCGCCCATTTCATCTCCCACCATTGCTCTTTCAGTCTTCCCCAATTGCCCTCTCCCTAATTCTTGAAAATGGCAAAGTCTTCAGAATTGAATCATATTGCATTTGCTTCAGCCCTAAAGGTGTGTGGTGCAACTGGCAATTTCTTTTTCCAGTATGCCATATAGATACACGCGAAGATTTTATGACATAATTTTGCTTATGATTCTATTATCGGCAATCCTTTGATTGATTCCTGTTCTAAAAATGGAAGAACAAATTTCGCTTGGTTAGTCTTTAAGGATTAAATTCGAGAGATAATGCAGCATGGGTTGCTATGATCTCTAGTCTATCCCGAAATGGTTATTTTGAAGAAGCTATTTCCCTCTTTTCTAAAATGTTAAAGTCAGGATTTCCTCCGGGCTCCATATTAGTTCTTTACTATTCTCTGTGCTTGCCCAAAAATTAAGTTATTTGACCATGGGATTCAGCTTCATTGCTTAATCTTTAAGTTGAATTTCATTTTGAAATTTTCATTAGTAACACACTTGTGACACTGTATTCAAGATGCCAAAATGTGAGTGTCGCTGCGCAAATGTTCAGTAAGACGCACTGACGTGACAGAATAACATATAATTCGTTAATATTTGGACATGCCCAGTAAGGGAATACTGAGTGAGCCCTTTATTTCTTCAGAAAGATGAATTTTCGGGTTTTCAACCTGATTCTGTAACCATTGCTGGTGTCTTGAGTGCTGAAGGAGACGACTAGATGGTGTCGTTAACTAGTCGCCGCAGAAGGATGATGCTAGTGGCGACGATGGCTACCGGTGATAAATGGTGGCAGCAGTATGGAGACATGCGTGAGCTGGGTTCGTGCGTCTGGGAAGAAGAATTGATGCGCATCTTCGACATTTTACTTGAGTCAACAGTGTTTTTGTGTTGCCATAACGGGTGAGGGTGGAATGCAAAAGCTAAAAATTTGCATGATATAATATGGTAATAGGTAAACTTCATAGTCCAAAATATTAATACGCAAAGATGGAAGGTTTATGGTGCAAAATTTCCGACAATTACCGCTTTATCTATAAAATTTATTTTATATATTTTTGACATAATATAATACATATTATAGGTTTTGAAAATCCCAACGACATCCTTAACCTCAAAGAGAGTTGGTGTTGTTCTGGGCATTAGTTTTCCAAAGTATCCAAACCACTCCTGATTCAAAAAGGAAATGTTAGTGGGTCCATCTGAATGGCCAATATAATTTATCTATATAAATAATGAATAGACAGATGGAGCATTCATTAGCACCCGCCAGCAATTCAAATTATATCTGAAATGCATATGCATGCGTTTCCCTATTTCATTTTTCATAGTTAATACTACGTGAAAATGACTTAAAACCCCCACTTGTTGATTTTTAAAAATAAAAATACATATATACATATCGAAAAATGGTAAAACTTAATATACTTAGAATACAAGCTTATGTTAGCCTAGGTTAAGAGAATCGTAACCCTTTAAGAAAGGTTTAGGAATTAAGTAATATTGATAAAATAGTTTAGCAGATAAAAAGTATATAATTATAAAAACTAATGGCCACGCTCAAACCACTCAATAGGCTGTTTTTTTTCTCTTGTCTTTTGTCTTTTCTGTTTACTTTATAGCTGTGTAGTGCTTTAAAATTATTGATCGTCCCTGTGTTGCATTGGTGGTTGTCAATTATTGAAAGATACAAAGTAAATTTTGCCTCCAACCTAGGTATCCTTTGCTGAGAAAAGGATGTTCTAAATAAAATATTATTTATAAAATATTACAACAAAATAATAATACACCCAAAAATAATTTGGACACCTTCACTCTAAACTTATAAGCTCCCACCCTTACAAAACTAGCATTACCCACACTATACCCACACTATACCCTTCTCACATCACTTAACCCATAACTCACACCAACCTTACTCAATGTCTTACTCACAACAAACACCCACACTCTCTCTTAGCACTCACCACCTCACTCACACACCACAACTCCACCTCTCATTACCCACGTTCAATTGCACAGGAATGAGGCTGCCCATCCTTTTTTATACTTTTTGTCACCGACTTTGCCATTTAATATCCTGTACTCATTTATCAAAAAAAAAAATAAAAAAAAATCATGTACTCGGCAGTGAAAATTTTTTACCAAAGGGGCCGCAATTTTAGAAAACATCCGTGCAACTTAGCTGGCAGTTGTATCTGGAAAAATCCAGATGTGAGAAAAGATGAGGTGCTGATCTTAATTCTCCTACTCAGCATCGACTTTTTCCTTTATCTCCCTTCTAGTCATTGCACTAATCTGACTTCTGAATTTTTTAAACTTTGCGCTATTCAACCGTTTGGTAAATATATTTACAACTTGACCTTATGTGTTGATGTGCTCTATCTTGATTTCTCCGTGAAACATTTTCTCTTATATGAAGTGGTAATGCACTTCCACATGCTTGCTTTTTACCTGAAATACTGGATTCTCTATTAAGCGTACTGCAGGTTCATTATCACAATATAGGAGCATTGAATAATTAGTAGGCTAGTGCAAATCCTTCATAAGCCGCATTAACAACTTAGTTTCTTGTGCTACCATAGCCGTTGCTCTATACTCGGCTTTAGTAGTTAATAGAGACACAATCGGCTGTCTCTTGCTGCGCCATGATACCGCTGTTGATCCGAGATCAAATTTATATCTAGTAGTTGATTGCCTCGTATCATGGTCTCCAACATAATCAACATTCCAATACCTTGCTACCTCACATATTACTCTTTTCTTATATAAAAGACAAAAATCGATAGTTCCTTTGACGTATCTCAAGATGTATCAAACTACATCCAACTGTGGCATCCTTGGCTTCTCCATAAAGCGACTTGTTATACTGGCAATGAATTCTGTATCTGGCCATGTAAGAGTTAAGTAAATTAAACTACCTACTAGCTGTCGATACATTGTTAAATTCTCCAACTCCTAGCCTTTCAGAGAGCATAACTTGACATTGGACTCTATAGGTGTAGAGATGGGCTTGCAGGTAAGTGCCCCATTCTTCTCTAGCAAATCTTGAGCATAATACTTTTGCTGACATAAGAATAGCCCTTATTTTGTACGCTTAACTTCTAGCCCAAGAAAGTGTTTCAATTCTCCAAGATTTTTCATCAGAAAGTGAACTGAGAGGTTGACCTTAGTATGGTTGATCACTTTTTTATCATCTCCTGTTATGATGAGATTATTCACATACATTAGCAATAGTGCTAGTTTTTCATTTTTATTTTTCATAAATAGACTTGAGTTAGCTTGTACAATGGAATAACCACTTTGTAGTAAGAATTCATATATCTTACCATACCATGTTCTCGATGCTTGCTTTAGTCCATATAAGGCCTTTTTTAGCTTGCAAACGTACTCTAGATGAGCCATGATATCGAACCCTTTAGGCTGCATCATATATATTTCTTGATCTAGCTTATCATGCAGAAATGCCTTCTTGACGTTCATTTGCCAGAGTTTCCATGACTTACTAGCTGCAAGCCTAGTAATACACAAATCGTTGTGATTTTTGCTACTGGGCTAAATGTTTCCTCATAGTCTAGCCCACACTTCTGAGAAAACCTGTAAGCCACCAATCGAGCTTTATATCTTTCTATCGATCTGTCAAGCCACATCTTTAACTTTTACACCCATCTTTAGGACTTGGAGTTCTTCTTCCATAGCTTTCCTCCATTTTAAACTTTACACTGCTTCCTCATACGTGGCTCGTTCCACCTCTTTAGTTGCTTCTAGCATTGTTGCATTAGCATATTTTGGATTCGACTTTCGTTGTCTGCTCGATCGGCGTAGAATAGGTCATTCTTCTTCTTACTCTTTGAACTCTTCAATTTGGCCCGGTCTTCCTTCTTCGATACTTCTCTGATGCACTCTTGTTTGCCATGAGCTTCTTGGTTTTTTTGATGACTTGGGTCTGGACTTGTCTCTACTTTGTGAGAGATCGTCCTCCTCAATCTGCTCTTCTCTAGGTTGAACTTCGTCTGGTTCAAGTTGCTCATGCAATCTTTCCTTTAACTACCACTTCATTTCGCTGGAGTTAGGTAATAAGGCTGCCCGTGATGATCACCAAGATGATGCTTCATCGAAAGTTATATTTTGTGAGACATAGCATTGACCTGTGGTTGGATTATAACATCTCTAACTTTTTCTTTAGCTATCATAACTAGCAAATATACAATGAATGACCTTTTTGTTAACGTACTATGGAGGTGGTCAGGAATAAATACAAGACAGATGCATCCGAACACATGAAAGTAACTTACTATGGGTTTGAAGCTCTCAAAAGAAGAAATATATCCCAATCTGGGTTGAGGAAGCCTATTTATAACATGGGAAGCAGTTTTCATGCATTCGATCCAAAATTTAGGTGATACATTTTTGGCACGCAACATATTTCTGCATATTTTTGTAAAGTGCCGATTCTTTTTTTCTGTCACTCCATTCTGCTGTGTCGTGTTTGGGCAAGTTAACTATTGGTGTATCTTACACATTTGTATCTAAGAATTCAGCTAACATATACTCTCTCTCGTTATCTGTGCATAGGCACCATATTTTTAGCCTACCTCACTTTTCACCTTTTGTTTGAATTCTTTGAATTTACTAAGCATCTCAAATTTTTCTTTCATAAAATAAACCAAGGCGTACATTGAATTGTCATCAATACAGGTTATCATATACTGGTAGCCACTAATAGATGGTTGCTTCACCTGTCCAATACATATGAGAGGACTAACTTGAGAGGTGCTTTGGTCTGGAATTTTGATTCCTCATATGGTAGTTGATGTGTCTTACCAAACTGACAACCGACACATACCGTGTCTACTTGAACTTCTAGTTGGGGAAGGCCTCTGAGTATAGATTTCTTCGTCATCTGCTTCAACTTGTGATAGCTTACGTGCCCAAGCCCTACATGCTACAAATCTACAGTTTCATTCCACCTTGTCTTCTCTACGTATGTTGTTTGTGTAGACATTACATAGACGGACTCGATTCGATGCCCTTCCATGATCGGCTCAATTGTTATCTCTAATTTTGGATATACCCTCACATCATTTGGGTTGAATACTACATAATTGCTAGAAGTAGTGAATTGTAAGACCGATAATAAATTTTTCTTCATACTTGGTATGTGAAGCACATTTTCTAATTGCACCTTTTGTGAGCCGAACCAAGGGGTAATCATAGTTTTGCTGATGTGGGTGATGGGCCATTTAGAGTTGTTTGTTGTCACAACTACTCGTTCTCCTTTGTACTCGGCTGTCAGAGATATGAGAGTTGACTCCTCTTTTGCCACGGTGATATAGGTAGTTGTCATCTCTTGAAGCACTTCTACTACAAGGGATGCTTGAAGATCCCATTCTTTTTCGTTATGAGTAGAGGTCACAACATTCCCCTTTGCCCACTCGAACCAACAATCTCTGACGAAATGACTCTTTTGCCATAGTTGTAACACTAGTCTTTTTGCCACCAAGATCTTTTTTCTTCCTTATTGCCACCTTGATGAGCTCCCTCTTGCTAAGAGCTCCATCCTTGTTGCTTCATTTGCTAGCCTATCTCTTGCTTTCTTATGTTGCCTCTATTCAGTCTTGCAGCTCCTCGATTTTTGCTTTGGAATTCTCTCTTTTTACTAAAGAGGGCATTCTCTTCCTCCTTTAATGAAACTTAAGACATTTTCTTGTCGAAAGCTTCTTGGTTGGTCAAAATATTTTCTAACTCTGTCAAAGAGTTCTCTTTGGCCCATCCACAAGTCGCAACGATAATCCCATGGTACTTTGGCTTTAATCCATAGATGATAATTCTTCTCATCCATGTTTCAGAGATCGAATTTTCTGGGTCTATTTTCGTAATTTCTCCGAAAAGAAATTTAACTTTGGAGAAATATTCATTCACCATTATATTCCATAGCGAGCAGACAATAACTCATTTTTTAGTTGTTGGAGTTTTACATCATTCTCTCCTGTGAATAATCTAGCTAGGGTGTCCCACGGCTTATTTGTGCATTTCAGTATCGTTGATCTTTTGCAGCAATTTGTCTTCAATAGTTACCACTAACACGTATCCAGCTTTACCAATTTTTATCTTTCATTTATTCAATTTTTTGCTATTTGTGGGTCATGTAATACTATTATCTCCAACTATATCTCACAGATATTGGCCGAGCAAAATAAAATTGCATATGTTGTACTCACACTGTACTCTCGGTGAGCTCTCGCCACTTCACTCACACACACACCACAACTCCACCTCTCATTACCCACATTCAATTGCATGGGAATGAGGCTGCCCCACACCTTTTTATACTTTGTGCCACCGACTTTGCCATTTAATGTCCTGTAGTCGACAGCAGAAATTTTTGAAAAATTTCTACGAAAGGAGCCGCAATTTTAGAAAACCTGCATGGAACTTAGCTGGCATTTGTTTCTGTAAAAATCCAGGCGTGAGAAAAGAGGCGCTGCTGATGTCTATGGCCTCTTTAAGGTAGGTTAGGTTCGTGGTGGAAAAAAAAAAAAACAATCCTTCTCTCCTTCTCTTTTGATAAGAACTTTTGGTTTCCTTAATGAATATAATTTTATATTTTAATGATCAATTTATATTTATTCTCGGCAGAACTAGGGCCTTTTGTCAATAGGAGCAAAGTTTATACTTACTTTTAAAAGTTTAAATATCTAGAAATGATTTTTTATCACCTTCATCGTACAAAAATTTGAAATATATTTTTTAAACATCATCCTCAACCTAAAATTTGACTAATGAGATTAAAACACTTGAATAAAAAAAGAAAAAATAAAGTTGTATTATCATTAATTTAAAAGTAAATATAGAAAATTTACTATATTTTACACGGCTGATTCTCATATTTTGAAATCTATCAATAATCGATTCGTTATCAATAACTAGGAGATAACTGTTGTTATTATTTTAAAATTCCCGAGTTTTAGCCTTGTCCCTGAAAAGTGTATTTGGCAACAAATGGTACAACTCACTGCCCTTTTGTCTCTGTGTCATACTATTAGACGAAGTTTTTTTATTATTTGGATTCTAGGTTCAACGTAAGCGACAGGAATCTAGATATAATTTCTAAACAAGATTTAAATTGAAAATTTAAATGTAAAAGAGAATAGAATAGTGTACCTTTTTAATATTTATATGCTAAAATCTTTTCAAAATTCTAAAACTGCAAAAGAAAGAAGGGAAGTAAAATCCAAATAACTTGTTAACTATTAACTAAATTCCTAAAATGTTAATGAAAATTCCTTTTATACCCATAGTATTTTTACCTAATCCTTATATACTCATAATATTTTACTAGTTCCTAATTTCTTATATACTCATAATATTTTATTAGTTCCTCTTATACCTATAACATTTGACCTAAAATTCTTATTACACCAATGTGGTTAACATGATCGTTATCTACCGTTAAAAAGACTATTTTGCCCCTCCAAAATTTTCCTAATTAAAATAATTCAACTTTAAATATGACTTTTGAGTCGTTTAATGCAATATATTGATAATTTACTATAATCAATTAAAAGTTATATTAGGGATGAATTGTCTCAATTATAAAATTTCAAATAGCCAAAATTATCTTTACATTATGGCAAATAGCGACTTTGTTGAAAGCATGAGCATAAGAGGAATTTGAGATGAAATGCTTTAGGTATGAGAAGAATTTATGAAATATTGTGGGTATATAAGAAATTAGGGATAAATTTTGTTGGCACGAGAGTAATTTTTCCAAATGTTAATTTTGAAATAAAAAAATGTAAACATGCATAAACTAAAAAAAATTGAAAATACACTTAGACCAATACAAGCTTATGTTAGCCCTGACTAAGAAAATCATAACCTTTTAAGAATGGTCTAGGAATTCAGTAATATTGATAAAAACAATTTTATTCGATAAAAATTCTATACTTACAAAAGCTAATGGCCACGCTCAAATCAATGCGTAAACAAACCACTTGGTAGGCTGCTTTTTTCTTGTCTTTTCTCTTTTCCATTTGCTTTGAAGGATAAGAGTAACTTTTTGCCTTCAACCTAGGTATTCTTGGCCTCTTTAAGGTATGTTAGGTTAGTAATTGAAAAAAAATCCCACTACTTCCCTTTAGATATGACTTTTCGGCTCCTTTAATTAATATAATTTTTATGTCTTAATTTATATTTATTCTCAACGGACCTCGGACCTTTGGACAATAGTCGCCAAGTTTATAATTAATTTAAAAAAGTTTAAATATCTAAAATAATTTTTTTGTCACCTTCATCATACAAAAATTTGAAATATATTTTTAAAACATCATTCTCAATCTAGCTAATGAGATTAAGACACTTAAATAAAAAAGATAAAATAAATTTATATTATCATTAATCTAAAAGTAAATACCAAAAATTTACAATTGTACACAGCCGATTCTCATATTTCGGAATTTATCAATAATCAATTCATGGTCAATAATTGATAGATTATTATTTTTATTTTGAAATTCCCAGATTCCAGCAACCTGGTTTGTCCATGAAAAATGCGTTTGGCAACAATTGGTACAACTTGCTGGCTTTTCTCCCTGTGTCATATTATTAGGTGAATTTTTTTATTATTTGGATTCTAGGTTCGACGTAATTTACAGGATTCTAGATATAATTTCTAAACATGATTTAAATTGAAAACTTAAATGTAAAAGAAAATAAAATAGTGTAACTTTTTAATATGTTATTTTAAAATTTTTTCCGAAATTTTAAAATTGCAAAAGAAAGAGGGGAAGGAAAATCGAAATAGGTTGTTAAATATCAATGAAATTCCTAAAATCTAATTGCTAAGGAGAAATAGGAATACGGAGAGTGCGCAGACCAGACAAGGGAAGTCGGAAGTTGTCACTAATTCCTCCCGAAACACTGTAGGTAAAATTCATGAGTTTCAGTAATTAACTCTATAAATTAAAAGTAGACATATTTGATTTATTAGATGTCATTTATTTTAATTACTGATGACATTATATTTAATTATCAATTAAATATCTCAAATTCCAAAAGAGAATATTGTTGGGATCAATTAAAAACCCAACGGGAGTAACTTTGGAATCAATAAAAAAACCATAAAAATAAATAAATTTTCATGGCTGCATTAAATTAGAGTGAAGGTAATAAATTTTGACCAGCCGGGTAATAAATTCTAGCCAGTGGAGGCAATCAAAGAAAAAGTATGGCATTCTATATGAGTAAAATAATATATATATTAACGATTTTCAAATTTCAGTGAAGGGCAATTGCCCCCACTCCACTACATGTAAATCTTTCCTTGTCTCCTTTCTCCATGTGGTTGTGGTTGGTAATCTGGAAAAAAGGTTGATGTAAAAGTTTTTGAAATGAATGAGGTAATAATGTAATATGATAAGAGCAGTGATTAGAAGTAGAATAAATAATTATATGAAAAAAATGTGAAAAATGATTATAATTTAAGATAATTGTATAGAAATAGTTGAAAAAATTCAATTTTTTAGGGCTGCCAAACATGCCCAATCGTTACCCCTACGCTTATAACAAATCGCTTTCTTATTTTTTCATAATATTTTCTACAAAAAATTTTCACATTTTTTCGCTCATATTATTTTTTTTCACGCAAAAAAAAAGAAAGTTATTTCGTGGGCTCATGAAACCTCCAAAGAAATTCCACCGTCATCTGTAAACTTCAAGATAGGACGGAAGGTGATGAGAATGAAATATGAACTGTCATTTCTAAAATTATTTTTTTCAAAAAATTCAACAAATCAATTCTTCTATTTTCAGTACATAGTAACCTTTTTTTCCCTAATTCTAATATTTTTTTGGTCGTTTCTAATATAATTTCTATGCATAACTGTTGAGCTTTATTTAAACCATCCTATCCCAAATCGGTTAATTAAGGGAAATGATTGAGTAGACACTTATCAAATATAAATATAGGGGGGCTTTCTCCTAGTTCAAAACAGACAGAATCACAGCTGAAATTATTTGAGGTTGTAAGCCTGGCCAGTTTAGGCTAAGAATTATTTTTGTTTTGGTTTCGAGGTATTTTTTAGCTTTACAAAGTAAAGTTATTTTTTTCTTCAGCGTTATTTAATTATCTTGTGGGTAAATATTTTAAGATATGTTGCTTTTTTTCGATTTTGGGTGTGTTTGGCAATTTACAAAAGTTGTTAAGTTAAAACTTTTCAATCTAAGGGTCTGTTTGGCAATCCAAAAAACTCATATACTCGTGATAAAACTTTTCAACGTTAAGGGGTTTTGAGAAAAAAACGTCACTTCAATTTGCCCAGCTTTCAAAAGAAACCATCATTTGCTGATTCGTCGTACCTATCAATGGCAGCATGTTGGAAATTTAAGATGAAACTAGCGAAAAAATGGGGCAACGTTAGAGTAATTTTGCAAAAAAATTTTCGTGCCTCGTGCCATTAGCAATTGCCGGGGCAATTCAACAGGAGGCGCGTTTAATGGATGTGCATTAAAAGTCCTCAGCTGTAAACGTGCTCCATCCATCAGTCAAAGTTGGCCAGAAATGCTACAGTTTTGACATGTTAAAAACTGTCACGGAGTTTTAGTTAATGCCAAACAGACTCTAAAACTTTTCACTTTCCATAGCTACTCTTTTTTTAATTATTTTTGACATATTTTTCTATACAACAACTCTACTTTTCAATCATTTCTACACAACTACTAATACAACTAACATATTTATTTTAAATTTATTCTCTTCACTCCTCATCATTACCCCTACAATATCACATAATTTGACAATTTTTATTCTTCAAAAGTTTTCATCAAAAATTTTATTTATTACCAAATACACACTTTATATATTGAAGTAGTATTGTTGAGTGGGATACTCTAAACAAATGCTATCAAAGCCGGCATTAAAAAAATAAATATTAAAAAAATATTAAATCTTTATAGGTTATATACGGTTTTGCTAGTTAATGAGTTAAATTGTTGGGATCATTGGGTTAGCATGTTGAATTAGGTCAACCTCTGACCAACTCATTTAATTAAATGGGGATTACACAGGTCGTGTAAATAGGTTGGTGGATTAAAAATTATCAACCCTAATATGCTAGAAATTGAGTTGGGTTGACTAACCCTAACCTGGTTGTACCCTAGGGAAAACCAAATCGAATACTCAAATTACACATGGACAAAGGCACAAAGAACATAAAAATTATGTGGAAAAATTCTTCCATAAAAAATACAAAAAACTACGTGCAGATCAAGATCACAATATAAAAACGGGATTACAAGAGCGACCCAATAAACATCCATCACTCAATGCTGACACTCTTAACTAATGCTGATAAGATTGGTTGCATTAGTGGGCTAGGCCCACTAAATAAATAAAGCCTATAATAAAAGACCCAAAACACTCAACACTTTCCAGGACAGTCCCACAGGAAGTTATGTAAAATTAAAAAACCTGAAAGATAATCATCCAGAGAGTAAAACTAAAAAGCCCTGAAATTACTACCCGCCCACACAATATAATTGCATACACAATATAATTATAAATGAGAAACTTTGGCTTTGGTGTGTATGTTGTCTGCTTTTCTATTGACGGAAATGTGCTAAGCTTTTCATGCCATTGTTTGGGTGGCAAACAGTACTGCAAGCACAATCGAAAAAATTCGAAGGCACAAGTACAGGGGTGTAATCTGGTTTGTTGTTCGGTCGGAGGCTAATCCAAACCCTAACCCTAATTGAGAAAATCTTGATCCTAATCTATTTATAATTTCTTTAACCTTTAATCTATTTAACATCAATTGATCATATTGCTGGTTCTTAAGGGGTTGAATAACAAAAAATAAAAGGATAAATTATTTAACATGCAATTCTACATAATTGGAAAATGCTTTTAATATTAATTATCGAAGTGAATTTACGATATCAACTTTCATGTATAAATTGTCGCTACATTTTGATTTCATTGGTAATTAGTATGTATAACTTGCAAAATAAACAGTCAGAAAATATTAAATTTTTGTAGGTTATACACTCATTTTGCTAGTTGATGAGTTGAACAAGTTGAATTATGGGTTTAGCAGGTTGAATGAGCTCAAGCAATGTCCAACCCATTTAATTGGATGGAGATTACACCGGTCGTAAGTGAATTGGTGGGTTAAACATTGGGTTGGGTTAACTAGCCCTAACCTGGTTACAACCTAAGTAAAACCAAATAGAGTACTCAAATTACGTATATACTAAGGCACACAAAACACAAGACTTAATGTGGAAAAATTCTTATGTAAAGGTCATTGGGCCCGTGGCTTAGTGGTAACACTCAGCGGCACAAAGCCACCATGTTGGGTGTTTGAATCACCACAATATTTTGGATATTTTTACTGATTCTCTCCTGAGTGAGCTTGTTTTTATAGATTTCTCCCTTGATGTGAGAGTATTTATTAAAAAATATTTTCCTCTGTAGTGTGAGAATTGAATGTGATCGATTATAATATAAGAAGTCATGATGTATAAATACTAATAAAAAAATTTCTTCTATAAAGAGCAGAAAAAACAACATGCATATGAAGACCACAATATAAAAAAATGATTAGAAGAAAGCGACAAGAAAAATCCATCTCTCAATGTTGATATACTCTCTAACTCTAGCTGACAAGGTAGGTCGCATGCTTGCATAATGACACACAATACCCGATACTTTCCAAGGAGAGTCCCACAGCAAAGTATGTAATATTGAAAAGACCTGAAAGATAATCATCCAGAAAGTAAAACTAAAAGGCCCTGAAAGCACTAAGCGCGCACACAATACAATTACATACACAGGATTTTTCTTGTATGTGTAAGCATAACGACATATCAAAGTGGACGGATCTGCTGCACTCGGAAGTCTTTTTAGCCATCACGAATGGACACCTAATAACATTAATGGCCATCCGAAAACTCAGGTGGGGAAGAAACCCACTTCGAAATTTTCAATGATGATTATCTTGTTCTCTTCAAGGCCTTGGCAGATACTTCATAACCACTGATGCCATACAATCAACAAACCTCCAATAACAATCGCACCAGGTGCCTTTGGCTACACCCATGATGACAAAAGGACCCAAAAGGCCGAAAAGAAAACCCCAGCCCAAAGCTGCAAAAGACAACCACGTTTCATTACCCCCATGCTCTACTATTCTGCTCTGATCTGCATGTGCAGGCTCCTGACAAGATTGCCCAACAGCTGGACCACATAAAAAAGGGTTACCAAGATAAGCTGATCCATCATTTGACAATGTATCAAAGTGTGGCCCACTTGGGACCTTCCCGCTCAAGTTGTTGTTGGCTAGATTCAGAACTGAGAGAGAATCCAGCGATGCCAAGGCCTCTGGGATCTTCCCATCCAAGCTGTTGAAGCTGAGGTCTAGGGCTTCCAAGCTAGTCATGTTGCCAAAGTTGGAAGGAATGGAACCTGAGATTGCATTCTTTGAGAGGTTGAGCATGTAGAGACTCTGCAACCATCCCATCTGTAGGGGAATATTCCCTTCAATCATGTTATCAGACAAGTCAATGCCACTGTTCTGTGAGAATACAGGGGGAAGCTGTCGCACAGACCCCTTGATCACAAGCTCGAAATCAATGCCCACATACATAAATGACACCATGGACCCGAGCAATATACCTTCTTTGGGTTGTTTCACAAGCATTTTGAAGTTGCCTACTTGTGTGGGGACTGGGCCTGATAACTTGTTGTTGGATAAGACGATGAGATGGATGTTTGCTAGCTGGGTTATCTCATTCGGAATTGACCCATTGAAGGAATTTGAATTGCGCCCGAGAATTTTAAGGTTGCAAAGATTTCGGATTGATGGGGGAATCTGACCGTGGAACTCGTTGTTCCCCAAGATCAAGAACTCCAAGCTACGGAAATGCCAGATGAAATCCGGCAACTGCCCATTGAGATGGTTGTCATTCAGCTGCAAAGTGCCCAGGTTCTGTGCCTGCCTTAACTGGTTTGGGATGTTTCCAGTGAGGTGGTTCCAACCCAGGTTTAGGTAAGTGAGAGCAAAGCAGTTTCCGAAAGTGGATGGGAGGGTTCCATGTAAGTCATTGTTTGAGAAATCCAGGGCTTTTAGATAAGTGCTGTTTGGTGGACACAGAGATGTTGGAATTTCTCCAGAGAGTTTGTTTCCAGAAAGTGAAAGATATTTAGCTCTGGAAAGCTGCCATCCTATTTGAGCTGGAATGTCACCTGTGAAGTTGTTCTTAGATAAGAAGAGAATTTCTATATCTTTGAACACAAGAGGAAGAGGACCTTGCAGATTGTTCCTTGCTAGGTTCAACCACGTTGGTAGGATGCTTGAAGTAGAGAGTTGAAGAACTGGAGGAAGAGAACCCTCAAGATTGTTTAGTTTGAGACTCAAGAAAGCTAGTTTTGGGAGCTGAAATAGCCAAGTAGGTATTGTTCCACTCAGGCTATTATTACCCAAATCCAGGAGCTCTAATTCTTCAAATCTTGAAATGAAATCTGGAATCTTTCCTCCCATACTGTATGACCTCAGGCTTAGAGTTAGTGGTCGGAAGTTTTCTGGAACTGGGTGGTTCTCTGTTTTGAGAGTTAGCCTATGTATGAGTATTGGGCGTTGAGTTCTGGAATAGAGATGTTAATTTAATGGACCTGCCATCCATGGAGTTATAGCCAACATAAAATCTTTCAAGCTTGGGAAGTTGGCCCATGCAATGTGGAATGGTTCCGCTGAAAGCATTTTCTGCCAAAACGAGTGATTGGAGAGAGGAAATTTCGCAGACTGCATTTGGGATCTGACCAGTTAATCTATTCTTGTGAAGGTAGAGGGATTCAAGGCTCTGAAGTTTGGAAATTGAAGATGGAAGCTCCCCTGTCAGGTCGTTGTCTCCAAGGTTTATACGAGCCAAATTTGATAGGTTGAAAAGAGAAGGGGGAATTGATCCTTGTATGAAACTACTTGATGCCATCAGAACCGACAGTTGTGTGGCATTTGACATTGACGATGGTATTGACTGGGAGATGTCTGTACTACGCAGTAGAAGAACTGTCAAGTTTGGCCAGGGCCGTGCAAACAGGGCAGTGAGATCAACGGAAAGGTTGGGGTTGAATTCGGTGGCAAGTTTGGTTAGTTGAGGCATGTAAGTTATGGCACCTTGGAGATGGGAGTTGCTGAGATCAAGCACAGAGAGTGAAGAGAGATTAGTTACCTGAGGGGGGAATGACAGGAGAAAATTAAAGCCCATTTCAAGAGAGGAGAGTTGTGTGAGGTTGAGGAAATGGTTTATTGGTATCTGGCCGAAAATTCCACAATCAGCCATTGAAAGCTCTCTAAGATTGCGAAGAAACGAAATTGGTTTTGCCCAGTTCTTTGTTCGAGTCGCAGTTGACAGATCGACTCCATCCAACCTCAATACTCTTAGGTTCATCAATCCTCCCAGCCAATTCAAATCTGTGCAAGAAGTTTTGCTACTTTTCATGTACGTAAATCTGTAATTGAAGGAAGGCTGAAATGCAGAGATGTTGAAGTTGGACAAGGTCGAGAAGTCATTAATGACAGTGGAGCATGAAAGATCAAGTTTCTGTAGTGAAGAGAGATTGGCCAACTGGGTTGTGATGGAACCAGCAATTTTGGAATTCGAAAGGTTGAGGTGGATAAGTTTCTCGAGGTTGTTGAACTGAGGAGAAATCCTGCTAAGGTTGAAGTTATTGAAGCTGAGATCGAGGTACTCCAAATGGCCAAGGCTAAATAGAGAGGGAGATATTGTACCTGTTATTGCAGAAGAATTGAAATCACCAACCAGGACGTCCTTGGAATTCATGTTACGAATGTATTTATCTGGGTTGGGGTTGTGGAGATCGAGAGTGATAACATGGGAACTGTTGGAACACTCAATTCCTTGCCAACCACAGCATTCCAGGCCTTCCCATGAGGACAAGCGGCCTGAAGGGTCTATAAGAAGGGACTTGAAGTTGAGGAGTGCATCTCTTTCATGGTCATGACAACCAAGGAAGGTTGGGAAATGAAACACCAAGAGAAGGATCAAAGAAGGAGGCTTCATGACTTTCTTACGAAAACTGGCTATATTTGAAGTACGATAACTGCGTTTGTGTGTGCGTCTATATATATATTCAAGTGCAGCGCTTGCACTGTGCTAAAATGGGCCCCGCATGATTATAAAATTATAATCTATTCCATTAATTGTATTTAAAATCATGTATTTTATTACTATACTAATTTCATCGGAATCAAATATATGTATAGACCCTATTTGAAAATGATACAAATTCAATATAATAAAACAGTTTTATGTAAATAACAACTTTAAATTAATTTTTCAAAATCTAAACCGTTTAAAGTATAATTTATATATGGATAAATGATTGTATAAAATTTAATTGCATTTTAATATGCTTGGGGCCTATTTTTTGGGCAACTGCATCGCTGTTCCGGTGCAATTGCGCTACACTGGAACAACTCTCATATGTGTGTGTTACTGTGGAGACGGATTGCATTGTAATTGTTAGATGGATTGTGCCATCATTACAATGCAGTTTGTTGAAAAATGAACTCTAAACATATTAGAATGTTATGATACTTTATATAATTATTTATAGTAAATTGCATTTTTTCTATTTTTTGTAAAACGCTCCTAAGATGTGTTTTTGTAATTATATTTGTGTAGGGCTTATTAGGGTTGGGGTTTTGCTTATGCACACTTATAAATGAGAAATGATCTTGTTAGCACGAGCTAAGTAAATGTCTCGCTCCGCCCATGTCAAAAGACCCATTTATAATACTTTATTATTATTTTTCTCTATAAACTTGTTTATCTAAGTGCGTTTAACATATAACCAATAACATTTTTAGATATATGTATATATTTTTGAGATTTTAAAACATCTATGTGTTAATCTTAAAAAATATATACATATATCTAAAAATGGTAAAACTTAGTTTATATACTAAATACACTTGGAGAAACAAGTATACGAAGAAAAAAGAAAAAAAATTATTATAAATGAATTCTTTTTTTTTGAAATGGACTAAGATAGACGTTTATTTAACTCAAGCTAACAAGATCGTTTATCTTTGTAACTTTGTTATGTTTTCTTTTTGATAGACTTTGAATTATATTTACAGTTTTTCTTCATAAATTCGCGTTTGAGTTCCTGTGCACAAAGCTTGTTCATCAACCATAAAGGCGCGCTTATTCACCGTGTCAGAGTGAACCTTGACATTATCTTGGACTATCTACTGGGCATGATTTGAAACTCGTGAGTCTTTGAGTCTCTTGACCAACTCCATGTTTGCCTTTGCCCGACTGACAGGTTATATACGTCAATCGTTAATAATGCAAGTACGACATCTCTCTATCACTGCAATGGAAGTCATGGTTTCATTAGTTCAAACTCATTAGAAAATTGGATGCCTTGAATGTCTTCGACTTGATGAGGAACTTTGGTGTCCAATTCAAAGTTCAAACCATCATTATCCATGGGAAGATTTTTAGTGTAGGATTTTAAGTCACTCTGCCCATCGATGAGAGTATATACACTGCGGCCCCAGCATGCACCACCCACAAGTTTCAAGGGTGTTTGTTTACATCAAAAAATTTTAAAACTAAAATTTTTCACTTTTTATAATTATTTTGTTTTATAATTATTTTTTCACTTATTCATATATAACTATCTCGCATTTCAATCATTTTTATACAACTATCTATATATCGAACTTATTTATTTTAATTTTATTCTTTTTATTTCTCATTATTACTTCTATTATATTTCATTATTTTTTTTAATTTTAAAAAATGTTATACTAAAAATTTTTTATTAAAATTATTATCACTTTCCAAACGTACCCTTAGACTAACCGTCCACACAGCAAGACGGCCCCAAAATTTTCTCCACATGTCATTGGTAGAAGGGAGCGGCTCTTGACGCAACGGTAAAGCGGTAGCAGGTTCCGGTAACAGAAAATAATCTCTTTGTTGGGAGGAAAAAAAAGAAAAGAAAACAAAACAAAACAAAACAATTGTCGAAGCTTTATGCACTTGGTGGACCCTTCTTGCCACTAAAACCTGTGGAGCACCATTGTATTGAGCTTGTTGGGGTGTGACTAAATTGGATTGCGTGTAAAATTATGCGCATCACAGTTCCACGAAAATTTTCATACCCCATGTGATGCACGCCTAATTTAGTGTGGGCTTAATTTTCTAATTCTATATCGATTTGTTTAATGTAAACTTAAACCCCTTCTATGTTTTAATACAAAGTTCGCTATTTTGTTGAGACAAACTTTGTAAAACTCTTATACATTCCCTGGTGAAATTTGCTTTGCTTTTGAGTATAATTTCAGAATTTGCAAATTATCCTTGCATAGTTTAAATATAATTACAAATATAACCACGTCATTATAATGTCATTACTGTCCTATTATAGCATGAGTATATTTGCAAAAGTTTGGAAAATATGTGGGTATATTTGCAAAGACTAAATATACCCCTTAATTTTTGAAATTACAAATATACTCACATAGTTTTCAAAACTTTACAAATATACCCACGTCATAACGGTGCAGTAATGGTGTTATAATAGTGTGAATATATTTGCAATTATGGTCAAACTATGTGGGGGTAATTTGTAATTTCTGAAACTATGCATGTGTATTTGCAATTATGATCAAACTTTGTGAGCGTATTTGCAAATCACCCTTGCTTTTTCTCAAATTCTTGAGAGATTTATTAGGTTTCAGAGTTTTAATTTTAAAAATTCTCCATCTCTTATAACTTATTTATTATGAATTTTCAACTTCTTTGCTCATGTTTGTCCCTTTTCATCGAAGGATTTTATGAGGAAAATTTTAATTGCTTTATTTCTCCTTCTAGTTTTTCTACATCACTTTATTGTTTGTAAGAATATTAAAGCTTGATTAGTTTGATGATAAAAAAAAGTTTGAGATTGAGAAATTGGATAGCAGAATTTATTTTGGTAGGCACAAATCACTTCTGTTTATTACGGATTATCTTTTTCGTATTTTAATAAAGTTAGTTGCAAAGTTTAACTACTGTCATACCTAAGTCTCTTGGTCTTAAGAAAATATGTCCCTCCATTCTCTGAGAGTGTGAATGTACTTTATTGTAATATCCAGGTGTCATGATGTATATAAAAATATCGAAAAGACTTAGATTCTTTTATAAACAGATCAATTGATAGTTTTTTGTGGGTGTCTTAGATATAGGATTTTCCTTTTGAAAGTTAGGTGTATTGCGTTTGAGGTTTTTTTTTGGAAAGTTTTTCATCTTTTATAGTATTTTTAATACAATGATTTTTTTTCCTTTTTTACTTGCAGTTTTCCGCCTTCATGATTTTCCATGTTAATTTTTGTTCACTTTATTTTTTCTCCCATTTTTCCTCGTTTACTTTATTATTGCTAGGATTACACCTAACCCAATGTTGTCAGAACCGAACCGGTAATTGAACCGGTAAAGGAACTGGTCTGGTTCGAATCGGTTTGAACCGATGACGTCAGCATGACATATTTATGATGTCATAAATATTAATTTATGACATCATAAATATGTTTAAGAAAATCTTATTGCAAATCTGACCTTCTAAATTTAAAAGATTATGTATTTACCCCTCGAGTTTGAACTTTGGAAAAATCAACTCCATCATTTTAAAATCTTCAAAGCATGAAAATTGAACAAACTAAGTGAACTATAGTTCAATCCTTAAAACTAATCCTTAGAGGTTGTTGGCGGCTAAGATGTGATGATCATATAAAGCAATGGAATCTCATATTTTTTAAAAATATTTTTTACCAATTAATATATATATTTATTTTCAATACAACTTTCCTTAATCGCAAATCAGCCGACTCCTTCTGCCACCGTTACGTTAATTAACAGATGCGTTAGAAATGATGGTCAATTTTTTTGAAATGTCTGAAGTACCCTTCAAAGTATCGACGCGGAAAATCACAGAGGCAATCGCATAGAAATCTTCCTTCCATGGCAACAGAGAGAAGGAGAGTAACCATGATGAATCTAATGGTGTTGATGTGGCACATCTTTGTCGATTCAATGGTGGTTGGAATGAAGAGAATATCAGACCTCCGTATTCCTGTGATGGATGTTCAGTTCCAGATTAGTAACAAGAATCTGCTGTTTGACATCTGTTCGCCAATTGACGGCGCCTGCGTGCAATTATCTGGACGATGACCTACGAAAGGCACATGGTAATCCATCTAAAAATCAAGATTTGCCACCTTTATGACATTCAAGACGTTGCTCCTGCTGCCACTGCCACTTTGGGTGGCCTGACGAGGGAGTTGATCATCTCTCGCGGGCTATTTGCGTCATGCATCATCATCGCGATGACGAGAGAGGAGGGATGGCCGGCGCGAGGAGCTGAGCTACTGAGGAGGATGAGGCGGGGCCACGGGAGACGGCGGCCGAGAAGGAGAAGATGCCAGCGGCTGCGATGAGGAGAACTGGAGAAGATGAAGGCGTCTGCGAAGTGCGATGAGGTGCCGACTGCCGACTGCCGATCGCGTGTTGCCGTTGCGAGGTGAGGCGGGCGACGGCAGCAAAGGAGATTGACGGATTTGGGGAAGACCAGAGAGCTGTCGGCTGCGGCAGGTGTGCGGGATGCGGGTTGCGGCGGGTTGGAGAGCTTAGGGTTTTCCGTTTTCCGCTAATCGGCTTTCATTTTCCAATTTTTTTTTATAAAATATATATATATTATTTAAGCTATGAGGACCGGGGCGAATCCGGTCGGACGGTTCGCGCAGTTTTAGACTGTTAAACCGAAACGGGAGTAATCAAACCGGAAACTGGACCGGTCCGACCGGCCGGTCCGGTCCGGTTCTGATAACATTGACCTAACCAAGCTATTAAATGCAAAATACCACCAAAATTCCGCGGTGGAGTGTCCATCGCTCTAGTCAAACAAGCAGGAAAAACTTAATTAGAAGTCATGTCGGATGGATTTTCTCTCATTAACCGAATCCTTTTATTGCCAATTTCAACGTATACGCCATTTTGTAAAATGGAAAGAGCAAGAGAAGTGCTACTATTACACGAGCAAGATCCCTTCTTTCTCAAGAACCCTCGTCTTTAGGTGGTTGAGTTTCACTTCTTGACTTTATCGGTGTCTTCAAATTTCAATGCCCGAACAATTGTCAAAGTAATAGGCAAGTACTTGAAAGGTGAAATTTAGACTTTTTTTACGTAAATGTTTAAAGGAATTTAATAATATCACCCCCAACAATATTTGTAATAATTAGGAAAAAAATGAGTTGATTATTCAAATGATGATGTGTCTGTTGAGGTGATATCATGACCATTGACCATCTGACCAAGCAATTGGCCAAGAATAAGTGAAAGGTTATTGGGCTAAGCCCAAATAAGCCCACTTAGAATAAATGAGTTGAGTTATATAAAATATTGTGAGTATTTAACTCAATAGCCTAAGATGCTTAAGTGGCTAAGGTGTTGATCTTTGGTAGAGGTCTCCCGATCGAGTTTTGGTGAATGTATAAATGGTGTATTCTTGCCTTCGTTCAAGTGATCCGTTTCATTTTCTTCTTTAAGGTAAGAATATTTTGCCTCATTTAGCCTTTAATTATGGCCTATTTAATGAAGGATTTATCATATGGTTATTTAGTAGTTTTACTAATATGTGATTTTATGGCCATTAATCATGACGGGCTCCATTTGGTGCGTCCATTTTCAAATTGATGTAAATTGAACTTTATAGGTCAGATTTGAGTGATCCAGGAGTCATTTTCTATGGATTTGGACATTTTGAGTTCAATGGAAGGGCTAAAATAGCCAAATGATGTCTAAAAGTTTGAGTTTTGAGGATAGAGGAGTATCTTAAGGGATTTAAGGCTCTACATCTTTAGGGTAATCCTCAAACTTAAAGTTGAGTACTTTTAGGAAGAGATGATAGCATATAAGATGTACTAAAGGCTTAAAAAGTTGAACAATTAAGAGAAGATGATATATTCTTATGATCTTAATTGCAGGGCATAATCTTAATTACTGAGTTCTTGTGAACTTACTCATTTCCCTTTGACTCCCAGATGATCTAGTGGACGGTGGCCAATAAGATGGTGGTGGTATGATGATGAATTGATCTATTTCATTTATTTCATTCTATGTAATGAGTGACTTGACTTGGATGTAAAGATTTTTATTGATATGGGCATGGTTGTAATAACTCTATGGACATGATGGCTTGGATGTAATAACACAAGTTTGTGAAAGTTTGGTTACCTCTTTGAGATGATTTTATTCAATATATGGAAAGACCCTGGAGTTTTAAACAACTTGGACCGAAAATTAAGGCAAAAGCTTTGATTTTTAGTTCAAGCCTTTACAATATTAAATTGAACAAGCAGTAAAAGGAGCATGATTATATATACAATGATGTATATTCAGCTAAAACACAATATTTATTTTATTTTATTTTATCTTTTATATGATTTTTCTTCGAAAATATGTTTTCCTGATTTTATTTAATTGTTATATCAATTTTACTATATTTTTACATATTTATTTTTTATTTTTAAAAAATCATCAATTTTAGGGGCATTTAAGTCATTTGCTACCCCTAAAAATCTATGTTTAAAAAATCAAAAATAAATATGTAAAATTATAGTAAAATGAAAAAATTTTGTACATAGATTAAATAAACTTAGGAAAACATGTTTGTGAAGAAAAATAAAAATATACAACTAATGATATTTAGTCTAAAATACATCATGATGTATATAATCAGGCTCTACGATAAAAAGAAATTACTTTGTTTCTGAACTTGAATAAAAGACAAAAAAATACTCATATTTGGATATAAATATGAAACTTATGGCATGACAAGAATAAAAATTTTGCAATTACTTTTAGCAACACTTGGTGCTTTGTCTTAAAAGACATTATTAAGGGACATAAAAAATTATTACAGATAAAAATATACCTACTTAGTTTGATCAAAATTGTAAATATACACATATAGTTTGATTTAATTTTTCTATTGTTGTCTTATTTCAATTTTTTCTTCTGGCAAAAATATTTTCTCGCTTTTCCATATGAGATCGTTATTTGTTAGAGTTCAAGCCTTCAAATTCATTATTATACAACCTGTTAATAATCTATCAATACATTTATTAAGGGTTATAAATGGGTCGAAATTTTTTATTTTAGTCAATAAATAGATTAGAATTAGAATCTTTTAAATGGATTAAGATTAAGATTAAACTCGAACCCGTCAAATCCTATTGGTTAAGACCCTTAGTGCAAGGTGCTCCTGCGTGAACATGAGGCTGACAGGATACGTCCATTATTAATAACGCAACTAAGACATCACTCTATCACTTTACTCGAAGTCATGGTTCATTAATTGTTCAAACTTTTGAGAAAATTGGATGCCTTGAATGTCTTCGTCCTTCAAGAAAATGAGGAAATCTGGTGCCCAATTCAAAGTTCAAACAATGAACATGATCATGGGCTTACTCTAGTTGGTTTATGTTTTTTTTTTTTCGATTAGTAAATTATACATCATAACAATGGATATTACAATCAAACACATTTACAACCCTTACATATTTCTGTAAATATCCTCACATCAGGGGAATTTATAAATGCCCCTAAACTAAAGGAATCAACATAAAAGGAGATCAAACTCCCACTTGACAACATAAAGATTAGAACTCGGGCAGCAAATATGCATGCCCACAACTCTAAGTAACTTCACTGCTAGCAGTTGGTGAAGGTTTGGGATTCGAAAACCATTGAGGAGCATTTCTTCCACTCAAACTCTATCGGGGAGCACTTGCTCCTGCTATTGGTAACATTTGTCTAAAATAGGAAATTTTCTTTATACCTACAATATTTTTTCATAATTCATCTTTTCAATAGTATAGTTAATGATTATTTTAATCGGCCGAATCATTTTAATTAAGAAAATTTTGAATGGGCAAAATTATCTTGTCAAAGGATAGTAAATGATTATTTTGACTGCAAGGATATGTCGACAACTTAAGTTAAAATGTTATGTATATAAGAAGAGTTTTTGTAATGCCGTAACTCTATTAGAAATTAGAAGCAAACGTTTAGATATAAGATAAATTTTTTCCCAAAAAATATGAAGATTATTTGAGCATGCTTAAGCAAGAAAAGATATAAAATTTTCAAGAGATAGTGTAAAAGATGGAACAATAAAAAAAAAATTCAAACCATGACCATCAATGGGGAGTTTTGGGCGTAAGATTATTGAGTCACACGACTGAATTATAAAATATAATGAATAAATTTGATTTTGCATCAATTGTCATCTTAAAAATAGAGGAGGTTACATAAAATCGCGTCTATGTAACCTGCCCTACTTAGGGGGGAATCATTTCAAACGGAAAATTGTTTAAAATTAAAGGATCATGTAGATTTTTTTGATAATTTTCTTTTACAATATCACTGATATTTTATTGTAATTCAAACCGAATTCGTAATTTTTTTTGCAACAACAAAATGGAAGTTAAAAGTGGAAGGATCAGAAGGCTATGTCTCAAACTTCATTGCTCGGCCGGATTGGAATCACAAAATTAGAAACCAACTACACTACTATAATCTCAATGTCACTAATCTCTGAAAGGATTTAAGAGAACTCTCTAGGAATTTTTTCCATATGCTCTGATTTATATTTTTTTTTCTAGAAACCTCACACATATTTATAACTGGAATATGGAGGAATACGCAGGAATTATCCCACTATAAGTATATTTCCGTACACTATGTATCTAAGTAGGTCCACTTCTTCTAGTACGAGTAAGAGCAGGAAACCCATTATAGGCGTATAGGAGCCCTACTCCCAGTAGAATTCCAACATGATAATTATAAGAAAAAAATAATTAGACTATAAGAGTAAAGTTGGAAAAATGAAATTGTTAGATGCTAAATAATGTAGGCGAGAGAATGCGCAGAAGAAAGAAAAATTATAAAAACTATGGAGTAAAATCACCAAACGTGCCCCCTAAGTGTCAAAATCCAAATGACAGAATTTTCAACAGATTGCACCATGAGCCATTACTTCTACCATGATATTGACACATGTCAATAACGGTAGACTGTTGCCGGTCTTAGCACTTCATTCAATTGACATATGTCAAAATCAGCCCAGCGGTTTGAAGTTCAAGGCATCCGATTTTTTCAGAAGCTTGAACAAATGAAATATTGACTTATAGTACAGTGAGAGATTGATGCCATACTTGCATTATTAACGGTGGAGTTGGTCAAGTGACTCAAAGACTGGAGACTTTCAAGTCATGCTTAGTGGATAGCCCAAGATAATATCAAGACTAGGCACATACAAATATGAAAGAAAATTACAGAAACTCCTATTAGAAGCACTTTATTAAAATAGTAAACCCACGCAATTTACTATAAATAATAATGAAAATCATAGAAACTTTGAGGCCCAGCAATATAATCTTTACGGTCATAAGCAAATTGTAACAAAATTTTGCAAGAAAATTTTTTTTGCTGCAATTTGTAAATAGATTTCAATGTTATCAAAACTGAATTGGTTGACGAATCCATCAAGAGATTAGTTCTAATATAACCAGTTCAACCGTTTTTTAAAACTAAATTGAACCAATGTATTAGCAATTTAATTATGGAAGAGAGATAGTATATTGATAAGATCAAATTTTAAAAGTTTGTATCTAAACTAATGCAATAATTGAAACACGAAGGTGCAAATGTGATGTATTTGCCATTGTAAACGACTTGCTAGAATGGGCGGATTGTCGGAACAATTTAGAAGTGATGAAAGGATGTGTCAATTTCAAATAGTCATAATTTTAAATCTAAGACGAACTACCACGGCTACATCATACTAAGGGAAAGCCCTTTTTTAGCCCACTGTCGTGGCAACTCAAGCATAACCTTATTTATTTATTTTTTTGAATAAAAAACATAAAGCATAACCTGATTACGCAAATATCCAATGTCAAAATCAGACATTTACGAATAATTCCAGGGCCTCAAAGTTTCTATTATTTTCTTTATTATTTATTGTAAATTGCGTGGGTTTACTATTTTAATAAAGTGCTTCTAACAGGAGTTTCTATAATTTTCTTTCATATATATATATGTGCCTAGTCTTGATATTATGCCTTGAATGTCTTCAAACTGCTGGGCTGATTTTGACATATGTCAATTGAAAGAAGTGCTAAGACCGGCAACAGTCTATCGTTATTGACATGTGCCAATATCATGGTAGAAGTAATGGCTCATAGTGCAATCTATTGAAAATTCTGTCATTTGGATTTTGACACTTAGGGCACGTTTGGTGATTTTACTCCATAGTTTCTATAATTTTTCTTTCTTCAGCGCATTCTCGGCTAAATTATTTAGCATCTAACAATTCTATTTTTCCAACTTTACTCGTGTACTCTAATTATTTTTTTCTTATAATTATCATGTTGGAATTCTACTTGGAGTAAGCTTCCTATACGCCCATAATGGGTTTCTTGCTCTTACTCGTACTAGAAGACGTGGTCCTACTTAGATGCATAGTGTACAGAAACATATTTATAGTGGGATAACTTCTGCATATTCTTCTATATTACAGTTATAAATATGTGTGAAGTTTCTAAAAAAAAGATATATCAGAACATATGAGAAAAATTTCTAGAGAGTTCTCTTAAACTCTTTCAGAAATTAGTGACATTGAGGTTATAGTAGTATAGTTGGTTTCTAATCTTGTGATTTCAATCCGGCCAAGCAACGAAGTTTGAGACATAGCCTTTTGATCCTTCAGCTTCTGCATCTATTAAATAAAGTATGTCGTGAATCCTTAATTTACCGAAGCATCATATTTATTTTAACTTTTTCTTTATTATTTCATATCATTCACGTAATTTTTAAAATATTTGATTTGTTTCTTTCCATGTCATTTCAAAATCCCTTGAAAATACATGCAATCAAACTTGCCCTTAGGCTCATTTTCTCAGCCTTGCAAAGACACGCGTCACGTCTCTGCGTCAACTAAGTCTTCACAGTTGGGTTAGAAAGATTCTAAAAACACTTTTCCCATTCTAAAAAATAGCCAAGTCTTTTTCCTATTCCCAATATACCTTTTTTCAATTTTAATGCACTTTTATCAATCCCTCCTCAGTACATGCTTATCCCAAGTACTCATCCCATTCCAATCCCAACCTTATTCCATCCAAGGTCTGCCACTAGGGAATGATTTGAGCCCTGATGTATAAGATGGTAACACATATAATTCATAACCTACGACTACGGGTGGGAAATGGTATAAGTCTGCCCCTGACCCGAACTTGACCCAACCCGTTTTTAACCGGGTAAAATTAACATTTTTTTTACCCGATATGAAGATGGGTTAAAAATTTTGACCTGAATTCAAAAATAAGGTCGAGATGGGTCGACCTTGTCTCGACTTGAGTTTGACCTGCAATACATTTATTAATTTATTAAAAATTATAAGCTTATGTTTGAATCTTATTATTATTTTCTTTCAAAACTTTCATATTTTTTATAATTAACTATATCAACAGTAGAATAATCAATTTATCCAAAAAAGTATATCAAATCAATAAGAGAAATTTGTACATGTATAAAACTCTTTGTATATTAACCTATTTTAATAAATTTATAATATATATTCTCATATTTCGTTTTAGCAATGATCTATTTTTTAATAATTAGTACAATATTAAAGCATATAATATTTAAATTTAGTATAGATTTATCTTTATATTTAACAAGTACATCAACTCTTAAAATCGTCTTATTTGACTCGCATTTTTTACCCAACCCATTGTCCTGAAACCAGTTTAATACTAACCCGAAGTTTATCTCGGACCTATTAAAAAAATAAGGGTCAAATCAATATTGTTTCGAGGTCAAACTAAATTTTTAAAAAGTAAAGTCCGGATCGAGCAAATCTTGACCTGGTAAAGCCCGCCCCAATTTCCCATCCATATGTGCACCATGCTTACATGATGTAAGCATTTACGAAGTAGAATAGTTAAGGGCATGTACTCTCCTAATACGATAGTGTGCAGGTATAAAATTTCCCCTATTGTGGTGGGAGTTAGGAAAAATTTTTCTCCATGACATGAGAGTGTGAATGTGCTTCATTGTAATATTAGGATGTCATGATGTATATATAAATTATCGAAAATATAACTGTAGTCTATGATAGGTGTGGCTAATTATACACATCTCCTTCAAACATAACATTTAAGCAATTCATGTGGTGAAAATCAAATGTGGTTTAAATAGATCGATTGCGGATTAATTAATTAATATCTTTTTTAAAGATTTTGAAATAAAATAAAGAAAATTAGCAGGCATTAATTCAATATTATTGGTGAAGGGCTCGGTTTTATTTTATATGATTATGATATGACATACATGATACCTGTGCCAAATTTGTTTTATTTGATGAAAATACGGTGCTTGTGATTACTGATTAGAGACATGCGGGTAATTTGTTTTTAAAACCCTCTGCATATATACTTTAATTATAATTTAAATCTCGAAGTTTGGCTATTAACATTTTAAACCCTCATAATATTAAAAGATACCGTTAATGTTCTATAAAACGTATAGTATGCTCTAGCATTTTAAACTTTCTAAATTTACATATTTGCATTTGCATATGTATAATCTTATGCACTCAGCCTTAACACCGATTTAATTACTCTATCATTAATAATTTGCATGTTTTTATATTTACTCACATAATATTATTGCACTTAAATATTTTTAATTAAAAATTTTATTTGAAATTTTTCATTGCTGTTGAAATTTGAACTCTGAAATCACATGCGGCCCTTAAACTTTTATGAGGTCGGCACTAGGATAATTAGTTACTTTAATTTTGGTTTTCATAAGTCCTTCGGCTTTACCAATTGAGCTCTCTAGTTAATATAAGACCTACTGGAATAAGCAATAGGCATCGTTTCTTTTAAAAACAGTCATGCACTGATCAAATCCTTGATGGATGCATTCCCTTTAGTTAATTAGGATTTACATATACATGGCTGTCCAAAGTTAGACAACTTTATTGTTATATTACACTCTTTCATGAAATGCCCTCCGTTATTTTTGCACAAGTTTCATGAAAATATTTTTTAAAATAATTTAAAATAACACTATTAATTAAAAATATTTAAGCGCGATAATACACTATAACAAAAGTCAACAATCGCAACAAAAAATTTGCAAAGAAAATTTATTTTGTTGCAATTAATGAGATTATTGCAATGAAGTATAGATGTCATTGTTATTGGTGTGGGTTTATCTTCAAGTTGCAATAAAATTCAGTTCATTGCAAAAATTAGTTGCTATTACATGAAATTGTAACGAAATTGTAATGGAAAATTTTTCATTACAATTAGGGCGAATTCCTTATATACCCACGAGATTTATCCGTAATTCCACTTATACCTATGAATTTTTAAAATCTCTCATATTTACGAATTTTTCATTCTAATTTCACGTATACTCATGCCATTAGAGATCAATTAAAGCGACTGTTAACTCTTTGGAAAATGATGAGTATGCCCATCCCTAATTATTATTTTATATCTAAAAATTTATATTATAATTAATTTTTACTAATTCTGCAACTATAAAAACATATATTATTTGAATATAAATCTTTGATTTTAAGTAAAACAACTTTAAATTATATTAGAGCTTGGGAAAATTCATCATTTTTTACAATGAGGAATTTAATGGATCCATAATGGTGTTGGTATAAGTAGAATTATGATGAAAATTTGTAAATACAAGAAATTTTTTTGAAAATTTGTGGGCATAAATAAAATTAAGGTAAAATTCGTGAGTATATATGAAATTTTCACTTACAATTATTAAATGCAATTGCAACAAACTATTGAAATAAAATTTTTCTTTGCAATTACATTGTAATTGTTGGACAAATTGCAACAAAACGATGCTTTTGTTGCTATTAAAGCAAAAAAATTGCAATGAAATTTATCTCATTGTAAAAAAGTGATAGTTATTTGAAAGCAAAATTGCAACAAGCAATTTTATCCAAAAAGTTGCAACAAATAATCTTCCGTTACTATTGTTATTGTTGTTGACAAGGCTAACTGCAAAGAAATCTATCTAGCTGTAGAAGTTGTTGTTAATATGTTAATCTTTTTACTAGCATATTTTAATATTTGAAATATTTTGTTTTATATTATGCATGGATTTTCATATAGTGTTTATTTTTAAATGAAAGTTAAAAAAGTTAATTATTTAACTTGTTATTCATTTACTTGAAATTTAAATAATGAATAACTATAAAAATATTTTTTGATAAAGCTATAAAACACAATTGCAATACTTTGTTTTACTTATACATATTTTTAAATGTATCTTAGTGATTTATATTAAATATTACCTTTAATATACCACTTTTATGATAAATATATATTTGGATTGGAAGCTATTTACTATAGTAGAAAAATAATTTGTACAACTTATTTAATGATATTAAATATTTTAATTAATGCCATTCATTAGCGAAATTAGTTATAAAAATTAATGCCCTGAAAATACAATATCAAATTATGGAATATGTAAATATCAGAAAAAAATATATGGAAGATGTAAAAACATCATCGGATGGGTGAAAGTCCTTTATGAAATGTGTGTAACACATATATTATAAAAAAAAATTACAAAGAATATGTTAGGCAACTAGCACGCGTGGCGGCCACACTTGCCAGCTGCCTATTAACGAATGGGGCCACGAAGAGGCAACCCCATCGTGCATTAGCACGACCAGGAAAGCAAACGGGGAAGAAGGAAAAAAATAATAATAAAAGGAGGAGAAAAGGGAAGAAGGAGAGAGATTGAGAGAGAAGTGGCCGTCCGGCTCCTTCCCCCACGCCGCTCGCCCCGATGTTGACGCCGGAGCATCTCACCTTTCCCACAGCCGGTTGTTGTCGGAGGTAAGGGGAAGTGAAAGTTCTAGGGTTTTTGAAATTTCTCCCAAAGCATGCGGCAGCCACAGGGCTTTTGTTATATCCAAGTTGATCATCAAACATTGGTTAAAATCATGAAAATAAGAATTTAAATCGAACAATATATCTTAACGGGTGCATATACCCATTTTTTAAACTTTTTTTGAAATTTTTTCATAAAGCTGTTAATCTAAGTGTAATTAACATATATATATATATATATATATCAATTTTTACTATTTTTGGAGATTTTTAAATATTATTAAAATACTATTAATTTTTAAAAAATCATAAAAAATCTAAAAATCTCCAAAATTGGTAAAAACTAATACACAGGTTAAATACACTTAAATTAACAATTATGTAAAAAAAAGTTTCAAAAAAATAAAAAATTAGGTGTATGCTTCCCGGAGCATTGAGGCAGAATGCTCCTGGGAGCATACAATTGGGGTCCATATTTACCGGCGTTAATGATCATGGTCAACCCGCTTGTCCAACCTATTATAAATGAGTTTGGGTTAGAATTTTTGAATCAATAGTTTATGATACATCAACTAACTTAACAATTTAAATAAATAATTGGATTAGGATTAGGATTGTAATTTTATAACCAGTTTACCTCGTCTAATAACTTGTTTCCGTTCAACCAATTTCCTGATTTTTTTTCAAACCCGTTTGCTGATATATATAAATAATACGTATAACGAGCCCTAGTTACATGCATTAGAGTGGATTTAGATTCAGAGAACCCAAGTGCAAATACTTATTTTTTTATTTTTTGAAATTTTTTTGACACAATTGTTAATTTAATATGAATATCAATTTTTACTATTTTTAAGAATTTTTAAGTTTTTTTTTGGATTTTTAAAAATCAATGGAATTTTACTAATTTTAAATTACTAAAAATGTCACTATTTTTAAAAATTTGAAAAAATCTAAAAGTTTTCAAAAATAGTAAAAATTGATACATATATTAAATATAATTAGATTAATAATTTTATAAAAAAAATTTTAAAAATTAAAAATTGGGTTAAATGTACCCGGGTGCATCAAGCTTAAATACACCAAGGTGCATTCAACTATTTCCTATATATATCAGGGTATTATTTTTTGGCTTTTATCAAATGCACTTGGGTGCAATTAGTCTCAGTGTACCCGGGTGTATTTAACTTTTTTTTTATTTTTTTCAAAATTTTTTATAAATGGATAATCTAAGTGTATTTAATACGTGTACCAAGTTTTATCAACTTTGTGGATTTTTAGATTTTTTTGAATTTTTTAAAATCAATAACATTCTCATAATTCACAATTTACAAGAATGCCATAGATTTTAAAAAATCCAAAAAAATCTAAAAGTTTTAAAAAATGGTAAAACATGATACACATATTTACTACACTTACGGTATATTTGGAAATAGATAAAATTTTTAATGAAAAGTTTTATAGAGCAAAAGTTGTAAAATAATGTGATATAATAGGGATAATGATGAAGAGTAAAGATGATAAAGTTAAAATAGATAGGTTAGTTGTGTAGATAGTTGTGTAAAAATGATTAAAAAGTAGGGTAGTTATGTAGAAAAATATGAAAAAATGATCAATAAATAAAATAGTTATGAAAAGTCAAAAGTTTTTAATTGAAACGTTGTATATTGACTTTTTTAAAAATCATCAAACACACTCTTAGATTAATAATTTTACAAAAAAGAATGCCACTAATTTTAAAAATTCAAAGTAAATATCTAAAAATCTTTGAAATAATAAAACTTGATACACATGTTAAATACACTTAGATTAACTATTTATAAAAAAATTTAAAAATCAATTTTTATATTCAGATACACCGAGGCTAAGTGCACCGGCCATTATTTTTGAAAGCCTAAGAGATCCCGCCCAATATTCCCACCTATCACACTCTGCTTCTCCATGCCCTCTAATTGTGCACTTCTTTGCATCTTATGCAGAGCACATTCTCGCCTGCGAAGCAGCACTGTCCTTCCTTTCTCAGCGACAAGCCAGCCGCATGGCAATCCTCTCTCTTCTTGTGTAAGTGCTATCTCTTGGGGTTTCATCCTTCCTCTCTTAGGCAAGCCGCTATTTGGCAATCCTTTCTCTTTTGCTCTACCTCACAGTGTTGTGGAGGACTCGCCTTGATCTCTTTCTTCCAGAAGCCCTCTCTCTCTCTCTCTCTCTCTCTCTCTCTCTCTCTCTCTCTCTCTCTCTCTCTCCTTCCTCCCCTCTATCTCTTATTTGTCTCTTAATATTAAGGCTTTTGCCCTCTCTTTCCCCAGATATGTGATTTGGCGGCTGAAGTCTCTCATTGGCCGTGCTGCTACTGTCGTCTAACTTGCCGTTGACAGGTCTACCATTTTACCTATTTATAACTTCTTCTTTAAATATTCAACGGCTTTTACTTGTTAATTCTTCACACATGGGTTGGAATGAATAAAAAAAAGGACAGCCCGGTGCATCAAGCTCCCCGCTATGCACAGGGTCCGGGGAAGGGTCGGACCACATTGGGTCTATAGTACGCAGTCTTACCCTGCATTTTTGCAAGAGGCTGTTTCCACGACTCGAACCCGTGATCTCCAGGTCACACGATGACAACTCTTACCGTTGGAATGAATATGAATACTAAATATCTTAATAGTTTCATAATTGTATATATACAATAACAACCCATCAATCGGATTATTAAATGAGTTGTAAATGAGTTAAGATTAAGGTTTTTTAAATGAGTTAATAAATAGATTAGGGTTGAAATATTTTAAGTAAGGATTAGGGATTAACTTCCAAGTCGTCTAAACTAATCCGTTAACACCCCTAGATATATTAGTGTCCTGAAAAAACCCATTGAAATTTTGGGATAACCATATGATTCATGTTAGGGATGAATAAGTTTTAATTTTCCTTCACTAAATCATGAGTTTAGGAAAATATTTAACTTTTTAGCAAGCCCTAACTAGTGTGAATTTACAAAAATTGTGGATTGGCATAAGACTTATTTGTTATTTATTTATGTAGTGTTTTATGTATGATTTTTAAGCTATAAGAATGTTGAAATACAGTTGGAATTTTAACTGTTTCCACAAGAGATGCCCCTATGATTTTATTCTAGTTGGAGCTTATTTTAAAGTCATTAATAGAATACCTCTTTCCTAAAACATAGAAGTCAATTTGGGCTTTCCTCAACCCGTCTTTTCTATCAGTCAGTGTTTTCTTGCGCTTTCGTATGATTTTAATCAATAACTGTTGTAAGATTGCAAAATAAATGCTTTACTGAAGGCTAATTCAAGATGCTAAGATGCTATATAGAGTATGGAGAAGAAACTAAAGTATGTAATGCTGCCAATACGAAACTGGAAGATGCTGTCAAAGTAATATATTGTTCTTCAGAATAATTTTCTCCCTCAAATGATTGTTTCTTTTTGCATTTACATGTTATCCAGCATTCAGATAACTTGAAAATGACTATGTCAACCTTTCTTTTTCCTTTACCAGGTTTTGGATGGTTTGATTGTCACGTGTGAAAAATCAGCTGATGTTCTAGGAAAATGGTAGAAGTTGGCCATCCTTTTGCAACAAAGGTTTACATTAATATTTGTTGTCAATGCTTTGCTTGTTAATTGTTTCTTTCTACATTAATTGCTTTACAATAGAGGTTTCTTCTAGTTTGGCACTCATATTATTTGGAATCGTATAAAATATGTTTAAGCTAGAATGTAAATTTCAAACCTGGCCAAAGTTTCAGTTTCTACATCGTTTTCAAATCCTTTATTCGGGTTTGTCCATTTCAATATCTTGAGACAAAAAAAATGTTATTTTCGCATTTTGTGTAAGTTGTACTACATAGTACAGTTAAGTGAATTGTGGACAGCTTAATGATCGATATATGTTGGGCGTATACCTGTTTGTTGTAGAGGGATTAAGAATTTTATGCAAAGCAAATGTCAAATACACATGCATGACTAATAATGTTGGGGCAGAAACTTAGAAATATAAAAGGAAAAATTAAGAAAAGTAGAAAAATTACAAACTAGAATAATTAGATTTCCCCTCCAGGCATATTACAAATGTCGCTTTCCTTGAGGCCATTTTTACACGCTCACGACTGTTTAAGAATATAGTAATTTGCCCCCGGGATAAAAGAGAATAAACCAAATCTAGAATGAAACCTCTCTACTAGATGTCAAGTGCTTGATGATAGAAATAGGTAGAATGGAGAACAATTTCAAGAACATTATGGTAGAGATCTCTGAATCAAGACAAATATTAGGTTTGCGTAAGTTACAATGTTACCATCATGCTGTAATTAGGTTTGTGTATGTAACAGATATAATATATTATATATTTTAATCTCGAAAATACCCAACATTCCCTTGTGATTCTCAAACTTAAAAATAACTTCATTCAAGCCAAGGAATTCTTATACATAATTAAAGGTGCCGAGTAGATTTGAACCTTCATTTAATGAAAATACATTAGGATCTATCGAGATATACAGTAGCTGGGGGTTTTGAACTATTGACCCCATTTGGTAGAATGGACATACCCCATATATAAAATTTCTAATTACATCAAGTATTTACAAAAGTGACACGTTATGGCCATGTGTCAGTATCCTAGTTTTATGAGCATCTCAGAATAAACTCATACACTTTGATAACAGAAGCAACATCACTTCTAACACTCATATAGGTAGATCTATTTAGAGTATTTCGTAATTAAATACTCCAATATAAAGGTTTTAGTTTCATTACAAGTATAATACACTGAACCTTATGGATACATTAAAGGGACCAAGCACTACTAGAGGGTTGCAAAGCAAATAAATGAATATAACTAGTGGTTGCAAGTTGTGAAATAACTTCCTTTCATCATTGAACTCTAGACTTGGGTTATAAGCTTAGAGTTGAGTTTCAATGATTGTAACTCATTTAATGTAGATTTAATCTCATCCTTCTTGCCATTTTCCAAATCACTTCCCAAGTAGTCTGCTAAGTTTTTATTTGATCTTACATAGTCATTATTTATCACTCCATCTTAGAGCAACTGTCTTACATAGTATGTCCCAACGCCATATGTCCCGATTTACTATTATAAGTTTTAATGTATGCCCTTGATTATATTTTTTTTTTGATAAAAATGCCCTTGATTATATTTGTTTTACTTTCATAATGCAAATAAATAGGAGATACCAGCTTAGGCCAAACGAGAATTTCAATTAATAAATTTCTAAGCCATTTTTCATCTTTCCTTGTTGCAGCCAAGGCAAAAAAATTGGATTCCATAACAGAATGTTTAATGTAGATTTACTTTTTGGAAGCTCAAGAAATAGTAGTTCCCCCAAAGGTAAAAATCTGACCACTAGTACATACAGATTCCTTGATATTTGAAATCCAAGTTGCATCACTGTATCCTTCCAATACAGTTGGTTCACTATTGAAATGCAATCCATAAGCAATGATCGTTTTCAAATATTAAAATATCCTATAAATTGCTTTGCAATATGTATATCCTGGATTAATAGTGAACTTACTAAGTACACCCATAGTATAACCAATCTTTGGTCGAGTACAATAATACATGACATACATTACACTTCAAATCACTTTGAGATATTCAAGTTGTGCTATAAATCTTTCATCATTTTTGTATAATTTAATGCTCTGATGAAAAGGAGTTTAGGCTACACCCAAATCAAAATGGTTAAACCGCTTGAATATGTTTTCAATGTAATGCGATTGACAGAGAGAAAATACATTACCAACTATGATAATCTTGATGTCAATAATAACATCAGCTTTGCCCATATATTTCATATCAAAATTAACTAGCAGAAAACTTTTTTGTTTCTTCAATGATATCCATGTCAGTACCAAAAATGAGCATATCATCCACATATAGACAAAGAATAACACCTCTATTCGTAGTAAATTTACTATGAATACATTTCTCTGATTAATTTAATTTAAACTCATTTAATAACATAATTTGATCAAAATTTCCATGTTGCTTAGGTGTCTATTTAAATAATATAATGATTTTATCAATTTGCAAACTTTCTTTTTTTGTTCAGGCATTATGAATCCTTTAGAAATGCAGTTTTTACATCATTTGATGAATTTCAAGGTGATGGAAAGAAGCTAGAGCTATTCATAATCTAATGGTTGAAATGCTAGCTATCAAGGCATACGTGTCAAAGAAATTTATATTTTCCTTTTGCCTAAACCTCTTAGTTACTAGCTTAGTTTTAAATTTATCAATTGAACCATCAACTTTTAATTTCTTTTTAAAAAATCCATTTACAGCCTACAAGTTTAGATCCTAGTGTTAAATCAACTAACTTTCAAATTTCATTTTCTATTATTGAATCCATTTCATACTGGATCACTTCTTTTCAATATGATGCATCTAGAGATTTCATGGCCTCTTCACAAGTTGACGAATATCCGTCTGTATGAAAAGCAACCGTGTGTTCATCATTTATATTATCTCTGGATCTTTGTACTAGATATAGGGTGTGTTTGGGAAGAGATAAAACTTTTGGTGAAAATTTTTAGAGAGTAAATGTTCTCAAATGATGTGATATAATAGGGGTAATGATGATGAGTAAAGAGAATAAAGTTAAAATAGATAGGTTGGTTGTATAGGTAATTGTGTAAAAATGATTGAAAAGTAGGGTAGTTGTATAGGAAAATATAAAAAAATAATTTAAAAATATAATAGTTATGCAGAGTGAAAAGTTTTAAGATGACATTTTATACTCAATTGCCAAACACACCCATAGTTGAAAATTAGGCCAGAAACGGTTATTATTGTCTTTCTTAGCTCTTTTACTTCTTCTCGAATTTTCATTATTATCTTATATAGGTTTATCACCAAATGCAGAATCAATACATGTAGGTTTACTAACAGTTGAGAAGAAGAAACTTCATCATTATTATCAAGCTTAGGAATAGATTTATAAGTGTTTTCACGAAAATTGGCATATCTGGATTCAATAATGATATTTTATTGAATTGGAACGATGGTTCTTCCACCAAAAATCTATAGAATTGATTATTTATTGCATAATCCAGAAATATGTATTTTATTTCTTTTTGTCCTAATTTAGATCTTTTAGGATCATACAACTTTACTAAAGTTTTACAATCCCAAACTCTTAGATATTTAAGATTAGGTGTCTTATTTTTCCATAATTCGTAAGGAGTAATTTTATTTTTCTTATGTGGGACTGTTAAGAATGTGACGAACTATTCATAAAGCTTCACCCCATCAATCTTTACTGAGGTCTGCATTTATTAACTTTGAATTTACCATCTCAACCATTGTTCTATTTTTCTATTTTACATTCCATTTTGATGAGGTATATAGGGGGTTGTTACTTAGTGAATTATACCAACATTTTCACAAAAATTATTAAAATCACTAGATAAATATTCACCACCTCTATCTGATTTTAGAGATTTAATGGTTTTACTAAGTTGATTTTTAACTTCAGCTTTATAAGATTTGATTTTTTTTAAAGCTTTATCTTTAGTTCTTAGCAAATAAACATGAGTATATTTACTAAAATCATCTGTAAACATTATAAAATATCTTTTACTCTCTTGTTAGGTCGTTTTTCATATCACATATATAAGAATGAATTAAGCCTAATAATTTTGTATTTTTTTCCATATTTTGAAATGACTTTTTAATAATTTTAGTTTGAATAGAAATTTACATTTATCAATTGATTCATTAGAAATTAATACTAATTTCATCATAATGTTTATACTTCTAAAATTAACATGATCTAGTATATCATGCCATAAAGAAAAAGAATTGACAATGTAAGCAGAAGAAAATAATCCATTATTCATGCAAAACATGTCGTCTACAACATAACTCTTACCAACAAAGAGACCATCCTTAGTGATAATAACCTAGTCTTATTCAAATACTAATTTAAAACCATATTTGCTAAGAAAGCTAACTGAGATTAGATTTTTGCAAATTTTCGGTACATGAAGTATATTAGTGAGGATGAGTGATTTTCCAGAAGTCAGCTTTGGGACAATGTTTCCTGGCCCTACCACTTTGGCGGTGGATGAATTATCCATTGATAAATTGTTTTCATTATTACCAAATTCATAGGTTTTAAACTGACTTTTATCTTTGCATGTATGCCTAATAGCTTTAGAATCAAGCCATTAGGTCTGATCATTACTTACAACACAAATTTCAGAAATCATAGCAATAAAATTTTTATCAGTTCATGTACCTCAGGACCTTTATAAGTGTTATTAATCTTTTTCAAAAGTTTGTATTCCCTTTTCAAATGTCTCATCTTTTTGCAGTAATGATAAGGTCCATTTATTTTCTTAGCAATAATTTTATTGATATTTAAGTTAAATTTTCTAGAGGCTGATTATTGCTAATTATCATCTAGTTTTGATTTTCAACCATTTGATCTTTAGATTGAACTTGCCTATCTTTCTTCTCACTCTATGTAGATTTTTTCTTGGTACGAAGATTGAGAGCAAAATCATCTGAGCTCATAAGACCTTTCATCTATTTTAAATTCTTGTGGTAGTTATTTTAACTAGATGACAATTTTGCAATAATGGTACCTGCAACAATGGACTCATCTATCTTACTGCTCTCATACTCAAGTTGATTAATGATATGTTGGATCTCATAAACTTGATCAAGTATCAGCTTACCGTCCATCATAGTGTGCTCAAGGAAATCAGTTACAAGGAATTTGTTATGCTCTCATCATTTGTGTTGTACTTGTGTTGAAGTGAGTCCCAAATTTCTTTGGCTATATCCACTTTTTGGTATGCATTGAAGAGAGAGTCTGATAGGGATTTAATGATGTAGCCTTTGCAGATGTAGTTGTCCATTTTCCACTTTATTCTTTTTCATTACTATTGTAGGGTCTCATCATTAGTTTCTTCAGACTCCAGGTTGGTGAGGACTATAAGTGGAAATCGGTTTGGGTTGAATCGGGTTGGGGTTAAACACAATCCTAACCCAACTTATAAAATCTCAATTCAACATTATTTTTCACACCTTAACCCAACTTAGGATAATATAGTTGATTTTATTTTTATCATTATGCAGATTACAGGTTTCTTAAAGACAGATGGTTCTTTATTATTTCCTCATATTACACGATCCTAGGGAGATGATATCCGAAAATTTTTTAGCAATCAAAATTAGGACTTCTGCAATATAGCAATCACTGACTAAGAGCATTAATTAACTAGGAGGTGCTGCATAAATAAATGAATATTCTATGAGTGTATTCGGAAAGTGATAAATTTTTTAATAAAAATTTTGTATAAAAATTTTTGAAATTAGAGAAAATAATATGATATAATAAAGTTAATTATGAGAAATAAAAAGAATGAAGTTAAAATAGATCGGAGAGTTGTATACGTAGTTCTGTAAAAATGATTTAATAATAGGTAATTGTATAGGAAAATATGACAAAAGTTAGAAAAGGTGGCTACGGACAATGAAAATTTTTTAAATTAAAAAGCTTTGTTTTGAAGACTTTTATGCCTTGTCGAACAATCCTTAAATGTAAACAGCTAGCAGATTTTAGATTATCATTAAGGTGAGTCAAAACAGGCGTGGTTATTTAAAAAAAAAGTTTTGGTGTAATTAGGTGACATAAAAGTAGAAACCATTAGTTTATGTGAGAATGCTTCTAGAATTTTTTTATGTAATCTCTTTTATTGTTACTATCTTAGTGTTTGATAAAAAAATTAATTTATCTATTATATTTAGCATCATTTATAATTTCATTTATCTAGTATCACATACATGTGCCCTGTCTACAAATGTGAAATTATAACATTGAATATCAATTGTAAAGTTATATTTTTCACATCTAAATCGTCTAAAATATAATTTTTTATGGATAAATAATTCTAAAAATTATTATTACATTCCAATATACATGTAAATAGATTCAAGCATTTTTTATAATTTACACGTGAGTATATTTAATTATTTTTCGGCAAATTCAACTTAAAATCACTGAAATATATATAAGATATGAATACAAATATTTTGTAAAATTATAAATTAACGGTTCAAAAAGGTTTGATCAAAAGTTTAAATCAGTTTGAACCAAATTAGCCAAATCCACCAAGTTGATCATCAGTTTAGTTTTGATAACATTGATCCAATGATGTTAATTCATATTATTCACTTGAGAATAGCGGATCGTAAATAGTTTCACATAATACTAATGCTGCCCATTGTATGTTAGGGCTCAATGCTATTGAAAGCCTCTAACTGACGTAAAGAGAGTAAAAGACCTGACCAATAAAGATTTCCCGAGCTCAGTTTCAGCTGTACGTAAATGTGACTAAGAACAAACTCATTGATATAATGAAGAGAATTCAGACCCCAATAGCCACATCACCCCATATAGGCAATTTGGCAGCTGTTGGGGCCCCTCTCATGCCAAGCTGGGATAACCTGTTCCACATTAGGCGCTAGCTCCTCTTAGGTACTATTCCAAGCCTATGATATTCCAATTCAGGCGACTCTTTTAACCCCTGACCTTGACATTTATAAGTCCTTGTGACTTAGGAAGGGCTAGAGCTGTAGTAGCAACTCTCAAATCACTGAGTTTTCTCATAAGCATTATATCATCATAAACTAGTAGCAACTCTTAAATCACTGAGTTTTCTCATCGATTCCAAAGCATTATATCATCATAAACTTTAAAATCTGAACTCAATCAGGCAACTCTTGAAATTACCAAGTTTGTCATCGATTCTAAATCTTTACATCGTAATTGAGGTCATAAATTTTACATTCAACTCAAATTACATAATGAGGATGATAGATAGCAACTATGAAAACATTATGAAATCTTCTTCATGCATTCTTCTACTAATTATTTCCTGCATTCAAATAAATAATAAACATACATTAGGTGAGTCATAGACAACTGTCTCAGTTACAGATGTGCCATATATGTTTATATATTGATGCTGGAAAACAGATTTAGAATTTTAATGCTAGGATTTTCTCCTCTACTCTAGAATTCTACTTGGCAATTCCCTTTTCGGCATTGGTAGCTGTTTGGCAATTGTTAGAACTGCCTCCTTCAAAAAAATCCCTTAAAAAGGCTTCCAAACCATAACAGCCTTCCTCAACCTCCATCAAATTGTGCACTCCCAGACTAGAATCAAACGGATAAAATTTTTTTCTCCTACTGATTTTTTGTCCTTCCTAACAAAAGCTGAAGATCATACTCCACACCAATGATTAAAATTATAAGATGGGATCAGCAAATCTACTTTTAATTCTAGATTGCAGCCAACACATGGCAGACACACTGCTGCCATCTTGCTAGGAATGAATAGCGCATCCTTACTAGTCAATAGTCACATTGATGTAATCATCCTACTCCAAGCGTGTGAATCTTCATAAAGCCAAATGCACAAGCCAACCATACCTCTTTTTATTAGGCCTGCCTCTAAGTCCAGTCCTCCATTGATCTTGCAATGTTCATACAATGCTAGCGTCAGCTGGATCAGGAAATTATGCATCTTAAAAGATTAACATTTGTAATGCACCAAAATATTTTATCAGTATTTCACTCACGGTCTAAGACTGAAAAATAGTAGATAAAACTCAAGCCTTAGTGCTTTACATTTGGACAGAGGCTATACCTCTCCACACTCACGGAATTCTCCAAGTCTTGTTTGTCTTAGTTTCATGGCATTGGATGAGCGAGATGTGCCGAATGAAATCCACTGCTTCTTGTTTCCCATCCCCTCCAAGACCCTCCAAGAATGCTGCTGACATGTCTTGCAGAGAAAGTGTCTTGAGTTTTGTGAGATGTCGAAGCCAGAAAGGCACCTCCACTAGTGCTTCACAACAACGAATTGATAGAATTTCAAGATTAGGCATTACGCCTTCCTCCATCGTCACCTTCTTCAACCCTCCTAACCCAACGAGGTGCAAGGCCTTGAGTTTTTGGTAATAACCATCTCTAACACACATCTCCTCACCATTGTAAGCCTTAACGAGCTCGAGTTCTCTTATATTTGGCAATGATCCAAGGGCTTCAAGAGGGTCATCCATTAGTTTAGAAGCAAATAAACTCAGACTAAGAAGATTTTGAAGAGAGGCAATCCACTGGGGTATCTCCTTCAAATGTCCACGCAAGTAAAGATGTTGCAGAGTCTGCGGAGGATATGACAGAGAATGCAAGTCAAGTTCTTCATCTTCTTCTGTTGACGTTACTGTAAAGCGTTGGAGGTATTCCATTTTTTCAATCGAAGTGCACAAATCATGCCCATCTTCTTTTCTTAACTTAACCACTCCTAATAATCTCAGTTGAGTGAGCTTTCCCAATTCACTAACCGTACTACTCTCTGCATCTACAACTGACAGGGTTTGTAGGAATCTTAGACTTCCCACTCCACTGGGGAACTTAACACCATGATAGACGGTACAATCATAAATCTTTGTTTTTCTGGGAAAAACTGAAATGTGGCGCAGGCATTTTAATTTGAGAATGTCTACAGGCAATTCACTTAGGAAGTTTTGTACAAGAATTAGGGTCTCGAGGTTTATTAGCTTCCCTAGAGAACTCGGAAGATGCTTGATCTTTGTATTTTGAAATCTCAAGTACCTCAAGTGCAGCAGGCCAGTCAGACCCTCTGGAAAGCTATCTATTGGAACATTTTCAATACTAACCACTCTTAATAAATGTAATCTAGAAAAGGTATCACATAGCCCCACCCCTCTAAAAATGAATAATGAGCGAAGATGTGAGGATCCTTCACAGTTTGGTATAATCTTACCTTCATTTTGGATGGACAGACGACGAATTTTATCAGGGAGAACTATGTTTTCTTCAGTAGTAGATACAAAGAGATTTTCGTCCTTGGATTTCATAAGAATTATCTCCCGCACAAGATCGTGAACACAACACAGTAGTACTTGCCCATCAATTTCCCTCTGTTTAACTTGAATAAGATTTCTCGCAATGAGAGCATTCAGGTAGCCCTCAGCTACCTCTTCCTTTGTGGTATTTAGTTGTGTTGTTTGGATGAAACCTTCCGAAATCCACAACTCAATTATCCTCAAAATACCAATGTTAAAGTCTTCAGGGAAAACGCTTAAATACAAGAAGCAGGATTTTAGATGAGAAGACAAATCACTGACACTGAGACATAATATCCTTGTCATGTGTTTAAGATGGTCATCGTTTTCAAGCTCTGATCCAAGGCCACGATGCATCTGGTCCCACGCGACATACTTCTGATCCTTGGTTGCGAGGAGGCCACCTAACGTCACGATTGCAAGAGGCAAGCCTCGACATTTTTTAACAAAACTTCGAGCAAGCTCCTCCAATTCTGGAGGACAATGATTCTCCTTGTTTAATGCGAAGGCCCTTCGGCAAAAAAGAGACCATGACTTCTCCTGATCAAGAGGTTGTAGATTGTATATGTGATCGGATTGTTCAACTCGACAAGAAGATGCAATGTCATCCCTGCGCATAGTGAGAATCACGCGACTCCCATTTTCTCCAGCTGGTAATGATATGCTTAAGAAATTCCAGGCCTCCAGACTCCATATATCGTCAAGAACAACCATAAACCTTTTGCTCTGTAGATAATCTCGAAGAGCTTGGATTAGCTGGACCTCTGTCATTACATCAATTCTGGAGGGAGCCTGCTCTTCTTTTGCTTCATAGAATTGTCGAATCAGGCTTTGGAGTAAATCCTTGTTGTTGAATGTTTGCGAAATGGTGACCCAAGCACACGTCTCGAAGTGTTTCTTCACCTGCTCACTGTCATAGACTTTTTTTGCCAGAGTAGTCTTGCCTAGACCACCCATGCCAACAACTGAAAAGGTTGACAACCTCTTTGCTCCTTCGAGTAACCAGCGGATCAGCTGATTTCTAGGTTCATCAATGCCCACAATTTCGGATTCTTGGACAAAAAGAGAAGCCAGTCGAGGATCATAGGCTCCATTATTGTAGTTGCTCAAACTGCTCGAACCCTGCTCTGCCATGCTAAAATTATAATAATCTTTCCTCCTCGAAATGTCTGAAACCCGGACTCTGATGTCTTGTATTTGTTTGCCAATTTGCCGCCGAGCCTTCAGCCGCTTGATGGAGTGAGCCACTTTCCTCAGAGTACCAAAGACACCTTTTGCATCATTGTGCTGACCGATCTGAATTATAAACTCGTCAAGAATATCTTCTGTTTCATAAGCTGCTGCTCTTACCTGACTCACCCAGTTCTTGATGCTTTCGCTGCTGTCTTCCCTTGCATCAGCATCCTTCAAGAAACACCGCATGCTCTCCAGTTCATCACTGATCCAGCGGGCATCCCCACGAACCCCCTTGAGCAGTTTCACCCCTTCAACAAGCAGAGGCCCCAAATATTCAAGCAAGAAGCTCACAGCACTCTCTGCCATTTCTTCTCTGCTCTCCTTATGAATCTGTTCCTCTTTGACTTCTGAAAGCGTTGTACTGCTTTGTGCTTGCACTCACACGCCCTGCTTTTATTTAACTTCACAGCTGGGTTTGATTGCAACATGCGTTTTTTGAATTGGCCAATTCGGCCTAGTTTCCGAATTGTCCAAACCAGTCCTCCCAAAAATAAATGATAGTGGGCCCATCCAAAGACACTATAATCTTCATTGCAGCTAATAACTCTTGAGGGACAATGAAATTGCAGAACATGCAAACAGTATAAATAATTAAAAGATTCGACCATTCATCTGTATTCAATATTCATCAGCAATTCAAATGTTATAATTGCTGTGATGTGTACGAATTTATCATCCAAAACTGTAAAAGGCCATGAATTTATTGTAGTATTGAAGAATTACACATCAATCTGATTGACTGAAAAGATTTAAAAAGCTTAAATGACATTAAAAAAGGGTAAAAATATAATTATATGTATTAAAAAATAAAAATAATTATATTTAAAATTTAAAAAAAATTAATTGGCTTAAAATATACATTCTATTCAAAGATCCTTTGAAATTGTTTTCATCGATTATTCGAAAGATAGTTCCAAATATTACCATGTGAAAAAGTCAAGCCCACATGTCCACGCAGTCAAAAATTTGGTGAAAGGCTCTTGCTCCTTAATGATTGAAAATTAGACCTGGGGCACATCTGTTAGAGATTTTTCAAATTTATAATAAGTATAATATAGTTTAATAGATTAACAACAAAAATAAAATAGCTAAAGTGGTAAGAGATGTTAGTAGAAACACAATATGTCTGGAGGGTTTGATTTTCACTATCCGTATTTTTACAATTTTTATTTGCAAATCAACTTGAAAGGGTGCAATGTAGCCAGATTCATTAGACATGATAAATGGATGCTAAGATTGGAATAGGAAGCTTAAAACTACTGCCCTCCTACCAAGACATTCTTTGCCCACTAGATATCCTATAGTATCTGAATCAAGACATCTTGTTGCTCTTGTCTTAATTCAGACGATTGTCATCTTACTTATTGATTTATGAAATTGAGATATTATTTTGAAATTCTTTCAATTCAACCCAGAATTTTGTTTTCAAGTGTTTGCATGCCTAGAAAAGGTGTCGATTCCTATTTAAATTCAAGTTTCAATTTTGTATTCTGGGTGCGACTACAAAATTACCCTCAATAGCAAATAGGGTAGTAAATTTGCCTTAAAGAAAGTGATGTTGCAACAAAGTGAAACTTGATTTTAATTTCACTTTTTCATTTTTCTTAATTCTCTCCTTTTTATATTTTATCCCAACAAACTTAAAGCAATTTTTAAGTCTTGTCCCCTTTCTATTATTTATAAATGGCCCCTAGTCATTCATTCTACCCACAAAGCTTGATGTCCCAAGATTGGACTATTGTGTTGGTACTAATTTCAAGAGATGAAAATAACAACTTAATCTTTTCTTAATCCGCATTGGAGTTGTGTATGTCCTCACCATGCTAAGACCTTAAGATAAAGAAGATGAAATGATATAAGATCAATGTTGACGAGTAAAGTGAGACATGAATAACCATATTTGCAACAGGCACATTATTGAAGTGCTATTTGACTCACTATTCAAAGTGTACCAGGATCCAAATATGGTCAATGAAATTGAGAATTTGCTTCTACACAAATACAGTACTGATGATGCAAACATCAAACGGTTTCTAGTAAGTGATTTTCTTAATTATAATATGATTGACAATAAACTAATCCTTGATCAAGTTAATGAGATTGAGCATATTGTCAATCAACTTGGGTCACAGGGTAGAAAGATGGATGAATCTGTTTTTGTTGGTGCGATTATTGAGAAATTACCACCTAGTTGGAACAACCACTGCAAAAGTCTAAAATAAATAAAAGGATAAATGAGTTTAGATGAGTTTGCTCTCAATTTACACACTGAAAAAAATCAAGAAAAATTGAAAAGAAAGAAGAGCAAGTTCTTGCTAAGGCAACTGTGGTTGAAGTTCCAAATTAGGTGACAAATGTCAATAATCAACCTTCTAAGAAATTTAAATTAAATACCAAAAAGACCATTACTAATAAAAAAATGGACCCTGCTTTTATTGTAAGAAAACGGGGCATTTGAAAAGTTAGTGTAGACTTTTCAAAAGAAAAAATAACACTTAGTCTGGATCATACCAGAGAAAAGATCAGAGGTCTATTTAACTAAGGAACATTTTGTTGTCATGATTTTTGAAATTTATATAGTAAGTGATGACTAAAATTGGTGAATTGACTCTAAAGCCACTAGATATGTTTGCGAAGACAGAAGTTTATTTAAAACCTATGAAATTAATCAAAATGAAAATAAATTATTCATAGGTAATTCTTCTACCGCTACGGTAGAAAGGTCAGGAGCCGTGTGAGGGTTTTAGGAAAATATTTCCCTCCATTGTGTGAGGGTGTGAATGTACTTTATTGTAACATCTGGGTGTCATGGTTTATATAAAAATATAAAAAAACTTAGATTCTTTTATACTATAAATAGAAATTTGACAAATTATAAATAGATCAATTGAGAGTTTTTTGCGGGTGTCTTAGATTTTATAGGGTTTTCCTTTTGAAAGTTAGGTGTATTGTGTTTTAGGTTTTTCTGGAAAGTTTTTCATCTTTTATAGTGTTTTTATTACAATGAATTTTTTTCCTATTTTACTTGTGGTTTCCGCCTTCATGATTTTCCATATTAATTTTTGTTCACTTTATTTTTCTCCCATTTTTCCTCGTTTACTTTATTATTGCTAGGATTACACCTAACAAAGCTAGTAAAAGCAAAATTATGGATGTTAATGGTCATGGTCAACCCGTCAACCCGCTCGACCAACCTGTTAATAAATCAGTTTGGGTTGGGATTTTTTAATAAATGAGATATGATTCGCCAACCCGTTTAACCATTTAATTAAATAAACATATTAGAGTTGAGATTTTGCAACCCATCCAACCCCTTTATATAACCCGTCTAACCCGTATAACCCATTTATAATATATTATATAATTATATATAAATTTAGTCGGTTTTTGGCTTCCCACTCTGGGCACTCTGTCCCTCCCAGCGACTTCACATGATGTTAATTTCTACAGTCGCAGCTGAGACTGAGATCTGAAGTTCTCTTTGATTTCCCGACGCACGCACAACCATATTTCAGAGTTGGGACCCGTTCTACAAATGCACAAATTGCTTTCGACTCCCCCACTCAACGACCCATGATAATTGCACTGCACTGCACTGTCAACAAAGCCACATACAAATAAATGAATCGCATTTAATGCTGCAATTACATCAACCAAAGCATTCTTCAAGGGCATAGAGTGTCTCCCTCACCCACTCCTTTTCTTCCTTTTCTCTCCTGCTCGCTCCGGTTCTTGCTCCTCGCTTGTCATCGACTTGTGGACTGCACTGACTCTCTTCATCACCCTTTCTCTCTTCTGTCCTCTCTTCTCTTACTCGCAATAGAAAGGCTAGCTCGCCTCCTCCTCTTGCCATTGTGTACCTTTCTGGTCCGTTAAGTCATCGAAGGGCTTGCCTGCAAACTGCAAAGGAATGGGCATCATATTCGGCACTCGACATATGTTAGTAGTCGGCACCCGCTATGACCTTCGATCTGCCACCGCACGCATGAAGACTCAGCAAACATCGGCACACTGCAACCTTCAGATCTACGGCGCCACACGCACGAAGACTCGACAGATCAAGTATGTTAACTTCGAGTTATTTTTTTTTAATTTTACAGGATTTATTGAAGGCTTTTAGCATTAAAATTAGTGACAAACACAACTCATTAACAACCCGTTAACCTGTTTATTAAATGGGTTGCAAATGGGTTAGGGTTGAAGTTTTTTAAATAAATTAATAAACGGATTAGGGTTGAGATATATTAAAATGAGTTAGGATTAGGATTAGGCTCCAACCCATTCAACCTGATCCGTTAACACCCCTAATAAAAATTCACCGGCGGAGTGTCCATTGCTCTAGTCAAACAAGCAGGAAAAACTTAATTAGAAGTCATGTCGTATGGATTTTCTCTCATTAACCGAATCCTTTTATTGCCAATTTCAACGTATACGCCATTTTGTAAAATGGAAAGAGCAAAAGAAATGCTACTATTACACGAGCAAGATCCCTTCTTTCTCGGGAACTCTCGTCCTTAGATGGCTGAGTTTCACTTCTTGACTTTACCGGTGTCTTCAAATTTCAATGCCCGAACAATTTTCAAGGTAATATACAAGTACTTGAAAGTTTAAATTTAGACTTTTTTAACATGAATGTTTACAGGAATTTAATAATATCACCCCTAATAATATTAAATTAACAAGCAGTAAAAGAAGCATGATTATATACACAATGGTATATTTTCAGGTAAAATACAACATTTCTTTATTTTAGTTTATCTTTTATATGATTTTCTTCATAAATATGTTTTTTGATTGTATTTAATGTGTATATCAAGTTTTACTATTTTCCTATATTTTTACATTTTTATTTTTTATTTTTAAAAAAATTGACAATTTCAGGGGGCATTTAAGTCATTTGCCACCCCTAAAAAATCTACGTTCAAAAATTCAAAAATAAATATGTAAAATTATAATAAAATGAAAAAATTTTGTACATAGATTAAATACACTTAGAAAAACATGTTTATGAAGAAAAAATTAAAATTTATAACTAATTATATTTTAACCTAAAATATATCACGATGTATATAATCAGGCTTCGTGATAAAAAGAAATCACTTTGTTTCTGAACTTGAATAAAAGACGAAAAAAATACTCATATTTGGATATAAATATGAAACTTATGGCACGACAAGAATCATAATTTTGTGATTACTTTTGGCAACACTTGGCACTTTGACGTAGAAGACATTATTAAGGGACATAAAAAAGTATTGCAACTAAAAATATACCCGCTTAGTTTGATCAAAATTGCAAATATACACATATAATTTGATTTAACTTTTCCATTGTTATCCTATTTCAATTTTTTCTTCTTTCGAAAATACTCTCTGGCTTTTCCACGTGAGATCATTGTTTACTAGAGTCTAAATCTTTAAATTGATTATTATACAAATATTAATAAACTGCCAATTAATTTATTAAGGGTTGTATATGGATTAAGGTTGAAATTTTTTATATTGTTTAATAAATAAATTAGGATTAGAATATTTTAAATGGATTAAAATTAAGATTAAACTTGAACCCGTAAAATCCGATTGGTTAACACCCTTAGTGGAAGGTGCTCCTGCGTGAACCTGAGGCCGATAGGATACGTCCATTTTGAATAACGCAACTAAGACATCACTCTATCACTTTACTCGAAGTCGTGTTCCTTAATTGTTCAAGCTTTTGAGAAAATTGGATGCCTTGAATGTCTTCGTCCTTCAAGAAAATGAGGAAATCTGGTGCCCAATTCAAAGTTCAAACAATGAACATGATCATGGGCTTACTCTAGTTGGTTTATGTTTTTTTTTTTCGATTAGTAAATTATACATCATAACAACGGATATTACAATCAAATACATTTACAACCCTTACATATTATGGACAGAATTTTTCTGTAAATATACTCACATCAGGGGAATTTATAAATGCCCCTAAACTAAAGGAATCAACATAAAAGGAGATCAAACTCCCACTTGGCAACATAAAGATTAGAACTCGGGCAGCAAATATGCATGCCCACAACTCTAAGTAACTGCACTGCCCGCAGTTGGTTAAGGTTTGAGGTTCGAACACCATTGAGGAGCATTTCTTCTACTCAAACTCCGTTGGGGAGTATTTGTCTCCTACTATTGGTAACATTTGTCTAAAATAGGAAATTTTCTTTATACCTACAATATTTTTTCATAATTCATCTTTTTAGTGGGATAATTAATGATTATTTTAATGGGCAAAATTATTTTAATTAAGAAAAATTTGAATGGGTAAAATTATCTTGTCAATAGGATACTTAATGATTATTTTGACTGCATAAGTATACCAATAACTTAAGATAAAATATTATGAATATAAGAAGAGTTTTTGTAATGCTGTAGGTGCATTAGAAATTAGAAGCAAATATTTAGATATAAGATGAATTTTTTCCGAAAAAATATGAAGATTATTTGACCATGCTTGAGCAGGAAAGGACAAAAATTTTAAAAGATAGTGTGAAAGATGAAACAATAAAAAAAAAAAAAAATCAAACCATGACCATACATGCGGAGTTTTTGGGCGTAAGATTATTGAGTCACATGGCCTTCAGTGCCATCCTTTCATCCCAGTCAATATATTATAATGATATAAAATAAAATGAATAAAATTAATTTTTCATTAATTATCATCTTAAAAATAGACAGGATTACATGAAATCGCATCCATGTAACCTGCCATGCTCAGGGGAATCATTTCCAACGGAAAATTGTTTAAAATTCAAGCAGCATGTAGATTTTTTTGATAATTTCCTTTTACAGTATCACCCATATTCTATTGTAAATCAAGCCCAATTCATAATATTTTTTGCAACAACAAAATGGAAGTTAAAATAGTTGCAATTATTTTCCACAAACCTAAAATTTCCCGGCACTACTACAGCAATATAATCTTTACGGTCGTAAGCAAATTGTAACGAAAATTTGCAAGAAATTTTTTTTTGCTGGAATTTGTGAATAGATTTCAATGTTATCAAAACTGAATTGGTTGACGAACCCATCAAGAGATTAGTTCTAACATAACTAGTTCAACCGTTTTTTAAAACTAAATTGAACCAATGTATTAGCAATTTAATTATGTAAGATAGATAGTATATTGATAAGATCAAAGTTTAAAAATTTGTATCTAAAAGAATTCAATAATTGGAATAAGAAGGTGCAAATTGTGATGTAGATGCTATTGTAAATGACTTGCTAGAATGGGCGGATCGTGGGAAGAATTTAGAAGCGATAAAAGGATGTGTCAATTTCAAATAGTCATAATTTTAAATTTAAGAGGAACTACCACGGCTACATCATACTAAGGGAAAGCTCTTTTTGAGCCCACTGTCGTGGCAACCCAAGCATAACCTGATTTTTTTTTTTTAATAAAAAATCATAAAGCATAACCTGATTAGGCACAAATCCAATGTCAAAATCAGACATTTACGAATAATTCCAGGGCCTCGAAGTTTCTATGATTTTCTTTATTATTTATAGTAAATTGCGTGGGTTTACTATTTTAATAAAGTGCTTCTAATAGGAGTTTCCGTAATTTTCCTTCATATTTGTATGTGCCTAGTCTTGATATTATCTTGGACTATCTACTAAGCATGATTTCAAAGTCTCCAGTCTTTGAGTCTCTTGACCAACTCCACCGTTAATGATGCAAGTATGACATCAATCTCTCACTGTAGTTTTAGTCAATATTTCATTTGTTCAAGCTTCTGAAAAAATCGGATGCCTTGAATGTCTTCAAACCGCTGGGCTGATTTTGACATATGTTAATTGAATGAAGTACTGAGACCGGCAACAATGTACCGCTATTGACATGTGTCAATATCATGGCAGAAGTAATGGCTCATAGTGCATTCTATTGAAAAATCAGTCGTTTGGATTTTGACACTTAGGACACCTTTGTTAATTTTACTCCATAGTTTTTATAATTTTTCTTTCTTCTACGCATTCTCGCCTAACTTATTTAGCATCTAACATTTCCATTTTTCCAACTTTACTCCTGTACTCTAATTATTTTTTTCTTATAATTATCATGTTGGAATTCTACTAGAAGTAGGGTTCCTATACGCCCATAATGAGTTTCCTACTCCTATTCGTACTAGAAGACACCGTCCTACTTAGATACACAGTATATAGAAATATACTTATAGTGGGATAGTTTCTGCGCATTCCTCCATATTCCAGTTATAAATATGTGTGAAGTTTCAAGAAAAAAAAAAAGATAAATCAAAGTATATGAGAAAAATTACTGGAGAGTTCTCTTAAACCCTTTCAGAAATTAATGACATTGAGGTTATAGTAGTGTAGTTGGTTTCTAATCTTGTTATTCCTTTCTAGCCAAGCAACAAAGTTTGAGATATATAGCCTTCTTATCCTTCCGCTTCTGCTTTCGCTAGATAAGGTATATCGCGAATCCTTAATTTACTGACACATTATATTTATTTTAATTTTATCTTTATTATTTAATGTCATTCACATCATTTTTAAAATGTTCACTTTGTCTCTTTCCATGTCATTTCGAAATCCCATGAAAATACATGCAATCAAACTTGCCCTTAGGCAGATTTTCTCAGCCTTGCAAAGACGCGTCTCTGCGTCAACTACATGTTCACAGTTGGGTTAGAAAGATCTTAGAATGGAATCTCTTATTTTGAAAAAACACTTTTCCCATTCTGAAAAATAGCGATGTCTTTTTCCTATTCCCAATATACCTTTTTTCAATTTTAATACAATTTTATCAATCCTTCCTCAGTGCGTGCTTATCCCAAGTACTCATCCCATTCTCGTCCCACCCTTATTCCGTCCAAGGTCTGCCACTAAGGAATGATTTGAGCCCTTGATGTATAAGATGGTAACGAATATAATTCATGACCTACGACTACGGCTATGAAATGGTACAGGTCGGCCCGTGACCCGACCTTAACTCAACCCATTTTTGACCGAGTAAAATTAATAATTTTTAATTTGATATAGTGATGAGTTAGAAATTTTGACATGAATACAAAAACTGGGTCGACCTTGTCTCGACTTGAGTTTAACATGCCTGACATATATTAATTTATTAAAAATTATAAACTTATGGTTGAATATTATTATTATTTTCTTTCAAAACTTTTACATTTTTTATAATTAAATATGTCAATAGTAGAAGAATCAATTTATCCAAAAAAACCATATCAAATCAATAAGAGAAATTTTTACATATATAAAACTCTTAACATCGTCTTATTTGACCTGTATTTTTTACCCAACCCATTGTCTTGAAACCAGTCTAATATAGACCTGAAAGTTGTCTCAGGGTCTCAACCATATATAAAAATAGGGTCCAACTGAATTTTTAAAAAGTAAAGTTACGGTTGTGCAAAGCTTAACCCGGTAAAGCCTGTCCCAATTCCCATCCATAAGTGCAACATGCTTACAAAATGTGAGCATTTACAATGTAGAATAGTTAAGGGCACGTACTCTCCTAATACAATAGTGTGCGGGTATAAAATTTTCCCTCTTGTGGTGGGAGTTAGGAAAATTTTTTCTCCACGGCATGAAAGTGTGAATGTGCTTCATTGTAATACTAGCATGTCATGATTTATATATAAAGTATCGAAAATATAATTGTAGTTTATGATTGGTGCGGCTAATTATACTCATCTCCTTCAAACATAACCTTTAAGCAATTCATGCGGTCAAAATCAAATGTGGTTTAAATAGATCGACTGGGTCAAAATTGTTTATTATCCAATCGGATTAATTAATTAATATCTTTTTTAAAGATTTTGAAATAAAACAAAAAAATTAGCAGGCATTAATTCAATATTATTGGTGAAGGGCTCGATTTTATTTTATATGATTATGATATGACATACATGATACATGTGGGAAGTTTTGTTTCATTTGATGAAAATGCGGTGGTTGTGATTACTGATTAGACACATGCGGGTAATTTGTTTTTAAAACCCCCTGCATATATATGTTATTTATAATTTAAATCTCCAAGTTTGGCTATTAACATTTTAAGCCCTTATAATATTAAAAGATACTGTTAAAGTTCTATAAAACGTATAGAATGATCTAGCATTTTTAAACTTTCTAAATTTACATATTTGCATTTTTAAACTTCAAAAGTTTGCATTTGCATATGTATTATCTTATGCACTCTGCCGTAACACCGATTTATGTACTCTATAATTAATAATTTGCATGTTTTTGTATTTATTCACATAATATTATTGCACTTAAATGTTTTTAATTAAAATTTTTATTTGAAATTATTTGATGAAATATTTTCATGAAACTTTTCATTATTGTTGAAATTTGAACTCTGAAACCACATGCGGCCCTTCAACTTTTATGAGGTCAGCACTAGGATAATTAGCTACTTTGATTTTGGTTTTCACAAGTCCTTCGGCTTTACCAATTGAGCTCTCTAGTTAATATAAGGCCAACTGGAATAAGCAATAGGCATCGTTTCTTTTAAATACAGTCATGCACTGATCAAATCCTTGATGGACGCATTCCTTTCAGCTAACTAGGATTTACAAATAAATGGCTGTCCAAAATTAGGCAACTTTCTTTTTAGATTACACTGTTTCATGAAATGCCCTTCATTATTTTTGCACAAGTTTCATAAAAATATTTTTTAAAATAATTTAAAATAACACTATTAATTAAAAATATTTAAGTGTGATAATACAGTACAACAAAAGTCGACAATTGCAACAAAAAATTCACAATGAAAATTTATTTTGTTACAATTGATGAGATTATTGCAATGAAGTATAGTTGTCGTTGCTATTGGTGTGGGTTTATCTTCAAGTTGCAATAAAATTTAGCTCATTGCAAAAATTAGTTGCTATTATGTTAATTGCAACGAAATTGCAATGGAAAATTTTTCATTATGATTAGGGCGAATTCCTTGTATACCTATGAAATTTACCTATAATTCCACTTATACCTATGAATTTTTGAAATCTCTCATATCTACGAATTTTCATCATAATTTCACTTACGCTCGTGCCGTTAGAGATCCATTTAAGAAACTGTTAATTCTTTAGGAAATGATGAGTATGTCCATCCCTAATTATAATTTTATACCTAAAATTCATATTATAATTAATTTTTACTAATTCTATAACTATAAAAGCATATATTATTTGAATATAAATCTTTGATTTTAAATAAAACAATCTTAAATTATATTAGAGCTTGAGCAAATTCATCATATTTTACAATGGAAAGACCAATTTATGGATCCCTAATGGTGTAGGTACAAGTAGAATTATGATGAAAATTTGTAAATACGAGAAATTTTTTTGAAAATTCACAGGCATAAGTGAAATTAAGGTAAAATTCGTGAGTATATATGAACTTTCTCCTTACAATTATTAGACGCAATTGCAACAAAATATTGAAATGAAAATTTTCATTACAATTACATTGTAATTGTTGGACAAATTGCAACAAAATGGTGCTTTTGCTGGTATTAAAGTAAAAAAATTGTAATGCAATTTATCTCATAGCAAAAAAGTGATAGTTATTTGATAGCAAAAATGCAACAAATAATTTTACCCAAAAAGTTGCAACAAATAATCTTTCCTTACTATTTTTATTGTTGTTAATAGGGCTAACTGCAAAGAAATCTATCTCGCTTTAAAAGTTGTTATTAATATGTTAATCTTTTACTAGCATACTTTAATATTTGAAATATTTTGTTTTATATTATGCATGGATTTTAATATAGTGTTTATTTTTAAATGAAAGTTAAAAAATTTAATTATTTAACTTGTTATTCATTTACTTGAAATTTAAATAATGAATAACTATAAAAATATTTTTTGATAAAACTATAAAATACAATTGCAATCATTTATTTTGCTCATACAAATTTTTAAATGTGTCTTAGTGATTTATATTAAATATTACCTTTACTATACCACCTTTTATGATAAATATATATTTGGATTGGAAGTTATTTACTATAGCGGAAAAATAATTTGTACAACTTATTTAATGATATTAAATATTTTAATTAATTCCATTAATTAGCTAAATTAGTTATAAAAATTAATGCCCTGAAAATACAATATCAAATTATGGAAGATGTAAATATCAAAAAAAATATGGAAGATGTAAAAACATCATAGGATGGGTCAAAGTTCTATATGAAATGTGTGTAACACATACACTATAAAAAAAAATTGCAAAGAATATGTTAGGCAACTAACACGCGCGGCAGATACACTTGCCAGCTGCCTATTAAATAAAGGGCTACGAAGAGGCAACCCATCGTGCATTCCCCCGACCAGGAAAGCAAGCAGGGGAGAAGGAAAAAAAATAATAATAAAAGGAGGAGGAGGAGAATAGGGACGGAGGAGGGAGACTGAGAGAGAATTGGCCGTCCGGCTTCTTCCCCCACGCCGCTCGCCCCGATGTTGACGCCGGAGCATCTCACCTTTTCCACAGCCGGTTGTCGTCGGAGGTAAGGGGAGGTGAAAGTTTTAGGATTTTTGAAATTTCTACCAAATCATGCGGCAACTACAGGGCTTTTGTTATATCCGAGTTGATCATCATACATTGGTTAAAATCATGAAAATAAGAATTTAAATCGAACAATATACCTTGACGGTTGCATATACCCATTTTTTAACCATTTTTTGAAAATTTTTCATGAAACTGTTAATCTAAGGGTGTGTTTGGGAATAGATAAAAATTTTGACGAAAATTTTTGAAAAATAAAAGTTGTCAAATGATGTGATATGATAGGGATAATGATGAGTAGTAAAGATGATAAAGTTAAAATAGATAGGTTAGTTGTATGAGTAATTGGGAAGAAATGATTGAAAAGTAGGGTAGTTATATAAAAACAATACGAAAAAATAATTAAAAAATATGATAGTTGTGGAGAGTGAAAAGTTTTAGATTGAAAAGTTTGAACTTGAAAAGTTTGAACTCGATATTTTTTAACCATTGCCAAACATACCCTAAGTGTATTTAACATGTGTATCAATTTTTACCAATTTTTGAGATTTTTAGATATAAAAATCTCCAAAAATTGGTAAAAATTAATACACATGTTAAATACACTTAAATTAAGAATTATGTAAAAAAAGTTTTAAAAACATAAAAAAATGGGTGTATGCTCCTAGGAGCATTGAGTCACAATGCTCCTCGGAGCATAAAACTGGAATCCATATTTATGGGCATTAATGGTTATGGTCAACTCACTTGTCCAACCTATTATAAATGAGTTTGGGTTAGAATTTTTAAATAAATAGTTTATGATCCATCAACCAATTTAACCATTTAAATAAATAATTAGATTAGGATTAGGATTGTAATTTTATAACTCGTTTACCTCGTTTAATAACTTATTTTCGTTCAACCAATTTCCTGATTTTTTATCAAACCCGTTTGCTGATTTATATAAATAATATGTAAACAGGCCCTAGTTACATGCACTTGGGTGCACTTAGACTCGGAAAACCCGAATGCAAATTCGTATTTTTTTATTTTTTGAAAATTTTTTGACACAATTGTTAATTTAACATGGATATCAATTTTTACCATTTTTAGAAATTTTTAAGTTTTGTTTTGGATTTATAAAAATCAATGGAATTTTACTAATTTTAAATTACTAAAAATGTCACTGATTTTAAAAAATCTGAAAAAATCTAAAAGTTTTCAAAAACAGTAAAAATTGATACATATATTAAATATACTTAGATTAACAATTTTATGAAAAGGTTTTAAAAAATTAAAAATTGGGTTAAATGTACTCGGGTGCATCAAGTCTAAATGCACCAAAGTGTTTTCAACTGTTTCCCATATATACAGGGTATTATTTTCGGGCTTTTATCAAATACACTTGGGGTGCACTTAGCCTCAGTGCACCTGGGTGTATTTAGCTTTGTTTTTAGTTTTTCAAAATTTTTTATAAACGGTTACTTTTAAGTGTATTTAATACGTGTATCAAGTTTTACCAACTTTGTAGATTTTTAGATTTTTTTGAATTTTTTAAAATCAATGACATTCTCATAATTCACAAATTACAAGAATGCCACGAATTTTAAAAAATCCAAAAAAATCGAAAAGTCTCAAAAAATGGTAAAACTTGATATACATTATCTACACTTACAGTATATTTGGGAATAGATAAAATGTTTAATAAAAAGTTTCATAGAGTAAAAATTGTAAAATATGTGATATAATAGGGGTGATGATAAGGAGTAAAGATGATAAAGTTAAAATAGATAGGTTAGTTGTGTAGGTAGTTGTGTAAAAATGATTAAAAAGTAAAGTAGTTGTGTAGAAAGATATAAAAAAATGATTAATAAATAAAGTAGTTATAGAAAGTCAAAAGTTTTAGATTGAAATGTTGTATCTTGACTTTTTTACACATAGCCAAACACTTCCTTAGATTAATAGTTTTACAAAAAAAAAAATGTCACTAATTTTAAAACATTCAAAATAAATATCTAAATAAAACTTGATACACATGTTAAATACACTTAGATTAAAAGTTAATACAAAATTTTAAATAATCAATTTTTATATTTGGATACACTGAGGCTAAGTGCATAGTACATTATTTTTGAAAGCCTAAGAGATCCCGCCCAATATTCCCACCTATCACACTCCGCTTGTCCATGCTCTCTAATTGTCCACTTCTTTGCATCCTATGCGGAGCACACTCTCGTCTGCGAAGCAGCACTGGTCTCCCCTGCAATTTCGTCCTTCCTTTCTCAGCGACAAGTCAGCTGCATGGCAATCCTCTCTCTTCTTGTGTAAGTGCTCTCTCTTGAGGTTTCGTCCTTCCTCTCTTAGGCAAGCCGCTGCTCGGCAGTCCTTTGTCTTTTGCTCTACCTCACAGTGCTGTGGAGGACTCGCCTGATCTCTTTCTTCTAGAAGGCCTCTCTCTCTCTCTCTCCATCCTCCCTCCGCCCCCCCCCCCCCCCCCTCTTCTATCTCTTATTTGTCTCTTAATATTAAGGCTTTTGCCCTCTCTTTCCCCAGATCTGTGATTTGGCTGCTGAAGTCTCTCACAGGCCGTGCTGTTGCTGTCGTCTAATCCACCGTTGACAGGTATACCATTTTACCTATTTGTAGCTTCTTCTTTAAATATTCAATGGCTTTTACTTGTTAATTCTTAACACATGGGTTGGAATGAATATGAATACTAAATATCTTAATAGTTTCATAGTTGTATATAATACAAAAACAACCCATCAATCTGATTATTAAATGGGTTGTAAATGAGTTATAGTTGAAATTTTTTAAATGAGTTAATAAATAGATTAGGGTTGAAATATTTTAAGTAAGTAAGAATTAGGGATTAACTTCCAAGTTGTCTAAAACAATCCGTTAACACCCCTAGATATATTAGTGTTCTGAAAAAACCCATTGAAATTGTGGGATAAACATATGATTCAAGTTAGGGATGAATAAGTTTTAATTTTCCTTCACTAAATCACGAGTTTAGGAAAATATTTAACTTTTTATCAAGCCCAGTGTGCATTTATAAAAATTGTGGATTGGCATAAGGCTTATTTGTTATTTATTTATGTAGTGTTTTATGTATGATTTTTAAGCTATAAGAATGTTGAATTACGGTTGGAATTTTAACTATTTCCACAAGAGATGCCCCAATGATTTTATTCTAGTTGGAGCTTATTTTAAAGTCATTAATAGAATACCTCTTTCCTAAAACATAGAAGTCAATTTGGGCTTTCCTCAACCCCTATTTGTTGGAATTTTGGACATACATATATATTAATTATATGTATACGCTATTATAAATAGCGGCCCAAATTATAAAGTGATATTATAAGGTTTTATGGGCTTAAATCATCTAATAAAGTATGAATCTCCTATGCGTAGAAACCATACAATCTAATTTCTAATTTCTATTTTTATGATGGGCTAAATTAGAAATACAAAAGATAGGCTCCCTATATAAACAGTTATAGTCCCCGGGTTATGCATCCTATCAGGGTTCTTTTCTACCATCCCATCAGTAGAGAAGAGGAGTCACCTTCTCAAAAACCCCTAGGGCATTAACATGTAAGACTAATAAACCACAAGGATTCAAGAACAATTGCTTCCATGGATTCAGGTACGCTTCCGCTTATAGTTTTATTTTTCTTAGTGATTTAGCATGGAGGATCCTGAGGTGATTATGGATTTAATAAATATGATTTTACCAACAAGTGGTATCAGAACCAATCTTCATGTTAAATTATTAAGAATGTTTTATAAAATTTTGGCTCATTGGTTTAAATAATTCAGCCCGTCAGATTTTGAATTCATGTTATAATATTTTTGCTGAATCCGCAAGATTTGAAAGCATGGATTCAGTCGGGATCATACGGATTTATCCGTGAAACACAAACTTGCTGCCCTTTAATGGCCGTTGAATCAAACCCAAAAGTAACCGCGGCATACAGAATCCATAGATGAATAATAATAATAAAAAATTGGAAACACACCCTGCTGGTGGCGACGGGCAGCACGACTGTGGGTGAGAGCAGCTGTCGGCTGCTGCGTTGATGCAACGCTATTATGAACGGTGACAATGGCGTTGGGTTTTTCTCCTATTTGGTTGCCTATTCGGATTCAGACAATGTGATGGTGGAAAACAGTTTGCCTATTGCTGGATTTAGTGCGGCAGGTGGAGCCTTTCGATGGCTCAGATACGCCGATTAAGGCCGCTGGCAGTAAAACCGTAATGGGGCAGCCATGCTGGGTTTCCTGTTTTGTGAACCCATCTGGACAGCTTGCCGGAAAAGGAAATGCCAGTGCATGGTTGCAAACCGGACGGACGTTGCTGCGGTGGCTGGCCGGACGACCGGAGAAAACGCTGCTGGGTTGAGCGGCTGCTGCGACGAAGATTCCCACGGGCTGGGGCAGCCGGCTGCTACCGTCGCCGAAGAAGAGTGCGTTTCAGGAGGATGCACGGCTGCTGACGGCAGGCGGCCGCACGACTTCTGGTTGCTGCTGCCGGAGAAGAAACCCGCAGTTGCGTGCCGCGGTGCGGCGGCCGGCAGAGGCAGCGGCATGCTGGGCAGCAATGTGGTTGCTGGGATGGACGCCGGTGACGACGTCATGGTTACTGGCCGAGCAGCAGCAGAGCGGCGGCGGTGGGGCTGATGTGACAGAGGTGGCAATGGCGGCTAGGGTTTTGGGTTCCTGGCACAAGTTGCGTTTTGGAAAAGAGATGGAATATTTGCACAAAACCCCCTGAACCAAGATAATTTTATAAGAAACACTCTGGCTAAACGGAAATTACAGAAAAATGTCTCAGTCATATAAATTTTGCAAAGGGGCACCTCCCGTCTCTTTTGAAAGTTGGGTTTGGGCTTGGACCCCATAGCCAGCATACATGTGGGTGGGCCTATTTATACAGGCCTAGGCGGAAGCAGCCCACCAAGTTCAGGCCGGCTTGCTCATCCACCTGAGCTTGGGCTCCCATCAAGTCTGCCCACTAAGCATCCAACAACCCAGTATTCTGTCCAGTCCAGTAGCCCAGCCCGTCCGAGTTCTGGCCCACCCACCAGTGGACACATGACATGCTTATAACTGTCAAAATAAAATTTAACGTATCTTATGATCCAGGTATCCTATTTGGATGATTCAATGGTAGTTTTCTATATTTTTGGACATTTTGGATTGAATGGAAGGGTCTAATTAAGCCAAATAAGTCCAGAAATATTAATTTTGTGAAATTTACAAATATGCATGCAATTTTAATTATATGTGCAATTAATTCATGTGGTTAGTTTATGAATATTTAGAAAGCAAATTATGTCTAATCTCATGTGTTCATGATTTGTTGTTTTCTATTAAAATCTTAAATTAACCTATTGTTGCGCAAAATTCAATTTTGGATTTTTTGGGTGTTTAAATTCAAATTGACCCATTATTATGCAAAAGTTTTATGTTTGGAATTTAGAAATAAATTCAATATTTTGGACTTTTTATTAAATTCAAATAATGGTACAAGTATTTTTATGGACGTCTAATGTTTTAAAATAAATTGATTGAAACAATATGCTACCAAAGTGACCTCTCTTGTGTAGGTTAATTTATTTTTAAGACATTAAGATAATTGCGTGTACACTTGTAGTAATAAATATATAACAATTATTTGGTACTCTATATGAATAACAAGTCAGTCCAAAGAAAGACTTGTTATTTGACAGGATTTTATTGTTAAATATTTGATTACTACACCAAAATATTGTGGATATGTAATTAATGCGGATATTAATCGGCCCAAAGGAAGATTAATATTTGGCCGGATTACATAGACACATGTGGTGATAAATATGTGATAATTATTAGGCATTCCATGTGAACAATAGTCAGTCCAAAGAAAAACTTATTATTTGACAGGACTTTATTATCAATATTTGATCACTGCACCAAGAGTATCACTTACAAATTAATACTTTTGTCAAAAGACTAAGTATTAATGTTGTGCTATGTATTTTGTGATGGGCCTTACCATTATTTGAATTGCTAAAGTTCTATATAAAAGTTATGTGAACATATTGTTTTGTTCAATTTTTGGTTAATTTATCTATTTGTGCCATATCTGCCAATATTTGTTTTATTTTCATGTTCAAGTAATGAAAATAAAATATTATGATCATTCTTGGCATTATGAATCTAAACCATGAAAACTTTAAGAAGTGAGATTGTTACAATTTCACGAGTTTTATGATTATAAAATATAAAATTTTGAAAACTTTAAAGGGGTATCTTGTCCGAAAAGGTAACTAATGGCAAAATGTATATTAAGAAAATTCTAAAGTAAATTTATATTAAGAAAATTCTAAAGTATTACTAAAGGTAATAAAGATGAAACGAGTACGATTCATTCAAACTTGATTTTAATAAGGTATAAAGTTAAAGGAAATATAAGGGAGTACTTATCTCTTCTTACTTTGAAACTAAAGGCACTAAGGTTAAAGCGGATTTGCTTGTGCATTTAGTTTTGATTATCCTAAATACAATTTGGTTAGTTTAAAGTTAATTATAACTGACAAAAGGATAAATGATCTCTTGATGAATTTATTTTTATTGCGTGCAAAAGGAGAATAAGTTGAAGTAAGAATATACTAAAAGTACTCACTTGGCAAGTACCTATAAGGACATGAAAAACGATAAAGAAACTATGGATGGTCCAATACAAATTTGGTTATTACTTTTGACAGGCTCTTGGACACATAGAAGGGAATTATACTAATAAAGGTATATTTTTCACTTTGGTTTGTTCAGTGATTAATTTAGCCTTAGACCTAAGATACATTTTTTAGGAATAGATTTGGTGTTGCTATTCATGTAAGGGTGTCGATGTAGGGTTGCTTGAGTTGCTAAAAGGCCAAATGATGATGAAAGATTCATTGATGGATGCGATAGCAAATCAAATACTATTGAGGCTATATGGACATTTAAGTTATTATTATTAAAAACTCAATTTTATTTAAATTCGAAAGAGATATATGGTACCATTTTTAAATGAAATTTAGTTTCTATTTCTGTATTGAATAAATTTGGTTATTTTTATTCATTTGGAAATAGTCATTTTAGTTCTTTCTTTTGAATTTAAATATTATTGGATATGGTAAACAATATCAAGATGTAAGTTCTATGATCCCACATTCAGTTTTATTAAGACCAAAAATGTCAATTTTTTGAGGATATTGAACTTGAGGGGGAGATATAGTTAGAGACTATGTCTTTAAAAGAGAAATCTTTAAGACATATCTTTAAGACATCATTGATAAACAGGTTATTCTTGATGATCAAGCTCAACAACCTCAATAATGGATGCCATTGAAGAGATCTACTAGATGAAGGAGAATGCAGTTTCTGATGGTTATATCAGATTTCTCCAATACATCAGGATGACATTGGATTGGTGGAACATGATTTCATCAAGCAATGCAAAGTAAAACCTCTCAAAAGTAGATTGATGTCATAAGTATGTGATTAAGTTCGTGAAAGATAATGACAATTTGGTAGCCTGTTCCATTATCTTAAGGTATAAAACTGCTTGGTTATAAATGAATATTTAAAACCAAGAAAGAGTGTAATGTGGAAAGGCATAAGGTTTTTCTTGTCGCAATGAACTTTACTCAAAAGAAAGGCATGGATTATAAAGAAATTTTCTCTCCAGTTTTATTAAAAATTTCTTTCAAGATAAATGGCTTTAGTAATGGGTTTTAACCTTGAGCTATAGTAAATGGATATAACATTCATAATAGAATTTCAGTTTTTAAAAATAAAAATTCATCTACGAGCTCAAGCAAGTTTTCTAATAATGGTATTGCAAATTTCATCAAATTATTATTTCATTCAGTTTTGAAATGAATTCGGTTGATGATTGCATATACTATAGTTTCAGTGGGAGTAATCATAGTTTTAGTGGGAGTAACACACAAATATACTGTTTCCCAACATCAAGATAAGTTTATTGCATAAACTTAAGATATTTTTTATCAAAGAATTTTGAAACAAAATATCTTGAAAATATGTCTTTTTTATTAGGAATTTAGATATATCAGGATTATTCTAGATGTGTTCTTGGATTATTACAAAAGACCTATATTAAGAAAATACTTAAGATACTTGATGTGCAGGATTACAAATTAGGAAATACCTCCTTAATAAGAAAGACAAATTAATTTTGTTTAAATCAATGTCCCAAGAATGATTTTAAATCTAAAGAAATGTAAAAGACTCCCTATGCTTTAGCAGTGAGAAGTTTGATTTATGTTCAGGTTTTGAATCTCAGGATGTATGCATTCGGTTACTGCGTACATTATTGGGATGTTGGGCAGATATTTAAGTAATTCAGGAATGGATCTTTAAGATGCAGCCAAACGAAATTTAAAAACATTTTTAGAAAACAAAACATTATATGTTCACATGCAGAAAGTCATATAAGTAGGAGATCATTTGGTATTCAGATTTTGACTTTATTAGATGCAAATACAGTTTTTAGATCCACTTCAGGCTATATTTATCTGCTTGTTGGAAAAGCTATATCAGAAAAAGTGCTTAACAGACATTTATAGCTTTTCAATCATGACACCAGAGTTTATAGTATATTATAGGTATCAAATTATGGAATATGACTACAAAATTTTGTCACAAGGCTACAAAATATAGATAACATTAAAAAACTACTTAAGTTATTTTGTGACAATAAATTAGTAGTCTAATATTTCAACAACAACAGAAGTTCAACAATGTTCCTATTTGTTAAGGAAAGGATTCAGGAAAATAAAGTGTTTATAAAGCAAATTACGACAAACTCCAAAATTGCGGATCCACTTACTAAGAGTAACACCTTATGGTCTTTCATGAGCATACTGCTTATACAGGTGTTGTATCATTTAATGATATGCTAGTTAAGTGGGAGTTTGTATTTATTTGCTTTTCTAGTTTAAACATTTTACTATAGTTATGGCTATTTTCTGCAGAAATAAAGTATTCAGTATTTTGGTTTTTCAGTACTTTTGGTTTTGGTTTAATCTCACCAAATAAGGTGGACCAGTTAGAAATAGGCATGTTAGATCACATTACATGTAATTTCCATACTACGCATCCATACTTGATCTATGTCATT